>JAHLMK010000026.1:240000-458322 GCA_019915135.1 Strobilurus pachycystidiatus | reverse complement strand
CAACCATATCTTTTGGTCACAAGTCACAGGTCACGGACCTCTTTGAATTGAAGATCTAAGCACCTTATTTTAGGTTACAGGCCAAAAGTTGAGGGACACAAGGCTTAAAAAGGAAATTTCCTGCCCGATGGCGGGCATTCAAATACTTATCTGACTGAGACTGTGCTGGGATGGTTTGAGCCGGATATTCTCTACCCAACTGTGGGCCCCCCATTGTAGACTATATATTTACTAGTCAAAGCAGAAATAAGACAAAGTAAAGTCTTCATGAACTCCATAAAACGAGTCAAACAGTCAAAAGGTAAGCATAAAGTCATAATCATAAGTGATGATAACTGTAGAGGAGACAAAATTGTAAGTAGGAAGCAATGACAGTAATCTAAGAGTAAGGTGTGATCTTCTCCTCAACGTCAGAGCCCTGACCGTTGAGGCGGTGCAGCACGTTGAAATGATCAGAGAAGTTGTGGTGGTGCTTGGTAACAGTCAAGCTGGCGTGCGAGAAGAGTCTCTCGATATTGACGGATGTGGCTGTCAATCAGATTACTGCGGGTAAACAAAGAAAAGAAAAGAAACACACCTGGGACACTAAGATAATCAAGCGCAAACTGTGCCAATGCACCCATGGGGGTCAAGTCAAAGGTGCCGTCTTGTGCGACAGAGTTAAGGTTTGCGGCCTAGTACGTGACTGGATTTATGCATGTGCTGACGGCTGGCGCGTTGAGATACTCCTCAAGCACGTTGGTGGTTTGGTCACTGAAAGTACCAATGTTGGCAAAAGGGTTGTCCACAGTGCCGACAGCAGGAGTGGCGACCTTGGCAACCTTGGGGCGGTGAAGAGCCCAAGTCTCCCAAACATGGCTCAAAGCGTTGTCAATCCACTTGCGCTCCCAGCTTTGGGCCTTTGGCTCTCAAAGTAACACGTCTTGTACGCAGGGTGAAGAACTGTAATCATGTTAGCAAAGAAACAAGATCTTATACTAAGTACATACCCATTGCAATACAAATGACCTTGCTCGTATCCGTTTTGGCGTAGTACTTGAGGATGTGCTAGACATGAGCATGAATGTCGGATATTTTCGGATATTTCAATTATATTCGTATCCGACATCCGAAGATATTCAGATGTCGGATGTCGGATACCTCTCGGATGTCGGATACCTCTCAAATGTCGGATGTCCACTTTCTGAACAGACATCCGAGACATAATAGTGTGAGCTGTATTATATGAGTGTTCTGTGTTAGCTATGTGACTCTAATTGACATTTACACACAGTGTAATATCATAACTTCATAGTAGGTATAGTTTCAGGTTGCTCTTGATGCAATATTATGCCAACACTCATGGATATTCAGATATATTCGAATATATTTGGATGAATATCACAAATATTCGGATATTGGACAATTATCTCGGAAGCTCATCGAGCTCGCCATTCACATGGAACGGCACACACACGGTTCGCATGATTCGTACGCTACGTATTGTTCGAGCGATGATATATGCGACTGTCTTCTGTTTGAGCTACATATGCATCACAAATCCTGGCATCGCGCACATTGTGCCCACATCAAGACAAACCACTAAACCACACCCACCCTGCATTGTATCGTTCAACATCATAATCTGAGATCCATACATGCACCTTAAGACAAACTTGATCATGAGTAGAATAATAAAGAACACTTCACATAACTGTACGCTGTGTGATAGCACCTGAAGACAAACTGAAGTAGAATAACAATGAATATTTCACGTAACCATATGCTGCGTGATAAGTAATATAAGACAACGCTATGTGATATACGCCCGCCCGCCAGTAACGACGTATCCATTTTGGGAGGGGTATTCCAAATCCGGGTACTCGTCCTACGGAGTTCCCAATTTGGATTTAGACCAGTCCCAATACTGATCGTGATCTCTCGCGGTCCCATTAACCTACACTTGGTCTTCCGCCGCCTCCAGAATCAGTCTCCACACCGCGGCCATGTTTTGGCGCTTTCTTCACGCAGTCTTCGCCCTCCTTCACCACATTGTCGACATTTTGCGCCCACTTCGCCGCCCTCGTTCCATCCGTCTCTTTATTCCACGGAACGCGCCCAATTCATTCCACTCTCCTTTCCTGGGCAACGCAGCTTTGGGTAGTCTGGCCGCAGTTGCCCTCAGTGACGCCTGCAAGAAGTATGGTCATCAATTCCACGCGGGCGGAGACGTGAAAATGGCCTTGACATGGGTTGTTTCTTTGGTTTTTGAAAGAAGTCCTAATCCATGGTTTAGCCCTACGGGCTTCCACAACTCAAACCTGCGGAACATTGCTGGCTCCAACCTCCGCGAGAAGCATCTGTGTTAGGACCTGAGCCAGCACTCTCACGTACTCAAGCTCATGCAGCGCCACACGGCAACTGCACACCTCCATATGTGAATCCCATGTCCCAAAGCCGTCCTCGGGGTGGAGGCCAGGAGACCTCCTAGGCACTCTGCCTAGCAAGACTCCTGTTCATCTTGTCTAGCCGTTGTCTTGCTCAACGGTAGACCCATAGTGTCGTTGTGGATCCTATTCACCTGCGCCACTCATTACACTCCATTGGGGTAGCGCTACACAAGTGGGGATCAATGTCTAGCACCCTCGGTGCATAGACAGCAATCCAACAGTGACTGCACCATTGCCTCGTCCTCGACGAGAGCAAACGTACAGCCAGTGTCCAAGAGATCCATCCATCTTAATCCCTGACTCACTCGACAGAGATCCCCACGGGATACCATCAATGAGAGCAAGCGTCCAGTTGCATGGCATGTCGACGGCGTACTCAGTGACGCAAGGACAATCCTGTGGCAAAGGGATAGTGGAGAGGGAGGAGAGGATGACAAGTAAGAGTACGATTCAGCAGAGAGTGAAGCGTACAATGAGAGAGGGCCCCTTAGAGAGCAATTCCCCAATGGCAGAGGCAAGATGCCAAAGGGTACTGCGAAGGAATATACAATAGCGCAGATGCAATAATGTCCAGCTCTGAAGTACATGGGAGAATGTACTTCGACTTATATACTGTTCTAGTGCCCCAAATCGGTTACTGACTGAGTCAGAGCTCCCACTGTGTCGGATGCGATGGAAGACACTTAATCCACTGTTTCAAGGGGCGGGGCGCCCGATCGGCGGGCTGCCATTGGTCGGGAGGGCGGGAATGGCGGGAGCATGCGCTCATGCGCCTAATTATAGACTTGGCTCGAGTCATAGGCTGCCAAAAAGTTCCTGGGATGACTCCAGAGACTCCTGAATGAGTCAGAGCGGGTAAAGGGCGGGATCCCGCCGCTCCACATGCTGCAGCAACTCCTGAGTGAGTCAGAGCGCCCAATGCGGCGGGATGACGTTCTGGAGGCGCTCTGAACCTTCTGGGACCTTCTCCATGGTTCTACAACCTTCTCCTGCGGTCCAGAGGCTCTCCAAGCGTCGAGTGTTAGTGTTGTGACTTCTCCTTCAATAGATATACCTCTAGATGACTCCACGAGTCTCTAGAGCGATTCTTGGTAGTGGTATCTTGTGTGTGCTTCCTTCTTGAGTGCTGTAGCTGGTCCTGAGTGTTGTGGCCATTACAACAATGTGTGCAATGGTCTGGGGAGTGACCCAAGACCAAGAGAAGCTACTGTCATGCTGTGACAAGTACCGGTTCCCGGGTGTTCACATTAATCCCCTATGAGAGTATGTGCAGGTGCTCCCGGAGCTCCTGATGCGTCTAGACTCTGTCATCATCCTGCTTTACTTCCCGGTAGAGTATCTGTGGCATGGAAGATAGATCATAGATGTGTGTGCAGCCATTGTGAGCCAGAATTGTGGCTGTGGCAATGAGCCGTGTGGCTGTGTAGATGAGACAAGTGGTCTGCCTGGAGACGCATCATGACAATCTGACCATTTGGGTCTACGACTCGCACAACTGGTGCATTGGCACAGTCGAGTGGGTGGACATCACCCTTTCCAAGTCGTTTGTCCACGACGCAATTCACCCAGGCACTACAGCCGCCCAAATTGTCCGGCATAGCCAAACGCCGGAGGCCAGGAGAAAAGTTGCCGTCTGGTTGGATGTGTCAAAGGTTATTGAGGTATGAGCATCTTTTTTCTGTTATACTAGACTGGCGTACTCATGGCGGCATAAGATTCCCAATCTTCAATCTTGAGAGTAGATCTTGACTTGTATCATACCATATACCATCAACTTTTCTTCCACAAGTATCCTAGTACCATCTTGTCTTGCACCTATACTCATCTTGACATCTCCTATATGTTAATTATGGAACAAGACTGCATTGTTCTGCGCTCATTTGTGACTTGTAGGTAGTTTTATACATCATATTGTTTCGTATAGATCACCACGACCAACTCACAGATATGATTTGCGCTGAGGTGCCGGATCAGATTCCATTTTTGACGAGGATGGCGTGGAGCAAACAAAGGACCTAATGGTGTTGACAGAGCCTGCGGCGCCTCATCATCACTCCCACTCTCCGCACCCCAAAAGTCCCGAAAGTCTCCAAAGCGATCAAATGAGCTATCCGCCATCTTGTCCGAGAGTGACGTGAAGAAGGCGTCGTTATTGGTCACAGCGGCAGAGTATGACAATGAGCCAAAGGCGTCGTTCTAGAGAGGCATGTTAGAATGATTAAAGGTGTAGTGACAAAGTATTGGAGCCCTCTTTGTCAACATGCCATCTACCCGCTGGACCACAAGATCCGATAACCGGTTTGCCACCACCCAGTAAAATGTTATCTCTCCGCTTCGTCTCCAGATACCTCCCTTTGACGTATTCGTCCCAGTCGGGGTCGGCCGCATACTGGATGATGAGTAGCCGTACTTAGGGAGGAAAGGACTCTAGTGCGATGAGCTTGTCTTCAAAGATCATCTGCAGATGGCCCAAATAGCCGAGGCAGACACCTTTTGGCTTGACACTGCAAGACGAGGAGGTGAGCTGAATGAAGGAGACGGGCGCAAGGACATACTTTTCCTCGTTGTTATGCTTCTGACCTTCAACGATCCGATACATGAGACGCGCATCCCGGAGCAGTGATATCGCAAGCTCCCGGTTGTTCCCTTTTTTGAGGGTACCTGAGACAAGCCACCCGCCAAGGGGGGTTGTTGAGTCCGCCGTCAAGAAGGACAGCTACAACAAGGTAAGCAACCACGCTGATCAAATCGATTTGGTATGCCTACCTTCCGTCAGATCTGGCCTGGGTCGCGAGGACAGCGTCGTTGACCGTCGGACCGGTTATCTTTATGTGCGCAAGCACGGACCCCGGAGCCGATCTGTAAGGACAAGGTCAGTCCAACTGCGAATTGTTTGGAGGGTCCGGCTTACCTTTCTCCAGTCGAGCCCTCGACATTTCAGCCTCACATGCCAGCCGCATGCTCGCCTGGATGCACAGTAACAAACAGACTCTGGAGGAACGCCGAGGTCAGTACATGTTGAATGTTGAACTAGTCAGATCTGCGGCTTACCTTTTGTTCACACTAACGCGACGCCAACCGACGGGCTGAACCAACCAACGCGCATGCCCCGAGATCTATTGAAGGTCGTGTTGGCATGGTGAACGATTAGGAGACAGGAGCTGCGACGGCCACAAAAATCAACCACGGTTGATGTCGAGGATCCAATCACTACTGGGCAGAAAGGACGAGTCGGACAAACGAGCAAGGCAAAGGCAAAGGTGAAACTGAAGGCTAGTGAAGTGGAAGTGGGATAGGAACCTGAGGACTCGGCCCAAACGAAGCAGATGGTCATCCGCGTCTCAATGACGCATATGTTGAACTTCGTAAATGGCAAAAAGCCAAATGCAAGCTTCCCTTGGTGCGTAATGCCGCAAGTACGGTGACATTTCTAGGTCTGATTAGCTTTGCGCTCGGAGATATTCAACTTCAATAATACATACCTTATACTGGGTTATTGCTCTTACCAATGACTAGATGACTTGCAAAAGCTCGTTTGATCGAGCTCGCCCTATCGGCGGTGATACTACTCTGATGTTGAGATGAGTGCATGAAGTCAGAACTAGCGAGACGACGTCTCTGGCGGCCTGGTTGATAATTGGATGAACAACTTACTCTCGCCTTCACGCTGTAAATCCCACCATAGCTCTGATTCCTTTGCTACCAAACTTCTGTCACGTTCCAGGGACATATTAACTGGGCTCTGGATTCCGAAGGTAAGGATCAGTGTCGTGGTATAAGATTAGAACTGACTATAGCCAACCCGGTCTAATTCCCAGCGCCACAAAGATTTGTTGGCTCCCCAACCTCTTGAGAAATTGAGATACAAACCAGGAATGGATAACTGGCTTTAGATTATACAGGTCAGTGTTTGTTGTGGCGGATTGGAATTTGAACTTACTAAAGTTATCCCAGTAACATTCCCCGCGCCAAGAAGATTGGTTTGGTCCCAAACCTCCTGGGAATTCTAATACATCCCAAGGATGCATAAACTGGCTTCATATTTGGCAGTTAAGCTTCCGGATAATAGAAGAATGGAAATCAAACTTACAATAGCCATCCCTACGTAATTCCCAGCGCCACGCAGCTTCATTCGCTCCCAAACCTCTCGAGGAATTCCAATACATGCCAGGGATGGATCAATGGCTTTAGATTCAACAGGTAAGTGTTCGGTGTGGCGGAATGAAAATCGAAATCACCATAGCCATCTCAATCCAATTCTCAGCGCCACAAAAATTCGTTGACTCCCCGACCTCTTGAAAAATGCAGATACAGCCCAAAAATAGATAAAGTGGCTATATATTCCATAGGTAAGTCTCCGTTGTGGCGGAATCGAATCCAACTTACTATAGATTTCCCGGTACCATTCCCAGCGCCATGATGATTCATTCGCTCCTAAACCTCTTGAGGAATTCAAATACATCCTAAGGATGCATAAACTGGCTTTGAATTCAGAAGGTAAGCGTCCGGAGTGGCGAAATGGAAATTGAACTTACTATAGTTTCCCGGTGTCATTATCAGCGCCACAAGTATTCTTTCGCTCCCATACCTCCTGAGGAGTGCAAATATATCCCAGAGAAGCATAAGCTGGCTTTACAATCCAAAAGTAAGCTTCCGGAGTGGCGAAATGGAAATCGAACTTACTGTAGTCATCTCGGTATCATTTCCCCGCGCCACAAAGATTCGTTTGCTCCCATACCTCCTGAAGAATTTAATTGCATCTCATGGAATCCAAACCTAAGCCAGTGTGAGAAAGAATCGAGACTTCAAGACATAGATCACATATTTGCCAGCATAAAGAACGTACTATTGCACGAATCAATTTTGCATGTTCTCACACCGTGTATGCTAGTGAGAACACGTACTTTCTCGGAGGTGAGTTGCTGTGGTCGCAGTGTACTTGTCTTATTCGCCAGAACCCAATCACTGTCATCAAACGTCGCGTTGATGTGCACGTTATTTTAGAGGCGTAGAATCACACCTAACAAACAACACAACTCTCAATACTCTGAATGAGAGTAAGGTTTCTGCGGTTTTTGTAATATTGGGTTTTTTGCAATAGAAAATTGAGCTTGATTTACTACAACACTACACTTGAAAACAAGGTTCTTGCGTAACAGAAACGTAGGTGTGCACAAAGTGCGAGTTTGAAGGGGGTGGTAGGGATTTTGACCGATTGACAAATTGTCTGGTTTTTTAGGGAACAATACACAAGCCTCTGACTGAACTTAAACTATGCGACTTTCACAATCCTCGCGCTGGAGGGGTTGTATCAAGAACACAATAGTTTATTGCCACACTTGGTATGTTTCTTATAACCTCGGTAGGAGCTTATTCTTTGAGTTTTAGTGTTTGCGTGGGTTTTAGATCAAATCGTGCTCGAATTGCACTTGAATTCGCAAGAGGTTATGCTGGTTGACGCTTTTCGCAACTGAATGGTCCTCTCTAGGGAAAGGCTGGCTCAGACTGCAAAGTCTCTGTAGTGTCTCTAGGGAAATACTATGCTCAGAAACACCGCTTCTAGTACGTTGAATTCAAGGAACTTTACTCTTTGATTAAGTTCACTTTTGTTCTAAACCCTTGCTCTTAGTGCGTTAGGTTTATTCTTTGATTCTTAGGTTTGACTCAGATTCGAGTTTCTTTGGGTGCGTGCAAATCAAACTCGATTTTATACAGAGTTAGATTACTACAGTAGAGCTTTGTGGGCTCGTGGCTGCGGGTCACTAAACTAAACTATTATACTGTATCGACACTTCTTTTATACAAACTGGTCCCTACTGTACACTAATCTTAACTTATTAACTAATAGCCACTTGGAGTTAATTTTCACGCTGTAGACACCAGTCTAAGCGCTTCCATTTCCTTATTATGCCAGTTTATTCATGACAAACCCTCTAGAGTTGATCCACGTTGACTAATTCCAAGCTCAGATTGCAACATCCTTGCGTGCTATTGGTCGAATCTATCACATGGGGTTCATCTTCTCTTGGCTCTTAATTATTCTTAATGCTTCTCTGCGACTCGGATTCTTTAGATTGCGTCACCAATTCAGTCTCGATTATCTGATTGAGTCTAGAGCTTCATTTTGCTTAAGAATTCACTCTAAGATCCATGATAAATCGTTGACTTGTTGTTTGCAATCTGTCTTCTTGTTCCAATCTCTACTGATTTCAGGTCAGATTTAATCACCTGAGATCTGAAGAAACTTGGCTTCTTGATTCTTAACGCTTTTGGCGTATTGCGGATTATTCATGAAGAACACTTGACCATCTTTATCTTTATTGGCTTCTTCGAATAGCTCGGCTGTTACTCGATTTTGTGCTATCGTGGGTTCTAGGCTTAGAATTCCAAGGGGATAGTTGTATCTTGTAATAGCATTACTGGGCTTTCATCCCCATTTACGCTGATCTAGACCATTCTGTAGCTTAACCCCATTCTACTTATCATCAGGAAGTGAGCTAATCGAACTCTAGTCGTCTATGAACAATACTGACAAAGTCAAGTCCGAATTACTTGGAACTCGAGTTCGTTTCTTAGACGAGTCTTCTTTAAGAATGCGTACGTGATGTTGACTTGATAAATCCAGTGGACACTTTGGATGGTGATATTTGAAGATAAATTTCTCCTGGAGGCTCATTCTTGCCCTAATGAGGTTTCCGTATTATCACTGGCAATCTTATGGTCTCTCGTTAGATGTATCGTTCCTTTCGGCTTCGAGTCTTATCTAGAAATTGCAAAATTCTCGGTTTCTAGGCTCAGGCGCGCATAAAGCGTGTCATCTCCCTTTAACTTTTGATATGTTGTCCGCAACATTCAGATCTTCACCCTGAACCATAATTCATTTCACTTATTTTTCTGGTTCTCTCTTCGGGTTTTGTTTGCACGGATGCAATCCCAACTCCAGTTGGCGCGAACAAAGCGCTCGCTGGGTCTTCATGTTATCTTTCCAACTTGGTTAAATAGTCAGCAGTTTCTGGTTGACTTGCCCCAGCACCTGCTAACCATTTCACCCTCAAAATTCTTCTACACCTCTCACAATGCCTTCTCTTGTTTCCAAGAAATTGTGGACCGGAATCGTCAACCTTATCCCTGATGAGGCTCCTGAAACCGTCCTCGAGCTAGTTGAACGCCGCCTTGCTGATGGCAAATCGCTCTTCATCCATATTAAATATTGGGACCCGCCTGCTACGGGTTTGGTTCCTGCCGTCTTGACGCTTTACAACAGCCTCTGTCTGTTGGTCCTTAAATCGGTCGAGTACATGGACCGCGCCAAGGCTTCCGCCAAGGATAAGGCCGCGTCTTTGGACATGGTCATCATTAAGGTTCTTGTGAGTTGATTTTCTCTTCTTATAAATTTGTGCTCGATTTTCTAAAATCTTTTATAAGGGAGCGAACCTTCCCAAGGACAACGTTTCTGGTTGTATCTATCCCGAGAAACTTGCCACTTTTTCTTGCAATCTGCGTTCGTTCTTAAGTTTGGCGGTTTCCGAGTTGGGTGTCAGCCCTCACTTGCATACCGTTAACCTGGCCAACGTTCTTAACGTGTTCGTCATGACTTGCACCAAGAAGGGTACTATTGCGGCGGAAGCTGCCAGCCTTCCTTTGATCCATCCCCTCCATCCTAAATGGAAGAAACTCATCGAGGCTTCCTCTTCCAAGGGTAAGGACTCAGGAGAAGGCTAAATCTCCCGAATCCAAGGGTAAGAACAAGCTCAAGATTCTGGTCCGTATTTTGATTTTTTGTATTTCAAGTTTGAATTTCTTATGTCTTATGTTATAGAAGGCTTCTTCTTCTTCCACCGTTCTGGACGATCTTATTCAATTTGCCTCTGGCGACATTAGTAAATCTTCTTTTACTAATGGCTTCTAGTGGGCTGACGATCATTCAGAAATGGGTGAAGTAAACTCTTCTGACTCCGAAGTAAGCTTCTGATGCCTTTTTGGTCTAGACTACGAGGCTGATCTGGCTGCTTTTCTTAAACAGCTCTCTGTGGAGTCTTCCGACGAAGAGGACAGCGATGAAGAGGTGGTCAAAGTTGCTACACCTCCCGCTTCTACAGCCTCTGAAGCCGTGAGTTATTGATTCTTTAGCTTTTCGAGCTCGATTTTGACTTTTATATAGTCTGCTCGCTCGGTAAAATATCTTTACCATTGTGAAGTACTCGGCCTGGATACTAATTCTTCCTTGTATCATAAGGCTGTGGCGACGTCGGGATCCGCTTTTACTGCTCAATTGGAGACGGCTCCCAAGCGCAAGGCCACTGTTGCTCTTCCTGAATCCAAGAGGATGGCCAAGGCTCTTAAACCCGCTGGGTTTAACATCGAACCCGTCCTCATTGATCAGTTGTCTTCTAGTGAGTAACAAATTTGATTTCGATTTTGAGTTAATCTAACTCGAATTTGTTTTCTTGACAGCCGCTCAGCTGGTCAACGCGTACCAAGGTGCCAGTTCTGCAATTGTTCGTCGCATGCAGATCTTAGCTGCGCTTCCCACGGACTTGGCTCTTTCCGCGTCAATGGTAGCCGCGGGACACGGCTATCGTCACGAGCTTTTCTTGACCATGAACAGGGCTCACGGGGAGGTTCAAACCTTCCTGCGCACGAGGGACCTGTACCTGGCCGCGACTGATTCTTTGGTCCCTTAGATCATCGGGAGCCAAGTCATCATTGATACTTCTTAGCATTAAGTAAGTAATTGATGACTTGTTCTTTGCAAAGTAACTAGTCGGAAATCTTGGCTTGAACTGTGACTAGTGTACCGGAGGCTTGGGGCTTACGCGACGGACCTTTATCTTTTTAGTCTACTTGCGCATGTATTATTATCTGTCGGTCTGCATATAGACATTCGTACTCTTGATCTTGGATTCGATAATCGGACCCGAGAAATTCGGGTTCGATTATCTCCTATTGGTTTCTTTACTTAGGTCTTGGTTCTTTTCTTAATCGGTTTGGTGCCTTTCTTCTCGATTCTTATAAATTTGGTCTTTTCGAGTGGTGGAAATTCATCACTATGACTCAAATGAATTTCCCATTTCTCTGCAAACTTAGGTTCCGCAATCTTCACTCCAGCTTTGCCATTATTCCCGACAATGTTGCAGTGTTTCTCAAGGCTGAATTAGCGGTTGCGTCCGCTCTTAATCTTTATAGCGTACACCACGACTTTGCGATGATGGAACGAGAGCCTGACGGTAGCTTGGGCGACGTGGATCATCGAGAGACGGCTTTCCATACGGATCGTCATCTTTTCTTTGGGGAACACCACGGTAACTTGGACGTTCCTACCTTGCGGTATATGGTGTATGTGCTGGTGAGAAAATTGAGCTAGCAATCCATGTTCAAATTTCTCTGACTATCCTCCTAGTGACGCTACAGTAACTTATGGCGACATGTTGCCCCCGTTACTGCTCGTGGTGTGGAAAATAGCTTCTTGTCCATGTACATTCTCTGTTGGCATCTTGTGATGTCCTTCTTTCACGAGGAACCGCTTCGTGGATTGGATGGGGTTACTCTTCCCCATATCTTACCTGAGTCGATTATTCACTTGTCATTTGGTGAATTTCGAGATAAGTTCCTAGCGGTTACCATGCGATCTTTGGTATGTTATTTCTCTTGGCTTAGAAATTTGAGATCAATTTTCTTATTACTTCATAGGAAACCGCGTTCTTTTCTACCAAACAATCATTGCCTCGGTACCTGAACACCATAATGTCACCCGAGGACGTCGAATGGATGCGCAGCATCCCTCCCTCCACGCGAGGCATTTCAGTGTACATTCGCGAGCTGATTACTTGGATTCCACGGTTCTATGAAGACCGGGTTCTTGACCCTATGCCTGGTAGTCAAGGACTATTTCGTGATCGCGAGTTCAGTTTCTCTACTCTTCGCCAAGGTCTTAATGCTGCAGGTCCTATATATCCCACGTAAGCATTTGTTAGAAACTCAAATTTAAATTTCTGACTTATACTTCTTTCTTAACAGGCTTATCGATCAAGATTTTCCCAATATACCTAAACGTTTTTGGGAAATTACTTGGTCAACTGCCTCTGCTGCGGACATTCGCCTCTTACAACACGTTGTAGCTTCCTTATTGCCTGAACAACTTTATACTTTTTATATTAGGCTGTATAATAGAGGTAACAGTCCTTTGTTTTGTCACTTTTGTATAGAGTCGCATTGGAGGGAGTAGTTATATTTCTTTCTTTTTTGTTCTTCAAAGCGTTAGAAGCGTCAAGTAAAATTTCTATCGTCTACAAGAAATGCGTGTTTGTACAAGAAAAAGTTAAAGTCTAGTAAATAAAACTAGTCCGATTATCTATTTTAGAAAATCAAGCTCGAATCACTCCTTCGCTTTCTTTGCCTTCTTCAACTTCTTTTTCAACTTGTCGATCTCTTTCTTGGCTTTCATCAACTCTTCAGCCGCATTGTCCAATTTGACATCCTTCTTGGACTTGTGTTTGAAGTAATCGTAGCGGCGCTTGAGCGGTGAACAAATGTACCTTTTGACCCGGCAATGGTCGCAAGATACACAAGTCTTGGTCTTGACAGTATCTGGGTGGTCCCGCTGATTCAGCATATACTCCCAGGTACACTCCTGCCCTCGCTGCTCGCAGGTGAGACACTTGCGATCCACGTTGATCTTCTTCTGCATTGCCTTGTTATCCAACACTTTGCCATGCTTATCAGCTTTGGACGGGCGGCTAGTGGAGGATTTCGGCTTCGAATTGGTCTTTGGTTTCTTGGGCTTTGGCGCTTATTCTTCCTCCTCCACTGGGGTCGCGGCACATTTTTGTTTTTGAATTTGTTTTGGCGCTGGCTGAGGGGAATGGGAAAGGGCCTTGGGCGTTAGCAGGGAATTTGAAGGCAAATTTCCTGGTTCGGGTTCCAACGCTTGCTTGGAGGTGGAAGCTATTGGGGTGCGCTGGATAGGGCATAAGAAAATCTCGTTCAAATTGAAGACATTTAAAGTCAATTTTCTTACCGGTGTCTCAGCTCTAGCTGGCTTCCCTTTTTCTTTCTCCATCCTTGTCTTTGCTTCGGCAGACTTCAACGGCGTGGGTCGAGGTCTAAGCTTGGGCGTGGTAAGGGGTGTGGAGGATTTCGGGGTCAAATTTCTGATTGTCGACTCCGACTCTTGATCTTTGCTGTCCGTTTCTAAGGCGGATTTGTTGTCTTCATCATCAAAGAAAATCTTATCTTGATTAAGTAAGAAATTCGAGTTTGAATTTCTTTACTTACCTCTTCATCGAACACTGTAGGCCGTTCCAAAGACCAACCTTTTTCTTCAGCAATTTCTCGCATCTTCCTCAAGACAAGCTGCGGCTAGAAAGCTTTATTAGCTTCTGTCCAAATTTTGTCTGTTCTTGGGTCTTTACCGAGCTCAACAAAACTTCGTATTCTTGAACCATCGCTTCAATGTCTATTTCATCTTCCAGATCCGGTTCTCCTTGTGCAAGAGTCCAGACAAACCACAACAAGTAGGCTTTGAAAAGCATGGCATCAAGCTTTTCGATCTCGAATTCCAGTTGGAAGTCCAGCGGGTTGATGGTACTAGCATATTGAGCCGCGAATTCGTAAAAATGGTGTTTGGGTGCTAGCTTGCGCAACGAATCCGGGAAGTACCACAACTGAGCTGCAGTGGCCTGTTTGGAGAAGACGGGGACATAGATGAGGGGGTCCACATGTTTCCGGCTCAAGAACAGGAAGTTGTGGCCCTTCGAAATGTTGACTCCGCCAACCCTAAGCTGTCCCTTGTTTTGCGTCTGGTCCATAACAGCTACGATGTCTTTCATGGGCATGGTAGTGGAAAGAAATTCGAGGTCGAAAAGGTGAAATCGAAATCGAGGGTTGCAGTGCGAGTGGTAGGCGTCGTGGGGGGGAAAAGAGTTTTTCAGACTCGAAGACCCAGCTTTTATACGACACCAATTATCGCTTTCCGAGTACCCGACAGTGACAACTTCTTCTGACTCGAATTTCTAAGTCCGACATGCGCAGTTGCACACGTTTATGGATCAGCGCCTTCGAACGATCTAGATTCTTTCCTATTTAGGTCATAGATCTCATCTCCAGCGCTTCCTGACCCTTCTTAAGCACTTGATTTTGCCCCGTTATTTCTAGGCTGATTATCTTGATATTCGAGCTTGAATATCTCTTCTTTGTCTTGGTATATCTCTCTGGTGATAGCTGAGAAAATTGAGTATGATTTTCTTCAGTTCTCTAATCTTACAGCGTATTTTGCCAGTTTCATAGTGCTTTATTAGGCTCTGAAGCTTTTTTTTACTATGGCAATTATGTTTCTTACTTGTCTAAATGTACCCAGGTCAAATCAAACTCGAATTAGCCCCCATCGATTTTAAACTTTCCTTACCCCATTAGGCCGACAGTAAGGAATAGACCGTTCTTCACTTTGAAAATGATTCTGGTAGATATCAATGCCAGGATTCCAAATCTGAAGTCCGATGGTTGATTGGATCATTTCCCACGCCAGAAAAGGCAAAATACTCCGTTTAGCCCCAAATTGACTGATTGGCTCCGTCTCACTTCCTAGATCATTATACTTCGGAGTGTTGGAAGCTTCAAATGAAACAGTCCGTATCTTGGCAGGAAATTTTCTATGGGCCTTTTAAGGTCACTTCTTTAATATCTCTGCGTATGACGCTCCCCAAGCTTTGTGCAAAAAAACTGAGGGGCTTATTTTTGATTTCGAACAACTTTCCAACTAAGCACAAGTCAAACCGACCACACAATAAAGCGCTACAGTATTTCTTGATCTTTGACTTCATTTGTACTCGTTTTTCAAAATTTCTTCAATTTTCTATCTTTTTATAGCTATATGAACCTTTCTTTCTTATAGTGCTAAGCAAACCGAGAACATTTTTGTTTTTGACTTATTTGAGGCTTACTGCACCCTAAGTCTGTCTAGTTCAAGAAAATCGCATATGAATTTCAACTAGAGGTAAGAAAAAGTTCAAGTCCCAAAGTAAGTCAAAGTAATCCGACTGGTAATGTCAAATTGAGTTCAATTTACTCTCTTGCTCTCTTCTTCTTATCTTTAGCCAACTTCTTTTCTAACTTCCTCTTGGCCTCTTTCTCCTTCTGCAGCTCTTCTTCCAAGTTCTTGATGCGTCTTTCAGCATCCCTTAGCTCGGTACCCTTGCTTTCCAACGTATCCTTCATCTTTTCGAAGGCGGGTATCTTCTTGGCTTGGTGATAAAAGAAACCACCATCGACATCGGGTGGTTGGCACATTACTCGACGGTCATGGCAAGTGTCGCAAGAAATTTGAATCTTGACTTTGGCCGCCTGAGGTTCCCAAAGTTGCTCGTTAACCGCAACCCAAGTATATTCCCTGTGACCCGTCAAGCAATTCGAGTACAAATTAAGGGTGTCAATCCGTTCTTGAACCTCCTTGTTGGTGTACACTGCCTCCGTACTGTTAATTTTTGTGGCCTTGGGTTCGTTCACATTTGGCTTCTTTTGACTCTTCTTCTTAGGTAAATCTTGAGTTCGATGGGAGTCGTCCTCAGTCTCCATATCCAATACTGATCCCAAGTTGAGCTTCGCAGGGATTTGGACTCTGGATGATGAGGCTACTGGTGGAGGGGTTGGAGGACGTGCGGGCGGAACAGTTTTTGAGCTCGATTTGCTCTTGTACTGTCGCTTGACCTTTTTTGGCGGTGGCAGCCCACGGTCTTCTTCCTCTTCTTCTAATGTTCTGGATTCAGTAATGAACGACAGTTCGTCATATTTCTTCGAGTGTAAGTTAGTTTATAGAAATTTGAAATCAAATTTCTACTTACTCTCTTCTTGGTCTTTTCCAACTCGCTCTTGCTAGCTTTAGCTTTCTTCGTAGTCTTCTAAATCGACCAATTAAATCTAGCTCGAATTAGACATGACCACGAATAAGGAGTAAAGGAGAATATTCATGAATATATTCCTAATCTTATTCATGAATATGAATATGATGAATATATTATATTCGTGAATAAGAATAAGTTGACGAATATAGAATATGAACCTTCAAATTCACATAATCCTCAACTCATTCATGAGTGTCTGACAATACTGAATCCTCAGTACTGAAGACAAGTTTATGATAAATTTAGATGCTGTTTGAATGATTTATAGTTCATTCAATAACTTTAACTGTGATTTTGAGTGACATTGAGATGATTATACTTGTATATTCGTGAATATTCATGAATAAAAGCAAAATATTCGCAGTGAAGATTAAGTTGACAAATAAGATTAAGAGTATATTCATGAATAACAATTATGACCCTTGGAGGGGGGATTATTCGTGTGCATGAATAAGAATATACTCGAATATATATTCGTGGACATCTCTAGAATTTTAGGGGGGACTTGGGTTCGATTCCTAATATGACCATTGAGTCCCTAACTTAAAGTTGTCTTTTTATCTTAGTAGCATACAGTATCACTGTTTTGTAGAGTTATTCGAGTCCAAATTAGTTATTATATTCAAGTTCAAATTTCTCAAGCAGTGACCAATTACACTACTCTTGACTTCTCAGCAATATCGAATTCGAATTGCTTTCTTGATCTTTTCTACCCATCTTTGACAAGTTCTCTACTATTTTCTTTGCGCCTTCCTTGATTTTCTTAAGTGTTTCAAAGAATTTGTGCTCCAAGAAAATAGGTTCTTTTCTTGAGTAGAACGATATGACCCTAAATTGAGTAATTTTGTCTTTCAATACAGTGCCATCTAGTTTGCACAAGATGTAATTGTTGGCAGTAGTTCTTGTCACTACAGCATATGGTCCCATGAACCTTTCTCTGAACTTTGCGCTCATTTCCTTCTCAATTTTAGTGTTTCTTACCAATACCAAATCTCCAGTATTGAATTGATAACGAGGAATGCTATTGACAAAATCATCCATGAATTTCGAAGCTGCTTTCTTCTTGTTGAGGGTAACTCGTTTCTTCATTTCTTTTATATCTTCCTTGTGCTTGATGAGTTGTTTTACTCAATAAGCTAGTAAATCGGATGTTGATACGATTTTATCTGGTGTATCCACTAACCAAATTACTTCTTCCAAATCTAATGGTAAAATGAGATCGCAACCTGTTACAGCGTAAAAAGGGGAAGTTCCTATGGATCTTTTGACTGTGATTCTTTCAGCCCAAAGAGTTTCATGGAGGAATTGCGGCTATTGTTCAGGATTGCCTTTGCAAACTTTGAATAGTGACTGTCTGATATCCCAATGTCCTCTTTCTACTTTTCCGTTAGCCGTCTTGTTGTACGGCGTGATTGCAATGCCCTTTATACCATACTTGTCTTCAATATAACGTATAGCTTTTAGGATCGCTGGATCATTATCGGTCACGATTTCCTTAAGACAACCCCATCTGCATAGTATGTCTTCAAATATCCATTCACCTAGCGTTTCTGAGTTTTCTATCTTCAACGCACGAGCTTCTGGCCATTCAGTGAGTCCACACCTTGCAACAGTTACTGCGTTATAGTCTTTATATTTATCAACCTTTGAGGAATTCGAACCCGATTTTGGCATTCAAAACGTATCAATATAGGCTCCCTCGAATATACCAGGTGTTGAAGTAATCACAGGTTCAGTCCTTATAAGGGTCTTTTGTCTCTTCTGGCATAGTATGCAAGTCTTTGTATACCATTTGATATCATTATCCAAACCAGGCCACCAAAGCCTCTTCTTGACTAGCTGAAGCACTGAGTATTGGCCCTTATGTCCATTCGAGTCATGCAGTCATTTTACAATAGCAAATTGACTCAATTTCTGTATTACTCTCTTGTATGCTCCATCCTTATCTTTCTTATATAGCTTTTCATGTTGAATAAAGAAATCTTTGCTCCACTGTTGTAATTGGGCTACTTCTGATTCCGTTAGCGACACAAATTCCTTTTCAGGATCAAGTATATAATCTTGCATATAAGGCAAAAGAAGCTCCCATTAGTTTCCCGTTTACTACGAGGTAACGCTGGGAATTTATCCATTGCTAGCCATCCTTCTAGTTCTTCAATCAAAACTGCTCCACTAAGAACTAAGTCTCATTGTTTTTTATATTTGCCAGGCTAGAAAACCGAGCTCGAATTGACAATTGTCTGAGTAAAACCTTTTCGATTATCAATCAAGTCTTTGAATGAATTAAACGGTTTCGGTTTATCTTTCAGTTCTATGTCTTCAGGTTCTTCGTACTCAAACATGTGAAGAACATCTTCTTCTTCATCAATATTTGGTCTAAGAACTTCAGGTTCTTCGTACTCAAACATGTGAAGAACATCTTCTTCTTCATCAATATCTGGTCTAGGAACTTGTATATCTAGTTCTGAACTGGGTCTTCTACTTAAACCGTCAGGACCATGTACTTTACCTGGCACATGTACTAAGGTAAAGTGATACATCAAAATTTCTTCTGCCCAACATTGTAAATTAGCATTTGCCAATGAGTCAACGTTCGACTTTAATGTATTTGGCATCCACTTCAATTTTCAGCTTTCGACATTCTAGCAAGTAATATTTGCACTGCATCAAAGTCCAATACAAGCCAAACAATTCTCTTTTTGCTTGCGAATATCTGGCTTCTCGCTCATTCAAGGTAATTGACATGAATTTTGCAAAGTACTGCTTCTTAGGTTCTTCAGGATCGAATTGCGACAGATAAAACCCTACTGCTTGATATGAAGTATCCACAGATAGAATGATTGGAGTATCCCAGTCGTATCTTAAAGGTTTTAACATGGGGCAAGTCTCTATTGCTCTTTTTAACTCGTCCATACTTGCTTGTTCTTCATCTCCCCACTTAAAAGGTATGATCTTCTTAGTCAAATAAGTCAATGGTCGAGCTTTCTTAGAGTAGTCTTTAACAAACGTCTTAAAGATGCCAGCAATGATCGTAATTCAGTAAGCGATTGACAAGCGGGCCAGTCTGAAATGACCTTTACTCTTTCTTCCGCTGGTTTTCTTCCATAGTATGTACATACATGTCCAACTACAGTGATTTCTTCAGCACAGATAACCGCTTTCAAACCTGAAAAAGTACCTCCTGCATATTTCATACGCTGGACAATACGATTCATGTTACAAAAGTGTTCCCAAATGAACCGACGGATTTTTGGGTTTGATTTGAGGGTTTCATAAGTACCATCTGCTTGTTGATACCTGCTACTTGGTCCTTTTACTGGCACATCGTCAATATAAGGTCTTGTAAAAGCTGGTATCTCATCTCTTAAGATGTAAGTTACATTGTCATGAAAAATCAGAACCGAATTTGTCCATCTCATAGGCAAGGTTCTTAGTCTTAATGCTCCATACGGTGTGGAGAATGTAGTCATGTCGCGACTGCTAGTGGCCAACATTCTTTCATGGTATCCTATATACAAATCTAATGTTCCTCCGCAGGACAAACCCGCAAAAGCCTCTGCTAATTCTTCAATGGCTGGAGGTAGACCTGAGTGAGCAATGGTAACCGCGTTCAACGATTCCAAACTATGGACTAGTCTCAGTTTCTTTCCATCTTTCTTGACAACACAAAACCATTGACTTCTATACGACGAGTTCGAAGGCTCGTATACTCCCGAATCAATTTTTTGTTTTATGATCTTGCATACTTCTTCATAGATTCCTAGCGGTATAGGTATATTCTTTAACATCTAAGGAGTATGAGGTATTACTGGCATATCAACAGACGGGAAGAAATCCTCTCTGAATTTCCCCTTTTCTGTTTCATCCCAAGCAAATCCTTCATTCTGTAGACACATAAAATGGTCCAACAGTTTTCATTCTTCCGGCCATAGGAAATCTCCAGTATGGTCATCTTGAATTTGTTCCCTGCGTTCCGCTGTATAACGTCCAGTTGGTAGAAATTCGGGCGGATTTTCCAATAACTGAGGCATATCTTTTAAAGAATCTCCTTCATTATGTCGTTGAATCCGAAATTCTTCTGGTAAGGTTCCTAAATGAGCTTTTGTCTTCAGGTGTACGGATTTATATTTCTTCGTAGCAAATACTCCCCGACTACTTCTTTCTTCTTTGATATTCAAAAGGAATTCCTTTCTTGCTTGTCCAACGTAATTTATAGGCATTGATACCTTGAAATTACTGAACACTTCTTCTAATCCATTAGGTACGCCATAAAACATGTCTATGGTAGACATGGCTTTGATTTCTGGCAAGTCCAAATTAATTTTCTCTTTTCAAATATGGAACAACTTTTTAAAACCAAATACTTCTTTAGTAGGGAAAATCAAATTCAATTTACTAGGTGGTGTTACCATAAACGGTTCCACTTCTTGTTTCATAAATCGATACTGATTTCAAATTGGTTTTACTAGTTGATTCACTCTATCAGAGGATTTTTGAAGGTACAGACTAGTTATTGCTTCTGGGTCAAACGTGTCCTGCCCACCATTTGGAACATACGTTTGCTTAATCTTGATTTCACCATTCAGACCCTTCTCAATCACCAATGCCAACTCTCCTTGATATTCGTTCAAGTCCTCAAGTTTAGGTGAAAACCCACGGGTTCAGCCTTAGTTTGATGACTTGATATCTGTCTCTTTGCATAAGTGGGTAAAGTCATTCTTTGGTCATTCCCTGGGTCTACAACAGTTACTGTGGTTAGACCGACAGCTGACGTTTGTAGGCTTGCTTGAGACACAGTCTCAAACGGTCTACCTAATAGAATGTCATAGGTAGGATCTTGTAGAATGTGAAACTGAAGGTAATACACGATTCCTTCACAATTTACCGGTACATTTTGCGCTAAGCCTAATGTTACCGTTCTTTCTTTATCTGCACTTTCCATAGTGATCTTAAAACTTGGGTCGTATGCTAAACCGAGCTCGAATGCTGTCTTGAGAGACATCAAGGCAATCTGTGATCCACCGTCTAAGAGACACTCTTTTCGATTTCCATGGTTGATTCTTAACCATAGTGTTCTGAGGTCTACACTTTCTGGTGCCATGTATAACTTAGAGACATGGTATGATCCTTGGAATTGTGTCGTGTTGAAAAATTGTTCTATAGCATCTTGTACGACTATTAACCCTTTAGGGACCTCTTCAGACTCGATTTGCAAAATCAAATAGACATGCTTAGAGGTATTCATAATATTCTTTGTCTTTAACAATTTCTCTAAGTTCTTTCGCCACTCAATGTTAGTTGCAAGCGATTTCTATGAGGGTCCGTGGTGGACAATATTATTATTAGCTAAATCGTCGCCAAATTTGTTTCCGATGACACGAATCTCATTTTTGATGGCGGAATCTCGTTTTTGATGGCGGAATCTCGTTTTTGATGGCGTAATCTCAAGTTTGATGCGTTAAATTTTGGACTTGGTCTTGTGTTTAGGACGTGCATGTTGCAATTTACAAAGACTTTGGATAGAACACTCGTAAAACATACAGATCAACCAAGCCACAGATATTATGACACTCGACCGTTGGTTAGTTTGGAAACTTTCTGTTTGACGCCAAAGATCCAGACTCAGAATTTCATTTTGACAGCTCGCTTATATTGTTAATAATGGTTTATGAAACGTACTGAGACTTGGCAAAGTTCAATGATTATCAACAATGAATATTGATGCTATATTTGTATCTATCCATCTGATTCTCAATAGTATCATTGACCAGTGCCACACCAAAGTTGGATTACCTATCTTGTCTTGATGTCGAGTGGAATTCTGTCTCACAGCCAACCCCTTGAAATCTGCCTCAAGGCCAGCCCTGTGAACAGCTGATCTTACGCCAAGAGCAAGAGAATCCCGCCTCAAGGCCAACATTGGCCGCTCTTTGCCGACCCTTGACAGTCCCGCCTCAAGGCCAACCCTTGAGACGCCTGCGGGCCAGCTATAAAAGCCGCCTGTTTGACCGGTGGGTGCTCTATTCACTCAACGTCTCTTTTCTCTCTTTACTTCTTTCCAGAGTCCCCTTCCACTCGTTACTATGCCTCAGTCTTCTTCTGGCGACTCAAGCTGCAGTCGGTGTGGCTGCCAAGTCTATTTACCTGGACCGGTGAGACTGTTACCGTCTTGTCTGAATATACTCTCAACCATAACACGATACACAGGGCGGCCAGTGCAATACCCCCGGCTGCGGACATATCCCAATAACGCATGGTCAGGAGATGGTGGTCGTCCCGTCTACCCGACCAACCATGGAACCTCGTGGTGGTACGCAGGCGGGATGTCCGCGCTTTCATGGAGTATGTAAAACTTGTTCCCTTTTGTGCAATCTGTACTGACAAGTTGAAGGTGGCCTACACCCTTCAAGATGCGTGTGGTACGTGTCGCCGCGAGTACTACCAACACGACATGCTCATGTACGTTTACAACTACAACTTACCATTACTCATTCATACTCAACATTCATGTAGAACTGCTCCAAGTTCTGGCATTTCTGTCACCGTCCCTCCACCAATAGTTCCTGCCGCAACCGGTCCACCACCGCCGTCTAGCGTGGCTGCTTTCATTAATCCTCTTGCTCAACGGGCAACAACCGGAACTAGTCGCACTACCGCACAAGGTCGCGCTGATGCCATTGCTCGCCACCGTACAACGGCTCCTCGGTCATCAGGACCTGTCCGTGGCTTTCCTGCAAATGGGCCTAATGTTCGCAGTATCTCTGCATGCTGTTTTGTGACGCCATTGTCCGTTGTACGTCTTTGAGATATACTATAGTCAATTGATAATTGATGATCATTCAAGTATCATTCGGAGGAGTTTGACGACTACTCCGCACCGCGCTCATTCTTTGCTGTGGTTCCAAAATATGTTGCTCTCTTCAGCCGCCTGTATCACATGGGCTTCTACTTTGAGTTTGTTCTCAATACGCTCGAGCAGCCTGAACAGATTCAAGACAAGATCAGCGATGGTTTTATGCGCCTGGAAAACGGTCCGGACAACATTGTTTTGCCGCCTTCACCACATACGGCACAGAAGCGATACGCCGTACTCAAGCCCGGTAACGAGCCGCGCGGTGGATCCAGTCGACGCCTCTATACTAGGAACGCAGACGCCGATCATTCCAACTTTTACACTGTAGCACGTCTAGAAGCTGCGTATCGGCGACATTGGCCACTGGATCAGCTTTTTGGCGCTCCTGGGCAATCAAACATCGTCCTACCAGTTACATCAGGTGCTCCTCAAGAGAAAATCATCCTACTTTTTGGTACGTAGGGTCATTAGTCTTAATTTGTGTATCTTTCTGATGTTTTTTAAGCCCCAGTATTTGGTACAGCACGTTGTCGTGACCATACTTGCACGGTTATGCGCGTCATGTGGGACATGCTCGATGATACAGTCACTGTACCACAAGAGGCGCCCGAGGACACACATCTACTCTCTTGTCCATCTTCTTCAACAACGAGGATGCCCTCAACCACAGTCCGTTCTGTATCTGCTGAAAGCCGTCGACGTGTTTGTTCTGATTCGGAAACTTCGGAGGCGTCGGTGAATATCATACTTCTATTGTGCGGAACATATTACTCAAGTAAGCTAGGTACTTGAGGCGGTCTCAACTCGGACTCGTCAGCGTCGTCGATTGGATAATACGGGCGCCGTAAGTTTTTCAAGTTGAATACCTTCAATGCAATTCAATGGTGTCTTTAGCATCCTGGGCTTTTCCAGCATCAAGGCTTTCGACGAACGTCATCTACCTCGTACTCTGCTGTATCGCAAGCAGAGTTCAAGGAGAACCTCATTGCCGCATTACCTGCTCGCGCCTTTGCTACTGGCTCAGCTTTCATAATCACTGCTGACGACTCGGTGGCTCTGGACACCGTATGCAGTGATTTCTTTGCTGTGGTCCGAGCTTGGAGCGATCCTGATGCTATCCTTCCCCGGACTACCATCCGTTTGACCAACCCTCGTCCTTCCATCAGTTATCTGCTCAATAAGGCTAACTGGACTGTTACACTGTGAGCTCTAATTCCCATAACAGTAAGGTTAGAGACGTCTCAACTTACATACATGTGTAGCGGGCGCGCTATTGGTCCTGGTCCAATTCTTGAGCTGATGACCGGACTGATTGAATACTGCTTCAAGTCCACCTCGATGCAATCGTTTTGGTGCAGTGCAACCGAAGAGTATCAGACGCTCAATCTTGCATTTTTCTCTACCGACGAGCGTCTTATCACACTTACTGCTTTGGGTACAGTAATGGCGATGGTTACGGCTTACAGCGGACGACTTCCGCAGTATCTTTCCCCAATATTCCTTCAGGCAATGCTTGACGGTAGTGCGTCCATCGATGATGCTGAATTTTTGGAGAACTTTTCTCCAACATTCGCCAAGGCGCTCGCTCGCTGGGCACCGCAGACGTACCCAAACATTCCATCGGCAACCTCTGCTATCGCGGATGATGTGATCTTTCGCATGCTTCTTTCGCAGTATTTGCCGCAATTACCTGATGTACGATTCCTCAGATATAAGTTTATGGGTGGCGCTCACATCAATCTTCTAGCTCACCGTCATTGCCACGCTTGACTTGGTTACTGTTAACCGCCTTCGTACCCAATTCATACATAGCGCCTTGCTTGGTACATCGGCCACTGTTATCTTTGATGGACATCCGACCGTTCGAGCTTTCTATAACGGCTTCAATATTTCACTGGATGCTACTTGCAGTTTCACCGAGGTATGCATCAGAAACTTTTGCTGAACATGTTTAATCGTCAATCAGCTTTTCGGACGTGCTACTAAAACGCTTCTCTCGACAATGCAGTGGAAGATCATCACCTCCGCCGATATTCTCATGACGGCCGTTCGATTTGAGCCACAAGAGCAACATACGTCGACCTTGTCCAATGATGAAGAAAGGTTTAAACAAGCGCTCGTGCAATATCTCAGAGGATCAGGCTTTCCAGATCTCCCCAATATTCGGGAACGGATGACTACGGAAGTATTTGAGGCAGCTCGTTCATCGCTTGCTTTCAGAGCTCGAGAGTTCTCTCAAATAGTTGCCGGTGTACGCACGCTGTATTCCTTGGGCTATACGGTACGCATTGTTACTCTGACAATCACCTATAATGCACACTACTCATCTTTATGTATAGATTAAATTTGTTCAAGCGCCGACGCGTCAAGTTACAGTTAACGGAAACATTGTTCCTGAGACTACCTTGATGCCTGTTATTCCCTCCGTTGGCGCCTGTACTGGATCTGTTACGCTCTATGTCAGCCCGTCGCTTCCAATCTGGGTTGATGAAGCATTGGCTGCGCCGGATAATCAAGCCACTCGACTGGACGGATGGTTCTGTGAGGCGTTCTCTACACCAGATGGTCGCACGGTTGCTTCTTTTACCAACTACTAATTCATTTGCTTCCCCATTTCTTACGACGTCCATGCGTGGCGCAACTTGCATACCGTTACATCCATTTATATTAACGCTCATTTTATTACCATATTCTTGTAGTATAAATGATCTTTTCACATATGCGTTGATAGTATAGTATACAAGACCTCCGCTCGTTATGTATCGAGAATAATATATCATGTCGTTGAGTTATTACTACGCGGGATAAAAGCGTCCGTATTTACAAAGACCGTGCTCAACTACAAATATATCAAACCTCATCGCAGACTTTTCTAAGTCAGTTAGCTCTTTATCCAAATGCTTATACAAGCTGATAAAAGCACCCTTCACCTCCGTCGCAGTTGTGTATCCAAAACGCCCAAGCGCGGTCCTGGCTCCCTTCTCAAGCCAGAAGACGACCTCGGCCATTTCTTCAATGCTCGGCTTCTTCACAACGCCGGCGTGAACCAAATCCACGGCCAAAAGATATGCCGACAACTTCCCAAAAGTGAAGAAATTCGTACTCTTTGTGATTGCTCTGCACAGCGCTAAAAAAGGCCATTTATCCTTAGGCGGGTTCAGTACGAGCTGTAGCAGAGCGTCACTTCCATCTGTGTAGAAACGAAGAGCATTCTCCGTTTTGCGTTTAGCAGTCGGACCATAAGGGGCGGGATGACAGAAATATCGCTCGGTGTCTTCTGATGATATATCGGGATTGGTGAAGCGTGCTTTGAAAGTAAGCCATGCTTCAAGATCTTCGAAGTGGAAGGAATGATGAATAGAATGGAGCGCATCCGTGTTGAAAAGAATGCCGCGGAAAATAAGAGCACTGAACATTCCTCCTCGCGACAGAATCTTGTCCGACTCGAAAGGACCACCATTGCGTAAAATACGCTGTCTTGAAGGGGCAAGCTCACGGAATGGGAGCCACCAATCAAGGTTTTCCCGAGCGTCCAGCGCGTTTGGAAGTGTACAAGGGGAAGATGCGGTGGGGAGGAGATTCAGCGCCGCGCGGAGGAATGTGGTGAAGTCGTTGAACAAGACCAGCGTGTCAGTCAATGCGGAAGATGCCGGAGCAAGTGGCGGTGGGGCAGATGGCAGCGGGGGAGCTGTGGCTGTAACTCCGAGAAGCGGCGGAAGTGAAGTGGGTAAAGAGATTGGAACATATCCTTGGATGAACTGTTGAAAGGAGGAATCAAGCGTCTTGATATTCTCGAGATCCTGAATGATAGGATGAACACGGAGAGCTTTGTCAAGACTCTGAAGATGCGCGACCGAAAGAGCGCGTTGACCGCCGTCATAACCAGATATGAGCCTCAGCTTGGGATGACAGTATGCCTCCCAAACTTCCGGCAGCAGAAAGACGGTTGTTCCTTGGAAATGTTGAGAAAGACACTCCAAAAAACAGCCCTGGTTATAAGAAAAGTCGTCGGCCTCAAACCACGATGTGAGAATGCGTAATAAGGTGGTAATGAGAGAGCGTTTTTCAGTTTGAGGATCGTGTCGAAGAAGTGGAGGAAGAGTGCAAGTTGTCGGTGGATCAAGAGAGGGAAGATAATGGGTGGAGGATTGAATCAATCGAGAATCGCCAGACGAAATGGGACCATCACGAGTGAGTAGCCGAATATCCCAAATGAGGCGCCCAATCCATGACTGGTGGGCGGAGACCGAAGCAGCTGATGGTGCAGAAGCGGTCACCAGCGCAATACACGTTGAGAGCCATGTATACAAGTTGAGGTGAAACTTGAGAATGCTGTGGCGAAACAACATCAACTCGGCCGCAACAAGATCTGTTTGAGACGACATGCATCGAATGAGGCCCAAGCCAGCTTTTACAGCCTGAGCAGTATCGCTATGGTGTGCTCGATCTTGTAGCATGACCATTGAGCGTGACACAATTTGCAGCGAGCTGATAAGCTCGCTGCGTGCATTTTGTCCCGGCGTCTGAGTTGCGCGTTGGAGACGTCGAATACTGTCAGCCAGGGTGTGAGGGCGTAAAGAGGCAACAAAGGGAATTTCTATTGGATATAAGCATAGGAATACACGGTATCAAGTTTTGACTTACGGGAGGTTGGCCAAGAAACTTCAGAATCGTGAAGCTCCAAAGAAATAGGACCAAGTGTTGACGTAGAATCAACTGCAGCGGTGCGAGCAAATAGGGCTTGTTGCAGTACTTGGGTCGGAGAAGCTTCGTCGTCGCTATAATCTGAAGAGATGTTGGCGTGAAATTTTATCATGATATTAGGGTACGTACCGTCATCATCTGTAGTAATATCCATATCAGAGTCTTCGTCATGCTCCGGAATAGCTATATCTTGACGACTATTACTGTGAACGGAAACTTGATATATATGAGTACGCTACAGTTCAACGCCAGCGCGAGGATTTCTTACGCTTTGCACGTTTATTCGCAGAGTCGTCTAAAGGATGCATTAGAAATGCAGGTTATAATTAGAAGAAAGTATCGTACCCTTCTGCACATCCTCTCTAGCCTTCCGCTTTTCTCCAGTCTTGGCCCCGACGGATGAACTTTGTGTGTGACTATGTTGGGAGCGTGTAGCAGGCCTAACCGGCTGCTTGGAAACAGAAGCTTGGTGTGTCTTGGAACGCGTTGAGGAAGATGGAGCGGATGGAGGTTGTACCCCAGTCTTGGTCGTTGTTGCTTTGGAAGCACGCGTCGTAGGAACGGTGGGCGTAGATGGTGGTGCAGCCGTCGATGCTTTTTTTGAACGATTAATACTGCGCATAATTTTCTCAGCGCCCTTGTTACTCGTTTCAACCAACCGATCTTTCTTGAGAAGCGACACTGAAAAATCAAGTTAGTGTACGAATATAATTTAGTGACGAGCGTACCGAGTTTGCGCTCATCAAGCTGCATTTGCCTTGAGCCTTTGGTCGGCTTGGAACTACCGTTGGCAACTCTCGGAGTGAGTTTCACCGGCGGCTTTGCCTCCTTGGACTTGCTTTTCTTCGAACCCTTGGCAGCTCGACCGGTCACTGCATAAGAATCCATGAATACACTTCCACCAAATCTTGAGTACAGTAACATTACCTATGTTGTCATCTTCATTGACAGGGCATGGCGACAATGTTTTGAACCACGCCTCGTATTTATCGGCGTACTTGGCCACAAATCGGGCATGTGACGCACATAACAACTGAGTGCGTAAGACGACTTGTTGGCGAATGCTCAGTTTAGCGAAGTCTAACAGAAATCAGCAATGATCAATAGTTGTAAAAGATAGCTCACCATCAGTAATCTTGGGCTCAATCCACGCTACTCCGGTTGGCGCAAGGGTCCACTGAGTTGGGACTAGATCCCCGGCTTTGAACGCTTGTCTAAAGGCCTCGTAGGACGCGGCAAACTTTCCATCAAAGTTACCTTGTCGAAGGACGGAATTGGAGAGTAGGAATAGCGACCGGCAAAGAAAATCAAACTTGTCCGCGCTTTCCATGACCACGTCTCCGTCGGCCGCCATGTTGATCTCGCTCGTATATCCACGTTTTGTTTCATGCCTAGTTCAGAAATAAGACGCGGTGGATTAACTGATGACGGTCAACGTACGCGGGCTGGTGTGAGGTGAACGTTGTAACAAACTCAGATGTTCTACAATAAGGTTAGAACGACCATCACAACAGCTGCGTATACATACGTGGGTGTCCGAGCTGAGGTCTCCTTCAACTCTGACGTGAGTTGAATCGGCTTATGAGTCGCATCCGCGGCCACGTTGACAGTTGACCGACCACTCATAACAGCGCGCTGAGGGTAGAGCACAACAACATAACGATAGGCCCACGACTCAATATCTTCAACGGTTTTGACATTTGGCGGTGCGAGCGGTGGAGTCCCGCCGTGCCAGCGTAGGCCTGAGATATTTACATCAAGTGAATTGAGTGAAAGTAAGTGACAGATATTAACCTGAGAAGCCCATAATCTTGAGTCCGTCCAACGCTACATAGAACCCAAGTTCCACCAAATGAAAGCGGCCACCCTCATAGTCGGGTGGAAGATCGCTGTTGCATATCATTGTCGTATACCCAAGAATATCATCACCGGCGTCTATATGTGCTGTCCCAAAGGCGCCCATCTCCTTCATTTCGTCAACTGAGATGCTCGACGTTAGTGAGGGAACTCAATTAATACTTGAGAATTTACCCGACGTGTTGAGTTGAGGCGTAGCAAGATTCATTTGAACGCCGCTGAAGGCCGTGTTTCGATGTGTGCCAATACGAGGAGTGTTGTGAAGATCGGCGGCGTCGTCAAGGAGCGCCGTGAGCTCTGGATAGCGCAAAGCCAAACCATCAAACGCAAGCCCCGTTGTAGTCTCACATTACAGATTAGCGGCTAGCCTGACGGCAAAGTAGGTGGCTTACTTCGACAATATCTTTGCGCAACTTGAGATCCTCCTTGTCATTGAGGCTACCGGCATCTGTAACCTTCCCACTGGCGGAAGGCCCAGCGAGGTTCTTGGGCTTCTGGACATTCATACCCAACGAGTAGCACCGGGTGTCTTTGACGCCGATTGGGTTGAAGGTCTCGAAATGAACGCGGTCACGGGTGCGAGTCTCACGACTCCCAAGGGCGCGGTCGCGGAGAGAGTCGAGAGATCCCTGAATCTTCTCGAAAGCCTCGTCAGAGTCAAAGTCGTGTCTAAGACAGAGGTCAGCAAGAAACAAACACAATGAAGATGAATGACTTGCCGATCAAAGACGTACGCCTGCAAAACATCCTGTTCTGGATGGGAAGTGTCGTCGAGATCCCGGGCCCAGACCATATCGCCAGGCCGTAACTCGTACAAACCTGCGCAAAAGTCCTGGAGCTGTAGATGTAGTAGATCGGGAACACATACCTTGCTTGACCATCATCTCGTTGGGGCCCTTGGGAATACCAATGTGGTTGTGAGCGTAGGCGGCCGAAGACTTTGTCTGGTTGACCTGCGTACTATGGTGGGTGATGACAAAGTCTCTTCCAGATTTGGCGAGCTGATGAGGACGCCGGGTGTGAGGTTCAGTGCAGATATAGACGGTTGGCAGATTGGGATCGCGATGAGCAGTAGCAGGCGTAATGTAGAGCACGGCCCCAGCAATGGCGGATGGTAGGGCGCCATCTGCGTGCTCGGAAGTGGGACGCCCGTGGTCGTCCTCGTCATCGCTGGAGGATTCGTCATCGCTGCGCAGGTTGTCGCCGTCGTCCTCGCGATCCACGAGGGGGGGGATCGACTCGTCAATGTGATGCGCAGGGGGACTCGACTTAGACTCCCGCTTTTTTGACTTGCCCGCCCGCTTTTGGAACAGCCCTTTGAGATGAGCCGTGAATTTGTCCAACATCGTCAATTTTGCTACATTAATGAACGTCAGTATAAATGAGAGAGAAGGAAGAAAATCAATGCTCACAAATAGTCGCGGCGGGAGCGGTGGCGGCGGTGGACGGGCACAAATCAAGGCGGCGCCGTAGGGGTTGAAAAGAGAGGGAATGGGCTTATTCAGCTACGAGTCGATGCATAGCTGAATAAGCCCATTCTCTGATGGCATGGTGGCCGGCCCGCCGCCGTGGAGCAGAACCGCATGCTCGCTCCCCTGATAAGGCGTTTCGGCCGAGTTTCGATGTCGGATAAGGCTGGCGCAGTTGTAATTTAACTGGGGGGCGGCGCGTAGCGTAACGAGCGCGGCGTGACGCGCACGGAGTACGATGTGGCCGGCGGAGTGGGTGGTGAGGAGGGAGGATCTGCAATCTCGATGGCGGCGTCAAAGCGCCATCGAGTTTTGTGTGAAAAGATAAATAAACGGAACAAAGAGCTTACCCGAATAGCGAGACGCGGCTACACACATCTGCGCACACTCATCCCCGCATCCTGCTCATCCCGCTGCAAATTCACCGCCCATTTGAACGGGCTTACGCGTCCCATTCAGATCCGTGTCCATGGCAACGGCCACGGACGTCCTCCTCGCGTCTTGCGGTCCGACGCGTCAATGCGTGCATGCATGGCGGGCGACCGGCAAAATGGCCAGATCGAGAGGGGCGGCGTCATGGTGGTTGGTGGGAAGACCAGATCCGGAATCAGTCCCTGGATCCGGTCTCTCGATCCCGGACTTGATCGATCTGATCAAATCTGCTGCCCACCACCACTCTCCGCCGCTGGACCACTACCCCGGACGACGCCAGCCAACGTGGACGACGCCGACGATGTCGTCAGAAGAGCGCGGAGCGACTGACGACGTCGTTGCTAGGGCGTCGTCTGCCTAGCAACGGGTCCTCGCGGACGCGTAAGCCCTCTGGTAGGCAGCACCCCTCGTCAAGTCTGCTGGACGGGAGCCCGCGGACCGGACGACCAACGACCAGCGACCCCGTTGCTGGCGTGTTTCTGCCTGGCAACGGGGTCGTCATCGACGCGTAAAACCTGGGGCAGGCAGCGCGCTCGCCCTCAAGCCTGCGGATCGAATGTGGACGACGCCGGCAGCGCGCAGGATGCGCCGACTACAGGACGACTGACGACACCGTTGCTAGGGCGTCGTCTGCTCAGCAACGGGTCGTCCTCGGACGCGTAAGCCCTCCGGCAGGCAGCACGCCCACCCTCATGCAGCCTTCGTGCGACGCGTTCTCAGATGACGGCGAGCGCGACGGCACGATGCCCCGCCCTTTGTTGGATGGGAATGGGCGGGGTTGGACATGGGCGCGCCGCCTGGAGGCGGGCGCCCGTTCAAGGTGTGTCTACCCAACCATCCGTGTCGGCACCGCCTCATGCCTCTGACGACCTCGGGTATATGCACAGGCATCTGCTTTGGACGACGACGACGAGACTACAACTACACCGAGACTACCGAATACGGGACGCGCAACGATGAGGACGCGGATTGAAAACAACGACTAGTGACGGCAAGCCGTATCTGAAACGACGACGAGCCGGCGACGGACGCGACCACTCACAGACCCCCGACCGGATCTACTACAATCTATCTACGCCACGATCATCCAGTCAAGTCTAGCCCAGCAAGGTAAGCAAAATTCTCTTATCTTTCAATTCAAGGCTTACCTTTGCTCAAGAGACCTATCTTGCGCGCTCGATGAACTCTCAACACTCGCGGCTTGGACTCAATTTTAACGCGACAAGTCTACAAGAGAACGGTAAGTAATTCTGCCAAAGTCAACGATTCGAGCTCACCTTTTGCAGACGCTGAAACAACCCAATCAACAAGTAAACTACGGACAATGTACTCTACGGCAGCGTTCACAACTCTCACGCCAATCCAAGCTCGGGCGCTCAATGAACCGTCAAGACTCGCGGTGTCAACTCGATCTCAACGCGGCAACCAAGTCTGGAATGCATCGGTGAGTAACGATTCCGCTCAAGTCAACGAACCAAAGCTTACCGCGTGGCAGATTCCAGGAGGAGCCTACAGCTTAGACGTGCGACGTCCTCTAGTTGAGAGAGGTCAGTCAAGTTCAGCCAAGGTCAACTAACGGTAGGCTTACCGTCCTACAGGAACGCCGAGTCGAACGACCCCTGGCAATCGCTTATGACCGGCGCCGACTGCGCACTCCGTGAGCCAGTTCAATTATGTCGATGTTGACGGAAGACTTACCGTTGCACAGCGAACACGCCAAGACGCCAACCTCCACAAACTTCGGTCAACGATGACGGACAATCACCTCTTGCGACGATGAGTCCGATTGCGAGAGAGGTGAGTCAAGTCGAATCAACACAAACAATGATGTTGTACTTACTGTTCGACGGGGAGTGGAAGTGGGAAGGAAAGCGACATGTGGACAACAGCCTATATAGGCTTGTAACCCAACATGGCGACAACCGCAAAACCAACGAGGATCTACAGATTATTTATAGCCGTAGCTCTGGACTTCAAGGGGTCTTTTTGTAACCACAATTATATATCAACACTTGATGAATCTATACAGTAATCTACAATTGCCCAGCTATGACTTCGTTGATAAACCGGAAGGCCTCCATCCATACGCTACGGCGGTGACGCATATCCCTGGACTGCATCTCTGGCATCCCCAGAAGATGATCGTTAAGCATGTCAAGCTCTTCGACCGTCAACGGACAGTCCGTATCGGGTACCTCAACGAGTGAGAAATGAGGAGGGTGACGAGAGTTCAACGCAGCTTGAGTTCCATCCGGAAGAACATCCATGACGGTGTTAGGATCATTGTGCACATTGTGATGACGCAAAATGTCGCCGTTATCGAGCTCCTGCCAGTCAACGCCATACGTGGCGACGTCTCCAAGAACTTCTGGATCCTCATCCTCTTGAATCTCTTCCCCGAGAAACCTCGTCATGTCACGGTGTCCATTTTGGATTTGACCAAAGAAGAAAAGGTCTTGAGGACTTCTCTGACGCTCGTTGGGTATGGTAAGTGGGTGGTTATTCCATGCCTCGGCCCACTCGAGCGCATCCTGGTTGACCGAAGGAAGAAAAAGATAATGAAGAAGCCATATATGAGCCGAATTATCGTGTAACAGCCCAGCATAGACTTCTAGCTCTTCGAAGAAGGTCTTCCACTTGGATCCAAAGCCGCGTGTAACATCACGCCACAGTCGTTCAATGCGGATATTGTGAACACTCCTACATTGGTGTGAGCCTCCACATCATAATATGTTCAAATCCATACCGTCCCCAAATGTATGATCCACGTTCGGCGCCAAAGTTGGTTTCCATAAACTCTGCAACGCCAAGGTTCTCAACACCATGGTCGCCGCGAACTCAACTAGGTATGCCATGGACAGTACAGGCATCCTCAAAAAGTTGGAGAACCGTAGCACTGAGGTTGTTGGCACTGGCGCGAATACCCGTGACCAAGCGTGAAAAGCCATCAACAAAGGCATGGATAACAATGCGGAAACGTATAAGAGCTGAAAAGAGTTGAGAATTCCGAGTATATATCTAACAAGTAGCATACCGTGTTGACCGTCGTGGTGCCATAATGAATTGGGTCCTGCTACTCGGTAGACACGGCGGGTGATTGTCCGTGTAACAAGGTAGGCTGGTGTTCCCATGACACGCTCGTACGAGGCACGAAGCCGTTCTCGAGGCACATTGTGTCCTAGATGGCGAAGATGACCAGTAATCATGGATCGCCCAAATGAGGGAAAGATTTTAAGAATGTGCTGGATTACGCGATCCAGGTCTTCATTGCTAAGACTGTTTCTAGAGGAGGGAAGTAGACCATCCGGATGATAGAGCCGAACAAACTGGCCCGACTCCTCATCTTGAAATTCAACGTACACTGGAGGACAGGGCTCAGCAAGTCCGTATTCAAGTGCTCGACGCCGCACCGTCCGTGCAGAGCAGTCAAAGACTGGTGCAAGACCTCTGGGACCACGAAAGCGAAGTCCACCCTCAAGGTATTCGGGATGGATTTCTCTACGTGGACGTCCTGGGCGACCGGTATGCACAAGATAAGATGCCTGGTACATAGTAGCAAGTATGAGCTTGGCGCAATGAATACAAAACACATAGTACCTCGACGGGCAAAGCTGTCATGGCGGTTTCATCACGAGACAGTTCCACAGCAGAGGCCAGTGCGTTGAGCATCTCGGTAATGCTATCAGACATCACACGGTAATCCGTAGGCATTACAAAGGCTTGGTTCTACATATTGACTTGAGCCCCAACACTGGTAGAAATGATGAAGTCGAACCTCTTCGAGACTAAGTGAAAAATCTCGAACAGCTTGCTCCTCCAGCTGAATACGTGCAATGTCGCCTACTTGTGCTTGAACGGCAATACCAACTCGTCGACACAATTCCGTATACGCTGCTGTAACAGAGGTAGATATTAGGAGGCTGTCATCTTGGAGATTCAAAGGGTTGTTGAAAGTTGAACTGGCATAAGCATGCTGTAACAGATACAGAAACCCAACAACAAAGAGCAGCGGCCGATGCAACATGGCAGGAGATGGGCGGGAGATGATGGGATTGGATAAGGGCACTTGGGGTAGGTCGGTCCGAAGGTGTGCCTGAGCCATCAAAATTCCCATCAAATTGTAATTTTGAGCCCATCGCTAATTCAGCATCAGCTGATGTGAAATCCGGCTTGCAAATGTTGATTATTTGCTACAACTGTAATTCTAAATCAAGACCTGTACTGCTAAATGTTCTCATAGCCTGTAATATCAATCCTAGTAGATGAATAACAGAATAAAATCAGAGTATAAATACAAATGTCTGTGTCAGTTCAATACCATCGAAGTAGAATGGGACATGTAAACACTACATGCGGCTCAAAATCTGGCAAGCGAGATTTCTGACTCCGACGTTATTTTGCCAAAAATATTTTCAATGTGATCATAAACTGGCCCAAGGTCATTGTAATATCTAGTGCAATCTAAATATGATGACAACACGCATAACTATAATATTGTCCGGGGGGGGCCCTCATAGATTTCTCTAGTAAAAGTTTCTTCCAAGCTTCTTTCTATTGAGGATTTTCTCCAAGAAGCAAATCGATTTTCAATTTTCTCTTGTAGGACTTGAACTTTTCTATCTTAGGTAGAGTTGAATCTACCGTGGAAGACTTAGGTAAATCAAGTTCGATTTTTGGTTCCGGTTGATTAGCAGCGTCTTTTACTTGCTTTTCAACTTCCCATCCTCTGACTTCGTCAGTCAAATTATCTTCTTCACCTTTATCTTCAAAGCTTACTTGCTTAGGTTGAACTGTTGTAGTAGGTCTCTTTGGTATTTCTACCGTGACCTTCTGTCTTGGCCATACCGTCTTAGTTGGTACTGTAGTCTTTGGCATTTTTGTTTCAAATTGTAAACCTTTCTGATTATTATTCTGACTTCGAGTATCAACAGCGTATGAGCTTTCCGGTAAAGATACTGTATCTTCTTCCTTCATCAAGCTCAATTGAAACCCCCTTGCGTGTGAGGTACCATAGTATTTGCATACAAGGTATCCAAACGCATGTCTTCTGGTGTGAAGTCATCCGTTTGTCTAATAGTGGTTTGCGCTTTAATTTCTCAAAGGCTATCTTCTTTGTACTTAAGAATTTGTTGCAAAGATGACTGTCCACTAGCCCTTTCCTTTCTTAAAATCGTAAGGCCATTGTTGAAAAAGTCCCAATTGACTTTAGTAATCATTAGCCATCCTTCCGTTTGTAAGTCAAATCTTTTCTTACACTGATCACGCATATGACCAGGTTCTTCACAGAAAAAGCAACGCCCAGGTTGTGAATACGACGTAGTTTGACCAGCCGGTACCAGACGATTAAGGTTCTGCAAAATTTGAGTCGGATTTGCAGTGTTCCCTCCCGTGTAGAGTATCTGATTGGGTCGGTTCGTACCCATAGGCGGTTGAACAGTGATAGGTGTTGATTGAACAAAATTTGAGATCGAATTGGTATCTTGGTAATTCATTGCTCTCGCATTCAACAAGGAAGCATTGATTGTATCAAAGAATCGTTAATGATTCTTTTGATTTTCTTCCTTCTTGCGCGCTATCTCTGCTCAATCTTTTTTTCTAGCTTTTTCTGATTGTATCAGGATATTCTTTAGTGCATTGAGTGCACTATTGGTATCCGTCAAATCTTCAGTCTTGACTTTTGAAGTACCGGTTTCTGTCTTGTGAGAATCTTTGGTTCTATAGACTGCCGTTTCTTCCAACACGCTGGTAATAGCGCCTACAACATTGGTGATATTGTTGTACCAATCCAACACCGTTGTTGCTGCCGGTTTGTTGGTTCTTAAATGACCAGTAGTACTGGCTCAGACTGCATTTGTTACACAGTCTTAGATTCTTTTCACGGCTTCCTTGTCCGTGATTTCACCCTTCTTAACTAAGTACCGCAATATGTGCAGCACTTCTTTTTGAAAAACATTCCACCTGTCTTTGTGGTCAACAGGCCGTTTTTCAAATTTGACAATGGCATCCTCTAAATCGTCTAGAGAATACTTGGTGTCATCTTTGCCTCTGTTATAGCTAGACAACAAAGCCGACTTGAATTCTTTCCACTCTCCTCTAATGAAAGTAAGCATATTTAACCATTGGTCTCGAATGGTTTCTGGCACAAAGTTACACGCAATTTCAATCATCGTGCCTTCATCCGTAATACCAGACTCGCTAATGATTTGTTCAATCACCCTTAGAAAATCGTCTATGTTTTCCAATTTTCCATCAAAGTTTGGTGCATTGCTGGTGCCATACTTGGGTATCTTTTTGTCTTTTATGTTTTCTCTCCACTTCAGAGAAGGAAATTCATCAATGACTAACGCTCAAACAGTAGTCATTCTTGGAGGTATAAACGTAGGGGTGTTTAAAAGATCTTGGTAGTTTTCTAAAGCTTGGCTTAAAAGTAGAAATTCAAGTTCGGATTGTTCAAGATCGGAATAACTCTTTCTAGAAGCTAATCTTCTTCAAATTGGCGGGGGATGATCAGCTAGTTTGCGAACTTTTTCCCGTACTTTTTCTGGTTGATTGTTGAATAGGGCTCCTACTCGTGGTCTATTTTTTCTTAAACTCCTAGTTCCTACTTGGACACTTTGTAGTTCAGATTCTTCAGGAGCAATTCGAGATCCACTAGCAACACCTGTTTCCGGGTTTGCGTCTAGTTGACTTCGGGTGTATTTAGCAGACTGTCTGCCTTTCTTAGACGTTTTTGGATATAAAGACCACCGATTTGATTGATCAAAATATAGGACTCCCTCGCGGTGGGCTCCAAAAAGTTGAGGTGCACGTTATTTTAGAGGCATAGAATCACACCTAACAAACAACACAACTCTTAATACTCTGAATGAGAGTAAGGTTTCTGCGGTTTTTGTAATATTGGGTTTTTTGCAATAGAAAATTGAGCTTGATTTACTACAACACTACACTTGAAAACAAGGTTCTTGCGTAACAGAAACGTAGGTGTGCACAAAGTGCGAGTTTGAAGGGGGTGGTAGGGATTTTGACCAATTGACAAATTGTCTGGTTTTTCAGGGAACAATACACAAGCCTCTGACTGAACTTAAACTATGCGACTTTCACAATCCTCGCGCTGGAGGGGTTGTATCAAGAACACAATAGTTTATTGCCACACTTGGTATGTTTCTTATAACCTCGGTAGGAGCTTATTCTTTGATTTTTAGTGTTTGCGTGGGTTTTAGACCAAATTGTACTCAAATTGCACTTGAATTTGTAAGAGGTTATGCTGGTTAACGCCTTTTTGCGACTGAACGGTCCTCTCTAGGGAAAGGCTGGCTCAGACTGCAAAGTCTCTGTAGTGTCTCTAGGAAGATACTATGCTCAGAAACACCACCTCTAGTACGTTAAATTCAAGGAACTTTGCTCTTTGATTAAGTTCACTTTTGTTCTAAACCCTTGCTCTTAGTGCGTTAGGTTTGTTCTTTGATTCTTAGGTTTGACTCAGATTCGAGTTTCTTTGGGTGCGTGCAAATCAAACTCGATTTTATACAGAGTTAGATTACTACAATAGAGCTTTGTGGGCTCGTGGCTGCGGGTCACTAAACTAAACTATTATACTGTATCGACACTTCTTTTATACAAACTGGTCCCTACTGTACACTAATCTTAACTTACTAACTAATAGCCACTTGGAGTTAATTTTCACGCTGTAGACACCAGTCTAAGCGCTTCCATTTCCTTATTATGCCAGTTTATTCATGACAAACCCTCTAGAGTTGATCCACGTTGACTAATTCCAAGCTCAGATTGCAACATCCTTGCGTGCTATTGGTCGAATCTATCACATGGGGTTCATCTTCTCTTGGCTCTTAATTGTTCTTAATGCTTCTCTGCGACTCGGATTCTTTAGATTGCGTCACCAATTCAGTCTCGATTATCTGATTGAGTCTAGAGCTTCATTTTGCTTAAGAATTCACTCTAAGATCCATGATAGATCGTTGACTTGTTGTTTGCAATCTGTCTTCTTGTTCCAATCTCTACTGATTTCAGGTCAGATTTAATCACCTGAGATCTGAAGAAGCTTGGCTTCTTGATTCTTAACGCTCTTGGCGTATTGCGGATTATTCATGAAAAACACTTGACCATCTTTATCTTTATTGGCTTCTTCGAATAGCTCGGCTGTTACTCGATTTTGTGCTATCGTGGGTTCTAGGCTTAGAATTCCAAGGGGATAGTTGTATCTTGTGATAGCATTACTGGGCTTTCATCCCCATTTACGCTGACCTAGACCATTCTGTAGCTTAACCCCATTCTACTTATCATCAGGAAGTGAGCTAATCGAACTCTAGTCGTTTATGAATAATACTGACAAAGTCAAGTCCGAATTACTTGGAACTCGAGTTCGTTTCTTAGACGAGTCTTCTTTAAGAATGCGTACGTGATGTTGACTTGATAAATTAAGTGAGCACTTTGGATGGTGATATTTGAAGATGAATTTCTCCTGGAGGCTCATTCTTGCCCTAATGAGGTCTCTCAAAGTAAAAGCGGATTCCAAGGGTAGGGAGCGTTTTCAGAGGCCTCTGCACCTCTCACACACTCTCTCATACTGTCTGAGCTCACTCAGTACAGTCTGGCACCGAGCAGCAGTGTTCTCATTGTGGTATCTCAACTTTCCCCAAATGAGCTCAAAATCATTTGGCAGTAAATTGCAAATCACAAGACATCGGTCATAGCTACCATGTTGCTGATTGCATTGTCATGTCTCTCATGATGTCCCGGACCCATCCTATGAGTTTGGACATGTCACACCATTATGCCCATGTGTGGTATCAACTTTCTCCAAATGAGCTCAAATGCATTTGCGAGTAATTTCCATTTTTGGACATGTAGCCTCATGCTACTGACTTCCTTTCTTGACCTACTAGCCTCAAGGCTATCTCCCCTACCTAGGGATGCTATCTCCAATCACAGGAGCTGTCAATCATTTCCGGAAGATCACTTCTGATGCCATGTCTTAAGTTACCCATATCTCAGCCATGTGACATGGAATAACTTTGCACTTTCCCAGGATCATCTCGCAAGCCAACGTAGCTTTCCATCGCGCTCTATTTCTTGTCAGAAGTATCCCCACTTGATCCTCCTCGCCTTGTTAACATACTGTAACGTCGACGCCATGAACGACAGACTGAATCCCTGTCAAGAATTGAACATGGAGGTTCATTTAGGCCTTGTTGTGCAGCTCGAGAGCCATCCGTGGCTGATCGATCCAGTCCAATCGTACATGAGTCATTGAGATACAAAGCTTTGGGCCTAAACTCAACCTCTCCTTGATGCCACAAACAACAGACTGACTGCTAATGCCCCCGATTGAAGGAGTACGAACTGTCCAATATTTATCCAGTTGGTAGCCAGTGGCGGTAGGAGCATCTCATTTTATTGCTAACTTGACTCACTCATTGGTACAAGCATGGCGTTGTTCTAAGGTTCTTGACGCGACCCTCTCGTTGATTGAATGATGGCGGAGCGAGGACAAAAAGAAAAGGCTCACGTGGACACCGGCAGCGCTACCATGTGCCGCGCAGGACGTTAAATCCAAGAATCCGGACCTAACGTTACAATGCTCGGGATCTTTCTGGATAGATAGATATATTTTAACGTGCATCTAGCCCATAAAGAACACAGCATGGTCTGTACTACACTTAATGCTATGGTACCAAATCACACCACTGTCATGATGCGTCTCCAGGCAGACCACTTGTCTCATCTACACAGCCACACGGCTCATCGCCACAGCCACAATTCTGGCTCACAATGGCTGCACACGCATCTATGATCTATCTTCCATGCCACAGATACTCTACCGGGAAGTAAAGCAGGATGATGACAGAGTCTAGACGCATCAGGAGCTCCGGGAGCACCTGCACATACTCTCATAGGGGATTAATGTGAACACCCGGGAACCGGTACTTGTCACAGCATGACAGTAGCTTCTCTTGGTCTTGGGTCACTCCTCAGACCATTGCACACATTGTTGTAATGGCCACAACACTCAGGACCAGCTACAGCACTCAAGAAGGAAGCACACACAAGATACCACTACCAAGAATCGCTCTAGAGACTCGTGGAGTCATCTAGAGGTATATCTATTGAAGGAGAAGTCACAACACTAACACTCGACGCTTGGAGAGCCTCTGGACCGCAGGAGAAGGTTGTAGAACCATGGAGAAGGTCCCAGAAGGTTCAGAGCGCCTCCAGAACGTCATCCCGCCGCATTGGGCGCTCTGACTCACTCAGGAGTCGCTGCAGCATGTGGAGCGGCGGGATCCCGCCCTTTACCCGCTCTGACTCATTCAGGAGTCTCTGGAGTCATCCCAGGAACTTCTTGGCAGCCTATGACTCGAGCCAAGTCTATAATTAGGCGCATGAGCGCATGCTCCCGCCATTCCCGCCCTCCCGACCAATGGCAGCCCGCCGATCGGGCGCCCCGCCCCTTGAAACAGTGGATTAAGTGTCTTCCATCGCATCCGACACAGTGGGAGCTCTGACTCAGTCAGTAACCGATTTGGGGCACTAGAACAGTATATAAGTCGAAGTACATTCTCCCATGTACTTCAGAGCTGGACATTATTGCATCTGCGCTATTGTATATTCCTTCGCAGTACCCTTTGGCATCTTGCCTCTGCCATTGGGGAATTGCTCTCTAAGGGGCCCTCTCTCATTGTACGCTTCACTCTCTGCTGAATCGTACTCTTACTTGTCATCCTCTCCTCCCTCTCCACTATCCCTTTGCCACAGGATTGTCCTTGCGTCACTGAGTACGCCGTCGACATGCCATGCAACTGGACGCTCGCTCTCATTGATGGTATCCCGTGGGGATCTCTGTCGAGTGGGTCAGGGATGAAGATGGATGGATCTCTTGGACACTGGCTGTACGTTTGCTCTCGTCGAGGACGAGGCAATGGTGCAGTCACTGTTGGATTGCTGTCTATGCACCGAGGGTGCTAGACATTGATCCCCACTTGTGTAGCGCTACCCCAATGGAGTGTAATGAGTGGCGCAGGTGAATAGGATCCACAACGACACTATGGGTCTACCGTTGAGCAAGACAACGGCTAGACAAGATGAACAGGAGTCTTGCTAGGCAGAGTGCCTAGGAGGTCTCCTGGCCTCCACCCCGAGGACGGCTTTGGGACATGGGATTCACATATGGAGGTGTGCAGTTGCCGTGTGGCGCTGCATGAGCTTGAGTACGTGAGAGTGCTGGCTCAGGTCCTAACAACCACCACCTGACCACAGTGAAGCAGCCCCCGTAAGATAAGTCCGAGTGATGGGGACTTAGAATAATTTTGACAACCTTCAGCCAAGATTTTAAGCGCTCTCTGCACCTAAAGTAAGCTTAAGCTAGCGTTGAACAAAAATGAATGCCTAACTTAGTGTGGTGCAGCTTGGCCCTTCCCAGCCAAGAAGAAACCCGCCACGCGAGGCTGCGAAGGAACTGAGGCAAAAGGTAAGTGTCAACCAGCCGTTCAAAGTTAATGACCCAGTTAACGCTATCTCCAGATAGCACCTCAGAACACGTCCGCAGCGCTAGCGCAAAAGTCTACTCCACTGACCATGAGAATCCCAGTAAGTGTTAGCTAGCCGAACTAAGACAAGAGGCTGGACTCAACTGATAACAAGCCCACTTTGATGGAACCAGAAGTCAAGGAGAGCAATTTGGTACTTCCAAACTGGAAATTGCTGGACGATCAAACACCCGGGAATACTTGGACGGCTAGTGGCAGTCATCAATATGTGTACTTTCGAAGGGATTTAGGGGGCTTCTTCCTGAATCACGACATTAAGCGGAAGTACCGGGTTCCTTCAACGATGAAGGATCTGGACGACATCTGGGAAGACCCTTTTAGATTGATGCTCATCCTAAATTCACACCGAGTGGCCAACAGCAAGAGTAAAGTCCGCTCGTGGTGGGAAGAACTCGGGACACATCTGATCAGGATGAAGAAGACTAAGGGTTCAAATCCTTTCGACAAGCTAGCGTGGGGACCGTATTGAGTGGATTCCTTCATTGGAGACGTGATACGGAAACAAGAGGATATGGACCGGGCCCGTCGAAATGGAAGCGGCTCAATACACTACCAGGACAAGCTGCGATTCGAGATGAACCTCCGCTTCCCGCCGTCCTTCCAAGTTAGTTACACCGAGTCGCAGGCGTTGCTCTTCTTGCGAAGACCAGGACAGTTTGAGTCCAGTCTCAGGAGGAAGATCAGGAGGATTGGAGAAAGATTTGAACCTATCTGGGAGAGAATCTTCATCCAGATGAAGCAGTATCTTCCGCTGGCAACATTGGATATATCGGCTCGACAAACCTTCGACAATGTGCTGTGGCGCAGTGCTCTCGCGTTAAATGAAGAAGATAAGCGGGAACTGGGAATAGACGGCATCGAGTTTGATCGAGGAGCACGAGAATGAACGGCGAAGCCACTAGCGCCCTCAAAGAGATATTTTGCACTCAAGTACCAAAAGCTGGTCATTTGAACAATCATTTCTCGCCCCCCTTCACCACAGCCACCGCCACGGCCACTCCTGCCGGTCTCAGAAGTGTCGCCTATTCAGCCAACTCCAATAAGCAAGTCTCAGCTTGCAGCGGATGATGCTCCTGCCACGCCCCAGATAGCAGCGACGCCGTGTCGTGGACTCAGTCCAACGAGTCCAATGTCGGTCTCACAAGTGTTGGCTATCCAGCCGGGACCGTTGAACAAGTCTCAGCCTGCAGCGGAAGATGCTTTTCCCAACCCCAGGATAGCAGGGACGCCAGGTCGTGGACCCAGTCCGACGAGTCCAAAGCCGATCTCAGAAGTGTCGGATCTGTTACCTTCGTATCACAGCAACAATATGGAAGTGGATGAGCCCCGACTCCTCACTCCTTAAGAGCTGATGCCGGAGTACTACCCAGAAGGTGTAACGCTGGCGCCCCCCCAAAGAACTCTTTCGCCCCTCTCGCTAATTCCATCAAGTTCATCGTTGCCGGTTCCACCACCAGTACAATCACCAGTGGTGCCGAGGCCTCGCGTCCTGATTGTTTACGACACTCCTCGCAATCAAACTCCAAGATCTTGACTCGCCTTTCCATCGCTATCCTCTCAGTTTCCGTCGCCTGGCGGAGTATATCTGGACACAATGAAGACGTACCAAGTTGGAACTCACCTGCATACTAGATTGCATGACTGCAAGATTTTATGCGGCAGCTGATGCAGCGGCGGTTTGAACATGGAGTTTAATCTCCAGACCGCTCTTATCACTTTTAAGTCTAAGCAGTAGCGCTACAGCCTAAAGTTGAAGTGGACAAAAAAGTCTACCTTTGTACTGTCAGATCCAAGTCCGCTGCGGTGGCCTGGAAATCGGATCGTAAGCATTGCATTTCTCGCTCCATGTCCTCAATTCGAGTGGTCCGCGCACACAACAAGTCTTCCATATTCACCAGCTGGTCCTCTTGAGTGTGCCTAAGGCGACGTTAACTGTGAATAGATTTATAGCGCGAGTGCAAACAGACACTTTGTCCTCTAATTGCATTATCAACTCTTCCTCCGCATTGTGGGCGGCATTGCTTGGTTCAGGATAAGTTGCAATGCAGTTGTCGTAGTTCCGCTGTATGCGAGCCTTGTCTTCTCTAAGATTTGGAATTCGTGACTGCAGTTTAGCCAACAGGATCAATCTAGGACAAACGTTGCTTGATGTTGGCAAATTTAAGGGCGTCTATACGGATGGCGAGTCCATGTGGGTGAGGGGCTTGAGGATATCTGACATCAATCAGTGCGGCCTGCCCACTGAGTTTTGAGACTTGAACTTACAATGGTGGTCCCTGTTTGATGCGTGTCCTGAACCTCGGAATCAAGCTCTGCATTGAGCTAAGATAAACAGATCAATAAATATATACAAATTGAATAAGACGGGATGACATTAGGTTATGACATGAAGTGAAACGAGTGCGTACCAACTGAACAACGCGCATGACAATCGCCTGATTTTCAATAGGTAAATGATAGATTTTGCTGACAAAGTCCTGACGAATAGAACTTTTGAGGCAAATCCACATGGCAAGGCGACAGAAGATGACTGTTGCCTGGTCTTCCCGACAATCCAAGGCTTCTAAGTCAGGAACAACGAGGGCTGTAGTGGGTATGCGGCCCAGTTTGTGATAGATGAAGTGAAGCATCTGTCCGTAGAGATACTCCAGCCGCGGGACACCATCGGGTAGACACCCATCTGATTCTGAGATCATGAAATGGTCGGGATCGCTAAATATCGAGGTTAAACCCGGCGATCTAACGTTCAGATGGCTTGTTCATTACCACCTCCGCAGAACATCCCGAATAATCTCACAGTTATTCCAATCCAACGTCAGAGAAGTTGAGAAAGCGCCGAAAAATTGCTGATGAGAGTTGAGCTCTTGCTGCATCCTATGCTATACGATACAAGATGGAAGTTGAACGCAAAGAGTTAGTCGCCATTGGTCATCAGGGAGCGGGATACGCGAGGACGGATCGGACAGTTTGTATTTAGCATTTTGATTCTGGGTTCCACTTGACACTTGCTGCCTCGGTCCACGTCTACATGTTGGGCATCCTCGCAGTAGATTTGGACACAAATTGAATCGGCGGTTCTGTACCCAAGTGTTGCTTCGGGCGCGGCCTGATAACGACATATCCGCTCTCCGTTGTAGAGATTTTGACCGTTCTCGATAGATCTAAAGAGCCCGAGGACCGCAATTTTCATTATCTTATACTCGTGCGATTCCATGGCGTTTACCTCGAGCACAATTGATTGATGACCACTGACCAGGCGACACTTTGTCCCCTTTAGTATACTTAGTTCCAGTTGAAATCGGATTGGAATTTGGTTGGAATCGGATTGGAATCATTGTAGAATCAGTTTGGAATCGTAGATATGTCATCTCATCCGGTCAGCAATCATCAGTACTTATGGACCCAGGTGTTTCAACTGCTCATATAACACTTTCACCCCCGTTTCACGTTCCCTAAGCCTTTGACATGACGGACAAGAAGCCGCGCCCAATGTCCCTTTGTCTGCGAGGAGTACTCCCAACTGCATTATCGCGACCCTGTGACCCGTGAATTGCGCGCCGGGGCCATGATGCCCTATTCAACCTATCAACGACATCTGCTGCAAATTTGAAGGCCCATTGGACAATCGTCTCCTGGAGCTGTCCTTGCCCCGCCTTCAGCTCCGTTACCCCATACATCTGGACACGCCTCGTCCACCTGGTTGCTTCGTCTCGCAGAAATCAAAGGAAGTCTTTCTCAAATCTCTCAATGGCATTTGAGGTTCGCGCACCCGGAGCTGGAAACACCTTTTTTCTATACATTCCCCCCTTCATTGATCAACTCTGCATTCAGTCTTTCTGTCAGCGAGTTTGATAACGGGCCCTTTCTCACTCTAGAGAGTCGTGTTCTAGAGGTTTGGATGGCTTTGAAGACGGAAGGTGCTGTGCCCAGCAATGTCCATCAAGAAGTCTCAGCAAAAACGCACAGTCTCATCGCAGAGTTGGGTAGCATCAAGGGGAAAGAGTGGTATCGGCAGTGCTCCAATGGGCGGTCCGTTTACAACTCCGGTGCGCTCCTAGTTTTGCCATCAGACGGTCATTGAAAGGGCATGTAGACCTTTATCACTTTCCCTTTTGATTTTGCCCAGATACCGTCCGCATCTTTGCTCTAGCGCTATTGATTGCGACATACTTCTTCCATGCCTCAATTCGATTGCGCAAGGTCATGTTGACCGGATATAGAGCTTTCTTGTCCACCCTCTCCGAGATGCAGGCGTTTTCTGTCCCAAAAGATGGGGAGACTTTCATCAGAGATTATCGTCTCACTCCCAAAACAACGACATATGTCCTATGTCCGCGTTGCTTTTCCTTGCATCCGGATCGCGCGCTGGCAAGGTCTCATGGGGTATTTCCAAAGTGCCCTTCTCGTTCGACATCGGAGTCCCCACCTTGTGATGCAAACCTCTTTGACGACGACACCCACCCTCACCTCAGATACGATCACAGGTCCTTCAAAGACTGGTTAGCCCGACTTATGGCGTCACCAGGAATGGAGGAGCTACTGCAGAAATACAAAGGTTCTGATGAACAAGCCGTCATGGAAGACATCTGGCAATCCCCATTTTGGTGGCATTTCAAGGACACAGATGGGAGGTCTTCTTTCTTGCGTAACACTCATCTCAACGAACTGTGCCTTCTCTTTGGTTTGGGAATGGATGGGTTCAATCCATTTCATGCACTCGAATCCAAACAAGTGCGTGATCTTGTTACATCTGTGCAGTCAACTCATTGAGTTCCAGGTCAGGTCTTCCACCGCAATTTATCTCGTCCTTCTCAACTTGCCCGCCCATCTTCGGTATCTTCCCGAGAATATTTATCTGGTCGGTGTAATCCCAGGCCACCCATCCACAGATTGTATCAACCAGTTCCTCGAGCCATTGGTTGACGAGCTTGACGAGCTCTGGAAAGGTGTGCACTTTACCCAAACCGCTGCTACGCCTGAAGGTCGGCGGGTCTGGGCTGCTCTTGGCCTGGTGATTTGTGACATGTTGGCTGCCCGGCAAGTCAGCGGCTTCAGCAGCGCAACATCAACAGCGTTCTGCACTTGTTGTGTGCTTCCTATCAGTGAAATTGACACCGTCAATCCAGAAACTTGGCCGCCCAGAAGCTGAGACACCATGAAAAACGATGCGGAGCAGTGGAGGTTGCAGCCCACAGAGAAAGATCGCGAGGCACACTTCAAGAAACACCACGTCCGCTGGTCCGCTCTGAATTGCCTACCCTATTGGGATGCGGTCGCGTGCGTGGTTCCGGACTCACTTCACTTCTCCCTTCTTGGACTTGCCCAAGATCATTGTCGAACGGTCTGGGGCATCAATGTGAATGTTGAGGGTGGGTTCGGCAAAAGGACCAGCTCCGCAGCTCGGCCTCCCGACAATGTTCTGGTGTCAGCCATACATAGAATCAACGAAGTAGCTCCCGACGCTATTACGGACGGGTTTGCAGCGTATTTGAAGGGCGTTTCACATCAGGTTCTGATGACTATTTGCTTTGACAACGGCCTGCCGTACGGCGGAAAGAGGAAAGCGCTTATCCAGACATTAGCTGATTATGTGAGCTTTCCTTCCCTCTGGATTTAGAGTCCCTGTCGCTGACTCTCCTTAGAAATCCAGTCACCCTGCTAATTGGTTACGCATTATCCCCGCTGATCAATCTCATTAAGAAATCCGAGACCTCCGTTCAGAGGACAATGGCCATCGCACTGCCAATCCGGTCGTCAACGCTGACGATGAGGGCGAAGACACTGCGCGCGGTACATCCGCCCCGGATACGTCTGCTCCAGCCACATCTGCATTTCAAACTGCTCCCGAGCAGCAGCCTTCTACCACTGTGGCAGAGCCAATCCAATCCACATTTTTGCGACCTCGACAAGTGGCGCCAGCCCCCCCCAAATCAAACTATGACGATAGCCTGAAGAAGTGGTGTTTGAAGTTTATGGCGGGAAAGCTAGGACAGTCCGCTCTACGTCGTATGAGAGTCGCAGATCTAAAGGCTTGGTGTCATGAATTTCGTGTAGAGGTCAATATGGAAGGATCGCCTAAATCACAATTAGAGGAATCTTTATGGAGTTTTGTAAGTCTCTTGCAAAGGCAGCGTACTGGTGTTAAACCTCTCCACATGTAGATGCAACCCAACCTAAGCCAGCAAGACGCAGAGACAGGAGACCTTGTTTTGGGAAAAAAGCTGATGGATGAAGTTTGCAAAGACATAACGGCGTCTATCTTTCCCTTGGGCGTATCCAAGGCCCCGCTCAATTGGGGCACACCATCCCGCGGTAAACTAAAGGCTGACGAATGGCAAGTCCTGAATACCATCCACCTCCCCATCACCTTGATCCGACTATGGGGATATTTACCTGCATACGGAGCGGAGAGGGGCCAGGAGGAGCAAGCTCCAATCCTGGGGGGTATGTCTGTTTCCTCTGAAGCCAGCGAAGAGGACAGCGAACAAGCATTGGAGGCTGCGCATCGAAGACATTGACTCCGGCGTATGCTGCAAAATTATCTTGACCTCACGAACACCATACTGCTCTCCAACAACAAAATATTGTCTGCGGCTCATGCAGATTTGTATCGCTTGCATGTAACCCGATATCTGCAGACAGCACAGAACCTCTACCGCAAGGTCAAACCTATTCACCACATAGCTGGGCACTTTGACCACTTCCTTAGGAACATGGGTCCTTCACATGCCTTTAGGACAGCAGGCTTCGAGCGAATGAATCACACCATGCAGACCACCAATACCAACAATCACTTAGGTATATATGGGCATGCTTCTTCATTGCGACTAGTGGTCTTCACTGAATGACGCCAGGTGAGATGGAGCGCACTTTCCTGAAGCATCATGGGGAATGATCAGCCCTTGCCTGGATACTTCAAAGCGACGATCAGGCTACAAAAAATGTGCAGGTGGTTGTTCAACAAGACCTCAAGGTTTGAGAGGAACAGAACTTAGGTTTACGCATGATGAAAGACGACGTGCACCTGACTGAAGGTGTTTGTGGTCGGCCTAACACGCAGGTTATGGAGGAGTCGTTACTCCGGAGACTGACCTCTTTGGAGCTTCAAACGGAACCGCCGCCGACCCATGTACAATGCTTTCCGAAGGTGGTAGTTGATGGAACGGAGTACACAGGGGCAAAGCAGTCTGACAGAGGGACTTTCGCTCTGTTTGCTGATAGCCTAACTGATTTGCCAAGGGCAGGCCACATCAATCGCATCATACGAACATGCAGCAGAAACATTTACCTGCTCTACTCCCTCTTTCAGATTCCGGAGGACCTCCCGCTCGATCTATATCAGGCATACGGCCAAGGGTTCTTGGTGAGAAAAGCATACGAGCCGACAGAGTTTGTGGCCCGGACCAATAGGCTCCACGGGCCTTGTGTTGTGACGCCAGTAAACATAAAGGGCCACGATCTCATTCATGTCTTGCCGAGATTCAGAGTGATATCCCACTAATTTCATGTTATCACCGTCAATCTGATTGCCCAATAGCGAATGGCGGCAATACCCTTTCTTCCGACACCTGAATACTCTGACAACAAGAAGCGCAGACGTCAAGAAAAAGAAGAGGATGGCGCTTCGGAAAGGTCATACAATGCAGAAGAGGGACCAGGAGAGGCTCGTCCTAGGAAAAAAGCTAAATCTGCTCTTCAACGGCGTCATGGGGGCCGTCGATAAGGGCTTATTTCAAAACCCTCTCTGCCCCATACCCACGAATGTGCTCCAATCACAGCTGATATTGATAGTACACTCTGCGGAGCAATATTTGCGTGCGACAGTGAGAAAATAATGATGAGGTATGTATAATGTAAGAGACAAATTGTCCAACAAAGACCGTAACGAGCAAGCGGTTCCTCTCCTCTCAGTTCAATGATATCAGTCTTGTCAACTGCGGTATCCGCGGCTGGGGCTGATGAAGCTGACATGGACTTTCCCTCCGAGGAACTTCGCACGGTTTGCGCGCTGGCCTTCTCCTGTTCTGCATATGTCCGTCGCTCAACAGCCGTCGAGTGTTTTGAGCATCGTCAATCGTGGCTTCATAGTTGTCCTTGTTCTGCCTGATTTGCTGCTGGGCTTCTTCCCTGTCACCAGTGTTGATTATACGTTTTACATGCGACCTTACGGGTCATACAGGTAAGATCGGTAAGGTAAGAATGACCTTACAGTATTGTAACGGGATACGGACCGGGTGCCCGATCATAGGGCAGCACCGGCCAGACGAGTGCTGCTAGTACTTAGCTATTTGTCTTACAATCCACACACACATAACATAGCAAGAAATTCTTTGCAGATGGGTAAGGCACTACAATTACAAGGACGACGATGCTACAGACTCGGGTAGTGGGGCTACAGACTCGGGCATGACAAACTGATTTGCAGCAAGATGCCGCATCCGCGCTGCCTGAGCAAGCGCCTTTTCCTCCGCGACAAGCTCCGTGTCGTCATTGTGCCAGAACGGGTTCGATGAGGTGTTTGCACTGCTCTCGGGATACGTGAAGACATCGGAGAGTGGCATCTTCTTGTACTTTGGACGCCGAGCACCTGGATTGAAATCGGGACCCGTTGATGCGTCAAGGGACATCTCGTCGTCGTCGCCCTGCATCTCGTCAACTTGCGATTCATCAACAAGACCCTGCATGGTCTGGTTGAGATCCTCCTCTTGCGCCTCCGAGTTTCCATCCGCTACAGCATTGGGATCCGGGATATCCGCTGAGTCCTCGCCAGATGGAGCAGCTGGCATGTGGAATGAGCGCTTGGAACGCGAAGGGATGAGATTTTGTTCGTGGAACTCGGCAATGGACTCCTCCCTGATGATGGTAGCGTTATGACATGTTTCGACATGCATGCGGTTACGTTGTACCGTGTGTGTGATCCCAAAGATAGAGAAGTTTCGCTCTACAAATGCAGAGTTTGGAACCATGCTAAGGATTCGAAGCGCCAGCTCGACAAATAAGCCCCGGCTTTGGTCCTTCTTTGCCCCGAGCCCGGTAGCAAGTCGCCAGACTCTGAGAAGATTGACAGATTCACACTACATATCATTAGTATTTGTCGAAAGGGTCGAGGAATAGGACGTACCTGAGACTCAGCAAGTTTGATATGTTGTTCAAGGCGCATGGATTCATCAGAAAAGGTGCCGACACGGTTATAATAGACCATGAAGACCTGATAAAGCTCAAAGTCGATGTCTAGATCCTCGCGCTTGAAGAGCCGTTCACAAACAGAGAGAAGAAGATCATAGATAAAGTTGCCAGAGATCTTGTTTGGATTGAATCGGTCAGCTCGATGATATGGGTTCAAAAATAGTGCAAGAAGAAACAGCTCTTGATCTGTGTCCTTCCATCGACGCTCTATGCTTTTCAACATTGTCTCGCGCACAACGGTGTCGTTGTCCGGTAAGCAGCGGTAGAATCGATACAGGTTTGCGAGGCCCTTGAAAACGGTGTCTAGGCGACAATTGGGTGCCTGGAATGTATTGGCCAGGATCGCTAACGGTCGCAGATGGCCCACAATCCTAATGGGCATTATTAGTGAAGGTCGTAAATATGTCAATGATACTGACCGTCAAAGATCTGACCAGAAGGACGTGCAATTGATCATCTCCAGGATCTCCTCTGCCTTCTTGAGTGCCTCAGCTTTTGTGCCGGCTACACCGCGCAGGAATGCAGCATTTGACAGAGCAAGTTCACGGATTGATGGCTCAATCTCAAGGACACGATTGAGAGAGCAGAAGTGGCCAGTCCATCGTGTCTGGCCTGCAAGAATGAGTAGAAGAACAATGCCATGAACTCGTGCCTGGTAGTTGCACAGCTTCTCAAGCGCCTTGGAGTGCGCATTGAACCACTTGATCAGCTCGTTTCCCTCTTTTGCCGTGTCCATCCAGGGGGCCTTGATGGCAAGGTAATTCCCGGTCATCAGATTGACCTGATGGGCCCAGCACTCAAACCAGCCAATCGACGGTAGCTCTCGTCTGCCCAAACGCCTCATCTTCTTTGCATCGGGACCGTTGTCGGTTGTCACTTGTGCTACATGGACACCATACAGCGTCTCGGCCAAGAGAATATCGTCCTTGACAAGAGACCACATCTCGTCGCCGGTCTTTGGTCGATTGAACATGTCAAATGACGAAAGGAGAAACGGCTGAATGGATATAGATTTAGCTTGTTTCTCCATGTAGCAGCGACCACGTACACTATACTCAACAATGAGCATTGATGTGTTGACGCTCCGCTTGCCACCATTCTTCCAACCGTCGACGACATACGAAGCAAGCTTCCCTTCAAATCGTGCCCGTTGCTTTCGTTGAATGAGTGCTACCTCACGTTTGATGATGGTGTTGAATAGTTTTTGTCGAGCAGGAATACAAGCTTTGGGTACAAAGATGCGGAAAAAGACTTTGAAGGCGGGATTTGTTGTGACGTTGAAAGCAATTCCGCACGTTGCAAGCATTTTCATCAGCTCGGTCGCGAAGAACTCTTGATCAAAGGTGGTTACGGAATCTGATTCTACACGCCGTCGCTTGACGGGTATCAAAGGGAAGTCATAAGAGATAGAGCCTCGACGCGATGGTGTAGGTGGAGCTGGCATCGCGGAGAATGAAAGTGTGGTTGCAGATGGAATGGGAGATGGTGGGAGTGAAGGCGAAGGGCTGGGAGAATATGGCGGAATGGATGGACTGGGTGGAAGAGATCCTGCGCGTGCATTGGCTATATTGTCAATTGACTGTCTCCGAGCTTTCCGAGGTACTTGGTTCTGAATATTCTTTTGTTGAAATTCAGCCTGTCGGGCGCGCACTGTCTCCTTTTCCGCATTGGGTGTGTTGAGGCAGCTAGAAAGGTGCGGAAGCATGGTTTGGGCTTGGCCTTGATGCCAACATTGCACATCCTCGGGCTTTGTTGCGGCGTCGACCATGTAGCTTGTGCGCACTGATTGTTTTCATCAGAACATGTGTAGATGTTGAATACAACACGCACCATGGTTGAAAAAATAATCGGGTGGCTTGTCCAAAAGGTCAATCGACCACCCCGGAGTGGTGCTGATGAGCTGTGGCAAGCTGGCGAGAAACTGTGTTGTCAAGGCCGCAGTGAAGCCGTTACACCAAGCCTTCTTGTGTGAGCTATTGTACTTGAGGCTTGGGTCCCCGTAGAACCAGTTCCATAGAGGTCCGTCTTTTCCCATGCTGGAGGATTGCACGGCCGGAGATGCGAGCAAGTGTGAGGGTTGTTGTGGACGGTGGGCAACACGCGATCCCTACTTGCCGGGCAATTGGCCCGAACCTTACCTTACTCCAATCATACAGCCTTACTCTTACGATCTTACAGTAAAGGCAGGTCATACGTATGTCATTTACCAAGTAACTGTCTAATCAACACTGCCTGTCACTATCCCACTCCTTCGGCGACATCCCAAGAAGGTCTGGAAAGCGGATGGTGTGGCCAATCAAGGCACATCAGGAAACACCCTATTATCTTAAGTTGACTCAAAGCTGATAGATTAGTCGCATCTGCTATAAAGCTGTCAAAGTACCCTCAAGCCCCAAAAGTGTTACAAAGTAACTACAAGATGATAGCAGCTATGCAATAGCTTGAAGACGCTGCAAGTTGTATACAAATACTTGCAGTTTAATGGCAACAAAACATATATCTTCAGTTGCTATGTATTACCCTCAAGCTTATGTCTCTCATGCAATGACTTGTAAGTATTTCTAATCAACTTAATATATCAAATTGAATAAAAACTACTTCAAAGTACTATCAATCAGTTTCTATGTAATTCTATCTAAGCTAGATAAATAGTTTGATAAGTATATATACTAAGCCAATTATTAAGTAAAAATTCGTCACAGGTATCTAATACTGAGCTCTTTGAGATAGGAATGTCCCACTGATCTGGCGAACACTTCACCCAATTTGGTGTCAGGTGGGCACTTTGACGAATATTGATCAAAGGAATAATGGACCATTGCCTTTTGATGTGATCTGGCAAGTAGGCTTTGGCGAGGGAAGGTAAGCGATGAGTGCGAGCAGCCTTAGCAGTCAAAGAGGGCTTGGTATACCACTCAATATATGCTAATGGATATCGTGGCCAATGTTCGGGAGTGTTCAAGGCAACACCATGTAATGTCATCTTTGCAGGAAGTTTGAAGATGACATGAACACGGCCGACACAAGTACCTAATCAACAGTGAGTGATTGAACAATGAATACATGAAAGAGATCAATTACCTTGAAGGCCCACGTTCTCAGCATCATCGCCGGTAAGAACAATGACAGTGTCAAATCACCCACCGTCCAGTGGAGTTGCTTTGACCACGTCCCGAACTTCAAAGTCATCTGTGATTCTCTCTCGTCCAAACTTGAATGAATAATAAACGTCAACGCCCATAAATGGTAGAGCAGGATATTCCTGAGCCGCTGCACCCAATTGATCTTGACCCAGAGCAATAAGATAGGCAAGGAGGTGAGGGGTGAAGTAGGGAATACGATGTTGTTTTGCAATACGGGTCAGGAGTTTGTTGGGAATGCTTGGGTGTTTTGGAAGAGAGACTTTCTGAACACGTCCACTGTGCGCAACAGGTGACACTAGAGCAGAGGGTACACCTTCAGCAGGACGTGGTGGAATATCAGGAGGCTCAGGGGATGCGGAGGAGACATATCTTGATACTGTGAACTTATGTCAGTCGATAACTTAGACAGCATCGCCACAATGACTCACCAGCCTGCTTTTGGACCCAAACGGTATATCGAGCAAAGGCATGGATATTCTCCTTGCGAAGAACCCAGGTCGTCATTTGTGGATACTCGTCCCGCTTGTTCGAGGCCCGCCAGCCTTTTTTGGAGAAGTCGATGTGAAGACGCTCAAACATCTCAGTATTGAAGTTGTTGGTAGCTCCAAATAGACGAATGGAGGTGACATAGTGGCGAAGTGAGTGTATTTTGGGAATGTTGAAGTTTTCACAAAGGCCGACCTGCTCAATATTAGATCAGATAATACAAAACAAGGAGAGAACTACTCACATCAATGAAATAATCCTTGTTGGCATGCCACTCATCAAGAGCCTTGTCCATGTAGCCAAGTGTATCCTCCTCATGTGTAAAATATTGAGCAAGGTAGATGAAATCAAGGATAGCGCGACAAGCAATGACACCACGTTCAGGAATATCTGAACCAACGAGGCAGGCAAGGAGGATCTTCCCCATATTCTTCCGCTCTGCGCCGCTGACCTGCGAGAGAGCGCTGATTCCATTTTTGAAGTGACGGAGACCCAAACCTGGGGGCAGACATCGAATGCGTCGGTCCATCTCCTCCTCCGTCAAGAGAGTTTGACACCAATCAATGAGATGTTTGAGAACTCCCTGATATAGCTGATGGAGAACATCTGGCGTCGTGCTGAGATGGATGTTTGTGTGGGGAAGATCAGCCCAAAAAGGCTTCGGAACATGTCCAGACACGTTCTGAGACATGCACGTCTCGAAATAAGTCGTCCTGGAGGTCGTCGTCTCATCGGCATCAGACATCACCCCAAGCGTCCACATGGGCGTTCGCAGTGCCCATTCCGTATCATCGCCCATCTCTGCTGGGTCACACTGGCACTTGGGACAGGAGCCGTACTTTGCACAAGTCACAAGACATTGTTCAGGATAGTCGGCAACATAACTCGCCAAGATGGGGTGCACCATGCGAACAGCCCCGTCGCCACTCGTCATCTCCACGCCAGTTTTTCCCGCCTCGATAAGGGGTGAGAAGATCTCAGTCATCGCAGCGTGGAAGAGGCGCTGATATCGAGAACGCATGGCAGCCTTGGAGATGTTCCCCTTGTTGAGCTTCTCGATGGGGAGGTATCCAACGAGAATACAAGCTAGCTGGGATGGCTTGCGTCGCAGATGGCTGGGAATGTTTCCAAGAGTGAGATAGACAGGGTACGCCTGGCGACTGCCCGAGAATTGAGTGAGCTGGGTCTTGTCGGTCGATACTATCAGAGGTGCAACAGTGTGACCTATTGGAAGCTTATCCTGATAGTTGTGTGAGTTGGCAAAATCAACAAATAAGAGGGAATCAATTACCTGGATAAAGTGCCACCATTTGGCGGTCCACATTTCATTGTACAGACGTCGGTCGCGCTCCTTGTTGCTGAAGAGGGTACTTGGCTTGTAAACAAGATGGCTTGCTAGTTCGGGATCACCCCAGAGGGAGCGAATGGACTCGAGAATGTCCCGATGACGGAGGGTGAATTGTTCGTCGGGAAAATCGGGGAAAGAGAGATGTTTGACCTTCCAGTTGCCGGCGCGACGAGGTAAAGAATCCACAATCTTGTGAAGGCCGCGTGTAGTGCTGTATGACAGACCAAGCTTTTCTCGCACCTGAAAAGGGTAAAATGAGCGAAAAGCACTGACAATGAGATATGAAACTTACACCCGGAATACTCAAGAGTTCGTTGAAGGCATTGTGGCCTATGCCTTGATTGACCATCCACTGTGCAATTTGCCAGTCTAACGCGGAGGCAAACGGCTTGTACCACTCCAGATCTGTGAGGTCCGGGGCACCGCTACCATCCATGACTACATCGGGAGTAAAATTGGTGCTGAATAACGCTGCCCACTGCTCATGCACGTTGGTCGACATACAAAGGATCTTCCCCGCCGTTCCATGCTCATCAGAAACACGCTCCGATAACTCGTCGTCCTCATCGTCATCAAGATAACGGGCACGGCCACCAAGCAGAGTCTGCATGCAAATACGCTGTGTGGACGGTCCCGGGCCCGCCTGACCCAGCGCTGGGAGGTCGTCAAGAGTTTCGAACACCTCCAACGCCTCAGCATTCTCAAGCCATGCCCGGAAAGCAGCACCGGCATTTTCGTCTTCGTCAATGTCGAGATCATCGTCCTCGGCGTTAGGTTGGGTTTCCTCCTCCCCTCCACCACCAGTCTCGTCATCCTCAGGTAAGTGCCCTGCATCAACGGAGACAGGCTCATCAAGGTCGTTGTCGTCGTCGCCATCATCGGTATTCTCACGAGCAGCATGGAAATCCGGTGTGGACTGATACGCATCAAAGATGGCAGCGGATTGAGAGGCTACCTCGATAATAGGAACGGCAACAAGAGTGGAGTTTGCAAGGTGCTCCGGGGACTTCCCGCGCGTAAGCCAGCCTTTGCAGGTCTTGGCCTGTCGGAGGTGACTTCGCATGCCGCCCACTGTCGCAAAACGACGGCTGCATTCCGGGTTCTCGCAAGGGACTAGTTGAGGTGGCATAGCAGAGATAGTAGGCGCGTAGGGACAAGGCTTGTACAGCATCAGTTACGCATGCGAAAGGAATAAAAAAGTGCAACTTACATGCGAAATCAAAGAGAATTGGGGTCGAGTGTGTGTAAGAGCTGCGGGACTATACGTGAATTGAGATGCGCTGCAAAAAACTAATCAGCACTTGACGTGAAAATTTGGGAGTCTAGCGTGAGCCTGCCCTGCCATCTCGGCGCTGCGGCTGGCGTTGGAAGTAGGCTCAAGGTCGGCCCTTTGATCGACAAAGCCAGCCGCCGCGTCAAGAGGGCCGGAGAAGATACGCGAAGGTGGAGAATGACACGTACAAATTTGATTCTGAGCAGCGCGGGACGACGAGATGACAATCGGTGGAATATCCTGTAAAAGATGCGATAAATATGTGCTCGAACCGGTGTGACAGGGTAACTTACCGCAGGAGGAGGGGAACGACGGACCCACAGAGACGAAAGAGATCTTGAAAAACATTGATTTGTCAGTAAGTAGATACTACGGGGAGGCGGGCCAAAGGAGCGCAAACGGCGGGCATGGGCACTGGCGAGCGAGCGGGCAAAAGAAGGAGGAAATGACGCTTACCGGAGCGACGGAGTCTGCGTTGAGAGAGTGCCAGTGTACTTGTGCAAGACAGAGTACGGCCAAAAATGCGAAAAGGTACTTGTGCAAGACAGAGTACATGCGAATCGTATTTGTGCAAGACAGAATACGATATACGGCGGTCCGGGGGCGGAGCAGTGTGCTCGACGGGCGGCGCAGAAGTCTCGAGGCCAGGTCTAGCGGCGTGGGCGGGTGGTGGGAAACTTGACTCAGACGGGAACCGGACTTGATCGTGCGCACGGACCATGTTTGGTCCTGTCGTGCATCAGCCTTAGTGACAAATAGGATGATCGATAATCTCAACATCAATCCCATCGCTCAACCATCGCCACCCCAGCAAACTCGAACCCGCCCGCCCACCACTTCGCTCCGGCGCACTACGATCTTGCATCTAGTGCTACAGCACGATCTTGCATCTGCTGTTCGGTCTCGGTCTTGTGCCAGATCTGACATGGAGTCCGACGCGGAGTCCAACATCGAGTCCGACGCTGAGTCCAACGCTGAGTCCACCATAGAGTCGTATAACGGGCGGCTCGGGCGCGTCTTTGCCTCCCATGGCGTCTTCGTGACCACACCCAACGCCGACTACATCCCCGCCGACCTCCTGATTGGTGAACGGCATGTTTGCCTGCGCCGCAACTACCGATTTGGGCAGGACGACCCTCTGTTGCACCCCCAGTATTTCGATGAACGCGTACCTCACCTGTCCTGCGTGCCGCACCCCGATAAGCGGGTCGCCGCCAATAACGACGCTCTGTGGTATACCCCCGATGAGGCCAAGGACTTCGTCTGCGAACAGGACGCTTGTATGTCACGGAATGTCGGGCGGTTGAGCCAACACCTGCGCCTGGAGATCTCAGAGGCGACTTTCACCACCCTGTGGCGTGTCAAGTCCATGCTGGAAGATGAGCGCCAAGCTCCCGCGCGCACCGACCGAGTCTTATGCACGCTCCAGCCCCGCCTCAAGTATCTCACTCAGCGTTTGAATCTCGTCTCTTCCTTCCCCGAGGCGTTGGCGCTGTATTGTCATACGGCTCGCGTTGCTCTCGAACTGTTGGGCCGAGTCGTCTGGTTCACCGTCGTCCGCTATCGATATTATAATCTGCCTGAACCGTGTTACGGTTCCACACCCGGCGAGGGGACGGTCTCTGTTGCGAGAACTGTTAAGACCGTGCCCCAGACCAAGTCAAGCGGATGTCCGAAACCGGATTTCTCGGTAAGCACAGCACAAGCGGTGCTCCGAGCCTGTGAAAGAATAAGCGTAGAAGTGTTTAAAAGAAAGAAAAGGTAAAAGGTTTACCTATTCTGTATTGGCACGTGTTTCCACACCTGCAACCCTATGGATCCCCGTCAAGCGGTAGTCCGGCTATCCCTCGGTTGTGGTGAGAGTTGCAGGGGGCCCGGTCTTGAGGATTGTCGGTGGTCCGGAACCAGGGCTGCCTGCGTTCAGCAGGTTGGTCCCTTGAGTCGAGCCTTGAATCCGGGGGTCCGCCAAGGAAGAGCAAACCCGGAGGAAGGAGACAAGAGATGAGCTCGGAGGTCCGTAAGGACAACGCGAGTTGGAGAATGTAAGTCTTAGCCAACGAGCGGAGTTCCGCAAGTTGAGTTCAGACAAGAAGAAGAGATGAAGACTAGACTGGAGCGTCTAAGTTGATATTCGAACTGAGGAAACATAGGTAAAGTACAAGCGCTTAAATACTGGACTGAGTAGGTAGATGCATAAGGAGATAAGTAAGATAACAAGCGGAGGTCCACATGTATTGGGCAAAGGGCAGCATGGTCTGGGTCAAGGGTATGGCAAGTTTGGCGGTAGCGATGCTGAGTAAAGGATCACGTGCGGAGGTCCGGGCGGCCCGGCTGGACTTGGCAAGCCTTGGCGAGGATGGATGATTAAGGGGGTCACGAGGAGACGCGTGACTGGCTGAGTAAGTCGGAAATCCGGTCCGATCCTGTGTCATGACGCATGGATATGACAAGAACGGTGGGAGCCCTCACCTTTGATTTGACAGTGGCAGAGAATCTTCACAAGGTGCGCATGATTGTTCTTTGTTTCGTGAGTTGCAACTAACCATTGGAATAGTGCGGGATCCCAGTTTGGCTTGTTCGCCCTCTAGACCTCAAAGTTGGCATCACTTGCACCGAATGGCTTGACGAAACCGTCCTTCCCGCTGCCGCTCCTTGGGCAGAGGAAGATTTCTGGTGTGAGGCCGATCCTCCCTTCTCACCCATTTTTGCCGGCGAGTCGCTCGACATCATGCGGCGTTACGCCGCCATGTACAAACACGTCTCCGAAATGATGAGCTCTTACTCGTCCATGTCCGTGTCTGTCGCCATTTCCTCATCATCCACACCATCATCGACTACGCCTCCCATCCCATTGTCATCTACACCTTCATCGTCTATGTCTCGCCTCTCCTCCAGCTCCGCAAAGGTGACGACCACGGTCTCTAAGAATTTACGCACATCACCTTGTAAGCATTTTTTTTAATTAGCTATCTAGTTATCGGCTGACAGATTCTTGCAGATCCAACCTCTAGTCCACGCGGCACGAAAGAGCCATCTCGTCGCCCTAACAGAGCTCCTCCGCAACCCAACCGCGACAAGTTCGTAGACGTCTCCACGCCCTTGATGCCCGACTCCATACCTGCTTGGGCCGATGCAGCAGCTGCTGTCAGTAAAGCGGGGCTCGTCTCGCAAACTCGCAAGCCCTGGCCCGGTACAAGACAAGGTTACGCGCTACCGGACCCGAACCTTCTTGTCAGTTCGAAGGATGATGAGACCATCAGTGGGCAGCTCCGGATTCTCGTGAAGCTTTGGCGCGTGCTGATCTATCGCATCACGGCTCTGTCGTTGGACGTCTTCAGCTCACAGCAATGGCGTTCAATCATGACGATAGAGACGCATGATGCACTACAGCCGGGTTCGAAGGCATACAACCGGCGGCAGGAGATGCAAGACCTTCTGAACAAGTGTCTCCAGGACTCCAAGAAACAGGTATTCCCTTTATTGACTTTGCGTCTTTTCTCAGGCTGACCTTTCGCAGGGTGTCTGTAATTTCGTGAATATGGCCTCTGCTCCGCTCCGTTGGTATGGAGAAGCGGTCTCACTCCAGACCCCACTGTCACCAGCGGAGACTCGACCGATTTTGTGGGAGCTTTGCGAGGTGAACTTCCGCTGGGAGATACTCTCCTTGGACTCCGTCCTCTACACATTGAAGGACCCCAGCTCCGATACCAATGAGTGGACACCACTCGATGCAGACACGCGGGCCAATCGCGAAGCCGCAATCCTCGACGCTATTCCCTATTTTGATGTAGCGCTCGTGCCGCGCAGAGTCAGTGGTGGGTGGGGAACCGAGGGATTCGCTGCGCAGGATGCGCGGCAGCGCCGTGAGTCGATGTTCGGTCTCTTTCGGGTGATGCAAGGGTGGAGGTACTCTCGGGAACATATTCCACGTACTGTCTGGGACTCCGGTGAGGCTTTACGCAGCGTGGCCATCGAACGCTCGAGCAGTGCTCTCCGGGATGCCGAGTACAATATTGCGTACTGGTATATAACCCTCTTTTGCGAGGTGTTCAATCGGCCGCCTGTCCTCCCTCACTGCTGCTCTCCCTCCGCTCATTAGCTTGCCAGTCTTGGCCTTTGTTCATGTGACGTGCTATGAGCGCCGCCAATTTTTTTTATCTTGTGCAATTATCTCCAATATCTTGTGTATCCGCTACAGCGCCGTGCCCTCCGTGGCAATAATGCATTCAATTTCTTGCCATTATCGTCCCACTCTGTGAATTGTGTGAATTGGCGTGGTCCGTGCACGCGTTTGATTGCAGGGTAAGTAGCGAACCCTGAGATCAAAGGATATATAAGGCTGTTTGTATGGTGCGTCGTTCTTTACTTCTTCCCCCCACATTCCTTTTTACTTTTTCTTTCTCGTCCTCGTACCGCCTCTCTGCTCACCGTACCATGCCGTCTCCTGCGCCTGCTGTCTTGCACACAGGTCGTACTCGCGCCCCTACTCGCGCCCCCGCTGTCATGCACACGGGTGGTAAATCATCGTCTCCCGCCGTTGCTTCCGCTGCCCAGAAGGAGAAGAGCGCGCGCGCCGCTGCCGCTCTGAAGAAGGCGGAGAGGGCCGCGCAAGCAGAAGGCATGTAGTTTCCTTGTCATTTCTTTTATGGCTAACAGTGTTTAACAGCCATTCGGAAACGCAACGCTGCACTGCTTGCGGCGGAAGAGGAAAGTGACAATGAGCTCGCTGCCCTCGCAGGCGAGCATCAAGGTATATTTCCCTCTGTGACTTTGCTATATCCCGCTAATATGATGCAGCGCCTCCTCCTGTTGTCACTGATGCAGGCGGCGAGGACGATGAGGACGCCGAGGCTGACAGACTGCCCGCTTCCTCCGACGTTGAGGACGACATTCCAGTCGCCTCTAGTGACCCAGTCGAGTATGATCAGTCGTCTGACGCAATCATATGTTACATTTGCTTTACTTGCTTACAACATTCTTCTGACTACGCTACGGACCGTTGCTTCTGACAATCCATTCGTCACACCTCGCAAGACTGCCAAACGAGGCCGCGGTCGTCGCAACCATGACAGCGACGACGAAGAGGAGCAGATGCCCAACAAGAGCGCCAAGGTCACCGCTAGCCAGATCTCTCCTGCCTCTCAATGTCTCGGTGTGCAGAGTAAGAAGCACATGGTTGTCGTCACTGCCACCCGTACTCCGTATCCGGGTCCCCTTAATCGTCTCAGTCATGCAGCGGACGTTATCAAGGAGGCCGCCACTGCTCCGGGTGCTGACCCTGAACTCCTCGCAACCTGGGAGCGCCTCCAGAAGTCCCCGAACAAATGGCAAAAGCTTCTCATTTGGGTACGTTTGCTGCTTTTCTTATGTGAGCTTGCTTCATGAATTGTTAGGTCACGTATGCTCGCGGCCAGCTCATGAATGCGATCATTCGGGTTGCGCGTGAGCAACTGTCCGCTTTGGGCATTCCGGGGTCCATGCGCCCGACTGAGATTGTTGAGGTCATTTCCTGGTTCATCAAGACTGAGGCTTATAAGTTCGGTGGCTTGGATATCCTGGTAAGGTCTAGTTATTTGTATTACCTTATAGCTAACATCCTTTCCAGAAAAGGACCTTTGATAACAATATGCCCTTTCAGGCTGGGTTTTTCGAGGCTGTGCCCCGCGCTCTGTTCATGGAGGGCCGGGGTAAGGCCAACTCTGAAATGTTCCGAACTCTCATTGAACTTCAGAAGTTGCCCACTGTCTTCATGGCCTTGACTATGACTGCTGTGAGTTTCTTTGATCACTTCACTGTCAGTCATCTCATGATGAGTCTAGATTGAACATGCTCTTGAAGAATGGCGCGATGGTACCATGCGTCGCACCGACTTCAAAGAGGATTCTTCGGTTCGCTACTTTTATCATCTAGCTGGTTTGGAGCATGTGAAGTCTCAGGCTCCCAAGTTCATTGCTTCCATTCAGTCTGCCTTATTCAAGGATATGCTGTGAGTTGTCTTCTTCAGCTCTATTGTCATTCTGATATCTTTTGCTAGCATCCATACGAACAAGACCTTCCTTCTGGAATCCACTGTCTCTCATGCGATGGGCTCTTTGAACTTTGCTGCTTTGGAGGCGTCCGTCGCTTCTGCCTAATCCTCATCATCATTGTCATTCTTTTCTACATCATTAGCACTAATCATAATATTGCATTGTTCTTAATTACCAGTAGTTAGTAAGTAGGCACTCATTGGGAATATCATCAGTTTTTTGGCATTATTATCATTGTGTGATTTTGAGGGATTTGCTGTATCTATTATGATTATTGTGAGATTGTAAGCAATTTGGTAGTATTTGCTATTGGCATGTATAGTGTCCTAAAGTTGGTTCTTCGGTGCACTGCAAGTGTTTGTAAGATGTATTGCAAGTGCAATCGAGGTAGCTGCCAACTCCAATACAAGTAGATGACAAGCATTTGGAAGGTACAGTACACATGCAGTGAAAGCACAAGACAAGCATAATAAAAGTGTACTCAAAGTGTTGTAGAAACATTATGCAAGTACTTTGAGGGAGAGATACAAGCACTGCAAAGATACCGTGCAAGTATTATAGAGTTACGATGCAAGCATAGTAAAAGCAGAGTGAAGTTGCATGAAGACAAGGTTTTTGTATACACATGCTTGAATACACATTGGCAGCGCTACACAGTTATCATGAAAGAGCTGTATAGGTACAATGAAGTCAAATGAAGACAAGGTTCTCGGTAACATATGTCCCAAGATATATTGAAGGTATTTGCGGAGTACATTGAATGGTCTTCAAGTTGCCTGTGTACCACTTTGAAAGCACTCCGAAGCAGACTTGGCAGTGTTGTCAAGATGACTTAAGACAAGGTTATCTGATGCATATACTTTTATGTGCTTGTGCACTGCCAGCAGATGCTTATGTTACGCTTTTGAGTACTTTCAAGTCCATGTTTCAGATAACCTTGTCTTAAATCGCTTTTATGGCTTTTTAGCTTTCAGTGCTTGAAGATACTTTCATTTGACTGAAGTTGACTTAAGATATATAGGCGTTTCCAGATGCAAATGGGGTGCCTTGACGGGGATGCAGCCCATAATGACTCTCAGGTTCCTGTAGGGGGCTATACATAATTTAGTTGGGTATACCTTACAATATTAGTACCTTACCGTAGATCAACATCAACCCCGTAGCGGTGGATGAACCACATCACCTCCGAACGAACTAGCAGCAAGATGAAGGCAAGGTGGCCAGCCAGAGTCGACCATGGTCTCAGGGTTTGTCAAACAAAGTTTGCGTTGCAGTGCAGTTGCACGAGGCGCATTGCCACGGCAAGGGCCGGACAATACGCAGAGTTGCTTTCGAGTATGATATCGTCAATGATGGAGCGCATACGGTTGCCACTAGACACCCTGACGAAGGCTGAGTAATCTCTACTCAACTGAAGGTAGACTCACAGTATCACGCCCATGCAAGATATCAAACCCTCAACGTTCCTGAAGAAAGTGTTGTAGAGATTGGCGAGGGAGGCGATCTTAATGGTGCCATTGTATATGGCTTCTTTGAGACCGACGCGATCCATGATGGCATACTCGGCTTTGAATTGGGAGCATAGCCCCCCGTAGGAAGGCATGGTGGCAGTTCAATCTGTACTGAAGACACCAGCGCGACTAGTTTTCAAGGCGGAGCTGTAGCTTTACGGCGTCAGTCTCTCCGAGAAGTACGCGCCACATACGGCAACAAACTACATGAGGCACTCAGAAGGTGAGGCACTCAGAAGGTGAGGCTTCAATGTGATGAGACTGAGCATCGAAGAATAAGTAATGCTGCTATTTAATTGAGGGTGTGTAGTGCATTGCTCGATCTGCGGAGATTGGGCATCCCAACTGAGCATCGAAATAGGGGAGTCCAATGTGATACCTAGTCCGCCACCTTCATGAAGCGTATGAATTAAACGCCAACAAACAAATCGGGACGTAGGGGACTGCACCTGGAGCTCGCATTTCAGCCATGACTCCCAGCTAATTTCGCACATCGCCGTGCTGATGATAGTGTTCTTGTTATGATGCATTTGGGGAGCTCGTTTGACTTGAAACGTCAAAGTCTCGTCCCACGGTGTTACGATGATGTATGCAGAGGAGCACATGCGAAACGCAACCGCCAAAAACTGAATTAACCCAAGGCTCATCCAAAGCGCGGCAGCCTCGTGGGAATTGGAGTAGGAGTGAGGCCTTCCACTGCTGGCAGTCCCTTCAAAAGTCTGGCAGGAACGAGCAAATGGCAGTCCTTCCGGGGGATCCATGCATACCTGTTCATCATCGTGGCTGAGCACGTTTACCATCTGGTCCGTCAAAGAACCCTTGTCTTGTCGTAACTGGGTTTGAATTGTGGTCTCCGCCAGTGAAACGTATGATAGCGGTTATCACAAGCCAGCTAAGCGTGGAACTGGACTCATTCATAGACTCGACTCCAGTCACTTCGCCAGTCCGGTCCGATCAGCCCTCTGGCAAAGATCCCAGGTACTCAATCGACTGTCATCGAGTATCTTGTTGGCGACCGTCTGGCCTCGAGACTAACTCATTCACATGGAGACGGTGCCAGAATCAAGAACCTCGCAAAATGTAAGCATAAGCTCGTGGTTAGTCTCACACTCGGCAAAGGGGAATCATCGCTACGCGGCACAGGTGCATCACTAATGAACTCTGCCTCCGCGGCCACGGGGACCATGAGGGACGAGCCGAAGTCAGTGTTCATGATCGTGAGCAAGAGGTGGACAAGATCAGAATCGGAAACATGAGTGAATGCCACGCGAGCGTGGATTTGAACGTGATGCCGTTGATGGCCGGTGACCCAGGCGGTCGGACGGAATGATCATTTTTGTCGCGTGTCCGTCTTTATCAACGTCTTCATCCATCTCAACAACTTGGCAACAACTCAATCGTCGCGTTCCCGTCTGCGCGCTCCTGCCGCGTTGACTCCGAGGACATCACATCACAGCCCAGCTTCCTGCCACCGTGTCGTACCCCCATGACTTCCGCTTTGTAAATACTAGTGTACCATACTGGGCTGGCACTCCAGCACGACCTGTAACTTATGGGCAGCCCACACAATATACCCCTTATACCCACCAATATTCCATTTCTTCCCAAATCTCTTCTGTACCTTCTTCAACCCTTCAACCCTCTACTCAACATAATGTATCACCACCACCTCCCTCACCGTGTCCTGGCCTCCGACTGGACTGGAATGTGGGACCATTCTACACGACCTATTCTTTCTCCATCCACGACAAATCCCACCAAAAGTCTCCCGGATACAGTCTGCTCCATCTCGGACCCGATTCGACTGCAATCACGGTGGTATCCGATCGGTGCAAGCAGGTTGCTTCAACGAGTGGCGGGCCATGTCCATCTTGCGAACGCACCACAGCGGACATCGATGTTATCAAAAACAGAGCTTCCCGGATGGGATCCAAGGTTTCTGTGGCCTCTCGTCCCCAGGCTGCACTTCTCACCGACCGAGAAAAGTTTCGTAAGATCAACAAGGTCTTACTGCTAAAGGTGAGCAATCCACTCGTTAACTTTGTATCTCTGCTAACTTTCGGTTGCAGGGCCTGAATGCGAAACGGACCATTGCCTCCACTCTAGCACGCTTTCTCAAGTATAGACAACTTGTAGATCTTATTACAGAACACGACATTCCTGGCCTTCACCGACTTGTTGCGACGGCCTACAAAGAGCAATTTGGAATTGGTGGCCTTCTTGAGCGCACTCGAGACGCTCTCAATGGCAAATACCACGCGTATAATTACACGCAGCAGGACCGCGACCTCTCCACGCTTATCTACGAGCTCGGTGGTGCTGGTGCAGTCTATGCATTGAATCACGCTCCTACGGCGCTACCTTCGCTCAGAACCATTCGAGCAGGACGACGCAAGTTTGCGCTGAAGGTCACTGCGAACGGTGTTTGGGTGACAGACATCATGAAAAACATCGAGGCTGTTTCTGCGTGTGGAGCGGAGGCATCGGACGGGCCTAGGGAACGCGTACCACACTCGCTTCCCATCGATGAGATTGCCGGGGATGGTCGTCTCTGTTATCTGTCAAGCACGGATGAGATGGGAGGATTCTGCTGCGAGCATGTTCACAAACTTGCCTCAATCAAGATGGGCTCGGATTTGACGAACGTTCAGGCGGCCGCATCAGCTGTGAAGGAAGGGAAGGTTCACATTGGGAAAGAGTACACTGTCATTGCTGTGGCTCGTCATGCTGCGACGAACTATGGCGCTAAACCGGTGCTCCTGTCTCCAACCTGCAAACACGGAACCTGGCAAGACTCTGTGCGCCTTATCCGGATGGTACTGGCAGCATGGAAGCGCTCACCATACGGAGAAGCTCTGAACGGTCCGATGTGGGCAATATCATCCGATGGAGATGCAACCCGTCGGGCAGCGTTGTATCTCTTGTGCATGCACAAGGAGGTGACACCCAATGACCCCCTCTTCCCATTCATCAGCGGTCTTCGTGGTTTGAACCTGCATACTGGAGAGGACCACCTCACAATGGACTTTGACTACAAGCACATCTTCAAGCGTGAGCTCATATTCTTCTCAACATATCCTTCTCTTTGATACTCACAGTCTTCAGGACTCTGTACACTTTTGTGCTCAAAAGAAGGCATCGTTGTTAACAATGTCTGCATCAACAAGATTCTGCTGTCACAGTGGCTCGAGCGTCTCACCAACCACGACTGGTCCGATCAGAGCATACACGCGCTCTTAAATCCAAAAGATCCACAAAATGTTCCACATGCTGTGATGCTTCTTACCCGTGTCGCTGAGCTTCGTAACATCGATAAATCTGGTCTTGATCCCTCTGAGGAAGTGGTTCATGATGCCCTCTGCCTACTTGGCGAGGCACTTGAGGCACTGCTCGAGCCCTTTATCAATCCATCGCTATCACTCTCCGAACAGATCACTAGACTATCAAAGTTTGCCCACATCTCCTGCGCTCTGTTCATCAGACACGATTCCTCCTTCTTGTCTAATCAACTCTATGGCAATGTTCAGTGCCTTGTGAAGAATGCCGCCTTCCAAGTCGCCAGAACTCAGCTCTTCAACCCCACTCTCAGAGTCTTTCTCTGTCTTCTGGGTGACGATGTCCTTGAGACGCTCTTTGGACGAGTACGGATGATTGGTGGACACTCACCCAATGTTGATATCTCAGAGATGGAAGCTCGGTGCCGATCTGCACTCAACCTTGATGATATCTACAATTGTCACCCCGACTGGGAGCGTAAACCGGAGCGCTTAAAGCTTGTTTGTAGCCGTGATGTTGATCACATTACTCCGGGACATTGGAAGGGGAAGCTAGTTGCGGGTGATTGTTCCCTTCGGAACGCTTGGAGTGAGGGTATTCGTCGTGCTGATGCCATCCTTCACAATCATAGCATCTTTGTTGACTGGGATGAGCGGTGGTCACGCCCGGAGCACGATCTCATGCGTCCCAAAGGTGGGAAGTATCCGGGCGTGTCCAAAGAGGTTGATCGTTCATTGGCCGATGTTTATTCATCAAGCGAGGAGGAAGAGGCTTCTCCAAGCTCTGATCATCCCGATGATCTACTCTCCATTGACATCAATAGTATCATCGACACCGAGAATCTGGAGAACGGCGACTCAAACGACGCTGAAGAGCATGACATGTGGATGAAGATTGACGACACCTATGTTCAACACAAGAAGACAGTTCTTCGCACTGTCTTTGACCCCACACTGGACCTCGATTATGCCAAGACTCACGACCGTCTCCTTCGTGTTCGCTACTTCTCCATCGGTGGCGATAAATGGGACCGCAAAGGTGGACTCAAGCAGGGCGAAGAACTTCCCGTTGAAGAGCAGTTCAAGCTTGGTAACTTGTTCGCTACTCTTGTCCGTGTCAACGGGGTCGACGTTGGACTTGCCATAGCACAGACCACCGTGATCAAGTTCAGTGCCTCGGGAACTTCCTCGACATCCATCTCCTGTGCTCCTCGTTCAGAGCTTGTTCTTCCAGATGCGCCGTATGAGCTCTTTGGCCAGCTTCTTGATTTCATGCCATTTCTGGAGACTTCAGACGTAACCGAGGCAGTTACATGGGGGAATACTATTTGCTTTTCGAGTGGTTAAGTGAGTCCCATAACCTCCGAAACCTTTCTCTCGCTTACCGGTCCTCTAGATCTCAATCTGAGTTGCTCCCGACACCCCCAGAGGGCCCTTCAGAAACCTTCGATACCGTCTACACACCCAGGATAGCTGGAAATATTGCTGCGAGGAAGGAGGAACCATTGGCCGCGGGGACGTCATCACCAACTGGGATGGCTGGCATGCCAAGGGAGTCATGCTCCAAGCTGAACTCCTCGCAGAGATCCCACTTGTCGAAAGTTGCGCAATACACCCGCTGCAATGAAGGGAATTCAGCCCAAACGCGTGTTGCTTTATGTGAGCCAACTAAGAGGTGTTCACTTTGTAGATGCCCGATCCTTGTGTGCCTCGCATCTTCCATTGAAAGACATGGGAGGGGGGTTGGAAGCCTCGACGATAAGCCTCCTGCTGGCGCTTGTGAATGATCTTGTTCTGCAATGGAAAGTGGATCATTGCCACAATCGTTCTCTCGCGTCGAACAAAAAACTCTACCCAAGACTCAGTAGACTATCTAGAGTGTCAAAATGCTCTGATCAGTCCGACGGATTGCCAGAGTGACTTTATTCATCTGTCGAGCATTCTAGACTATTAACACAAACACGAGGACTGATGAAAACCACCGTCAGATACGGCAGTGCGCTCTTGACTCACGGGACTTGCTCTGTGTCGTGCAGCTCTTCTCTCGCAGACAAGTGTCCTGCGCATGGCCTTGATGGCAGGCGAGTGCTTTTGGCGCCTCGCAATGAGCAATGAAACATGTCAAGGACAGTAGCGTCGTCCTCACTGGTCCTGATCGCAAGGTGGAAGTTACAGGTCAACGATCGTCGCTTTCCAGCGGCAGTGTACTGTGCGAGGAAAGGCTGACACCCGACCAAATTGACATTATTCCTATGTCTCTTGGTTTCCGCAACATGGTGGATTGCGTGTGAGTGGATTCAACGTGGGTTTATGAACGGAAGACAGCGAGACATGGTACAAGTCTCGCGTGAGGTTATATCTGACGGGGGAGAAGGGTCCAATGAAACAGGGAGATTGGGAAAAGTCCTTGAGGCTTAACAAGGAGGCGAAAAAGGTCGCGTTGGGACTGGAAATGTATTGTATTGGAGGAAGAAATTGGCAACTTGCTTGGAACATCACCAGAAAACCACGTAACAATGCGTGTGCTGGTCTCAAAGATAGATGCCGCCGGCAATTGTCGCCTGTTCGGGCGGAGTAAGTATTACTGATCTGCCTCATACACTCACTCAGCAAGATGTCGTACCCATCTACTGACCACAACAAGCCTTACGTCTCCCCTGCTTGACCACCGGTGACTCGGGGTGCCTATCGAGCACCAGGGACTATGACTGGTCTGACCCGCCGTCTTGCTGCCATGACCGCCAGTGGAATGCCTAGGGCCGTCGCAAAACCGTCCGAGAGTGAAGTGGCGAAAGAGTCCTTGCACTCCTTGATCAAAAGGCTATCAGTGCTCCATGAAAGACTCTCCGTAATCTTCCCAAAAGGTGAGAGATCTGGATTGCACTGTCACTGCCAACTGACCTCTCTAGAAAAATCCATCCCCAAATCCAATGTGCCCGAACCTGACGACAAGGACGAGTCTGGGGAAGATGACGACAAGTCTGGAGAAGAAGACGAGTCTGGAGAAGATGCTGACCCCAAACCCAGCCCGCACAAACTACACCCGGGCCTAGTCAAGTGGATGGAGGAGACAGGGAGGGGTGAGAGCAGATGGAGGACCTGTTTCCCTGCACTGGGGGTGGATTGTCCAGTCAAATTGCATTTTCTAGCACAGGGTGAGTGTGCACTTCCTCCTCATGTTATCTGACTGAGCACGTGTGGCGCAGTTTTGACTGAAGAAGAAGATGTCGATGGTCCAATCACTGAAGCCATTTGGAATGTCTTCATCAAGGCCTTCCCAACCCTGGACAAACCCAACCAAGAGTACAAACTGAGGAATGACCTGCGGGACCTGCTGCGCGACGATGAACTGTTGGTTGAACGTATGCAAGAGGAGGCAGAGGATGCCGAGGCGGAGGAGGAGGAGAAGCACCGCAAGGAAGTTTGGGAGCACTCACTCAAAAGATGTGCTTCGCAAAGCCCTCCTCACCACAGCCAAGCCATGAAAAGTCCAAGTCATATTAGCATATTGGGAACTAGATTACCTATTAAACATGAGAAGAGCAACTTTGACGCCAGTCGTTCCGAGTATTTGAGTGGCATGTATAAGTACATTGAAAAGCATTGGCAAGCAAAATTTTCACAGACAACATCTAACGAAGCTGCAGGCAGATTCCACTCAGAAGAGAAAAAAGTCTGGAAGAGTTCAGGAAATACGCTGCAGTCGGGATTCAAACCCAAAAACATCCATCTCACACGGTGGTTTGGAGTACGTAGCCACTACGCCATTTGCAGGTGAGGTGCACTGGATGGATTATAAACTGATTCGGAAATGTCAGCACTGATGAAATTATATCGTCACCATTTCTTCTAACTGTTCGATTACTGCTGTCTTAAGTAGTATCTACCACAGCCGTACAACCCACTATACAGCTACGCTGTCTACATCCAGCTTCTGGCAAAAAGTCTATCGCATTCTGGGCCCAACTACAGTGGCGGGGACACCCAGGACTTCACCAAGCCAGGTGGAAGTTGGATAATATTCTCATCACGGCTGCTGCACCGTCGCCGTCAGCTATCGTTTGGAAGGAGTCCGGAACGATGGCAGCTGAATGCGCCAGTTGCAAGAGAGGGAAATACAAGCACAGAAGAGGGATTCTGGCTGCTGTATGCACCGTGGTTCGGCTCAAGGACCCATGCCTCGCAGGGTTGTGCATTCGCCGTGGCGTTTAACAGCTATTGGCCATTATGTTGCAATAAGTTGCTCTAAGCTCCAAATCCACTCTGGGACGGGGTTGTGAAAGAGCCAGGCGAGGAAAACCCGTGTGCTTGACCGATTTGAGTGGGTATATAGGTTCATGCGACGTGGGCACAGTCGATGGCACGAGACCGAGACTAAGAGTAGAGCACGAAGGGGGTATTTTGAGCATGTCTGTCGATTTGCGCTTGCAGAGCAGACACGGAGGAACTCGCCATATGAAGTAATCGACAACCTCTGGCGGCGAGTGACGGTTCAATGTTGGATGCACTGTGGGGTTGTCAGTGGACGGTACACCAGGCAAATGAGGAGGGCGTACACCAAGCACTAGCGATCGAGACGGTGGTACACTCGCGTCGTCAGCAGGTGCCTTGTTCGGGATGGTCGTCGTTCGCGGCTGTCATTGGCAGATGGTGTGGTGGGCGCCGAGTTTGTCGTGTTATTTCGACCGGGTCACCAGCAGCCTGAGCGAGGCAGGGTCACTGGTGTTGAACAATCGGTACGTCGCTGTCTCAACAATCTCCGAGGGCTCATTCTTGATGTACTGAGACTTGACCGCCTGGCCACAAAGGCAGTGGAAGACACCTCGGACGTTGAACGCCAATCTTCGTAGCACGCACTTGCGCCGGAATGGGACAAATGCGCTCTGTGGACAGTTGATGTATCCGTCTTTCCCCTTTGCGGAGACAAATGATGGGCAGGGTACCCGACCTTGGCGAGCATGGGTGCGACCTCCTCTCCAAGTGGACGCGTATGTCGCGGCGGCGATAGACTTGTGAAGGAGTTGTCGAAGTGGGTGGAGAGGGTGAAGTGAGATACTGGTGTAAATATCTGAGGTTGGAAGACACAATTTGTGAGCATTTTTTGGAGAAGAAAATGGAAGATGCAACGCACCATTTGTTGACCCAGTAAACAAATGCCATTACCGTCATTAACTTCCATGGGAAGACGGACACCAATGGTGGTAAAAGAGAGAGGTCGTTGGTGGCTGTGCGAGCTAGGGCTCAGCATTGCCGCGGAGTGTCCGACATTGCTTTGAGAGTGCAGTCGCGCCCTCACCTGCCACGGATTTTAAGGGCGGATACAGTTATTAGCCATCCACCGTGGAATCGGCTTGGACGCGACGGGAACGCAAAGAGGTGGTGGTCAACCGTGATTCTGGATGCCCCGGTGCAAAGCAAGGATTTTAAGGGCGGATAAGGATATTATCCATCCCACCTTCATTGTGTTGGCCACTGGAGAGTTGTGCATGGATGTGGTGCAAAGAGAAGGCTGCTTGGTATAAAATTGACTTAAATAATCTTAATAATAATAAATAACGTGTTGCGCGCGCATCACATGCTCACATGTGATGTTTTCGAAAAACTGAATAAACAATGATTGTGACATGAATGACCAAACTCATTGTCCTCCGCCGTCATGACGGACTTGGATCTACCGCGCTATGTGACGCGTGGTGTTGCTCGACGCATTGCAAGGCTTCTTGGCAGCGCGTATGTTCACTATACACTCGTCTTCTTTTAAGGCTAACTCCAATAGAATGCCTCAAGATCTCCTTGACACTCACCCACCCCACCCTGCTACCGTCAACGCCCAATCTCCCAGTATCAATCTTGTGGCGGTCCTTCAACAGATGGGGCTTCATCTGGACAGCTCTCAAGAGCCAGAACTCAATGCTGACGAGGACAACTTCTGTACGGACCTTGGGACCACAAGCAATACCGTTAACGTGGAGGTGGATGCGGAACCACCGCTCTTTCTCTATAAGCAGACTGAGTACGCTACTGTTTCTCTCTCCTCCCTTCAGTTGAGACACTACCCCAGAAAAACCATCTTGACTTTTGCCAAGGGTGCTGGATACCCGCGGACCGATCCGGCGCAAGGAGATCCGCACTGTGCGTACTGTCAACTCTCTTCCTCCCAGTACAATCAAACAACACCCAGCAGTTCCCTCTCAGAAACACAACTTTCACGCTCAAAATCAGCGCGGCCGTCATCATCAACGTGTTGTCAACCAGTCTGGTCAGCACAACTTACAAGCGGGCTTCCAACAGCTCAATGTTCGGGATATGCCTACAATGTCTGAGAAGCAATGGTCCGGGGCACGCTTTGGCAAGGAGCTAGGCATATATATAACGGAACTCTGGCACAGCAAGGCTCCAGGCTCCGTGCTGAAGTACTTTCGTCGCATTCCTTTTGCGGAAGATGTTTTGTGAGGGTAATCTTCCATTCAGGTTGGAACTACACTCACGCCCCCAGAGCTCGGAGCCTCCACTTCGAGTATATGACGCTGAGGGACGTCTCTGGCTCTTCCGGTCCCTAATTGGCCGGCACTTCTTTGAGCTCTGGGAGGACGCTCCACCGCCCAGCAGCCGCGGTAACAGGAACAACAAGAAGAAAGCCAGAAAAAGGAAACAGGCAAATCCCAATACACCCTCCAAAGCCTCCCGGAGGAGCTTCATGGACGACACTTCCCGTCTCGCTCACAGTAACTCGATAATGTATAAGGAACCATGCACTGCTGCTGCTCTTTACCCCATGGCTCTAGCAGATGCGGGCTACCTCAACGGCCGCACCTTCATGCATAAATTCATCGAGACCGCCCACGAGTTTGTCAAGAACTGCACCACTTCGCATTTGAATCCAGACCCTGGCCTCTCTGGGAAACAAAACATCCGAGGGGAGCACTGGTTCCAAGTCTCAGGCCATGATCGTCAGAATAAAGAAGTATTCCTTTCTTTCTGCTGTTGGTCCAATCTCATTCGCCATCAGAAACCCGCCCTCACAGCTTGGCACAAGCAAAACATTCCCCAGTTGCAAGCCTTCTTCGCACCAGGCTCTCCCATGATGCGTGTTTTGTATGTCTTGTATGGTAGCCCTCCTCAAGCAAAATTTCTTCGGATTGTATCTCCGGTTTATGGCATGTGCACAATACATGTTTGCGACTTACGACATTAGCCCTCTCTACGGCCTCTTTTGGAATTTCTGCTTGAACCAAGCCCGAATGGATCGACCGGAACAGCGTAGACATGTTGCCTGTAACCCCCATGTCAATCACGCCAATATTGCTATTGGGGTATGTATACTATGGATCTATGGTATGTGATATACAGCTGCCATACATTGTTTCCCTGATACTCTCTTTAGGCTTCTTCAACCACTGGGAAACTTGTTGGCTAGTCGTATGGGAAGCGGGCTTGATCATCCAGTTACCACCCGGTGCTTTTCTCATCTATCCTTCCTCGCTTTTCTATCACTTTAACATTGACATCGCCGGTAAGTCAGACACTGTCCATGATCCCTCATGAACTCAACCTCAATCAGATATCAAATTTGTTGTCACAAGCAATGGAGAGTGGCCAGCAAACTCGAATAGCAAACCTCTTCAAGGTTGGGGCAACCAGTACCAGCGAGGATCGTGTGTATGGTTCTCTCAGGCCACCATGTTCCAGAGCGCGGAACTGAATACAACAACTATGGAATCCTGAAAGTACCAACCAACAGCGCGTGAAGATGACTCTTCGCGAATTCATGCAAGCAGTTGAACAAGATAAACACTGTCTGTACGTGCTGGATGTTCTGGCCAGTAAGCATGCAGGAATACCTTTTGGGTGAGCGCATAGGCCACTGCTTTCTACTGCCACTCATGCCAACTTTACAATAGCACATTAGACGACTGTGGCCTTGCTTCCGTCAACACGGGCCTTTTCGTTGATCATTTTGCTGGAGTGACATTATCTGGGCCTTGTTACACGCCGCAGGTGTCGTATCCTGGTGGCATCACGACGGGGACAGAAAATTAACCTGTGTCAAGGCTACAACAAGTGCAAAGATTTGGGTACTCTTTGTCCCAAGAGAAGGCATCAGTGCACACGAGTTAGCCGACATTCTTGTCACACTGGCCGCAAACAAGGTAACCATTCCGGAAGACAGATATGGCAAGATAATCAGCGTACTTTTTCTTCCTGGCAATACTCTGTCAGTGTCCTACTTTTGTTTTCACTGCGCTTAACTGATGACGTAGGTTCATGCTACCTGGAATGGCCCACTTTGTTTATACACCCGTACCTTCCTTCTTTCACGGATCGTCATTCTGGATGATGGACTCTCTTCATCTCACTCAATGGTCGCGCTTGGTCGATGCAAAAGACAGCGATGCCACTACGAACATCGCTCATTTAGATGAGGACATTTTTTGGAGTCTTATCCGTCTTGCATTGCTTCTTCCCATCGCTGAACATCTGGGTGAGCCCACAATATTTGTTGTAAACTAGCCGCTGACTTCCTGATTTCATAGGCGTCTGTCAGCGGCCCATCCTCTGCCCGTATGACATGCTGGTCAACAACAACCGTTACCTGGCAATGCATCCTCTTCACGACAATTACCCCACCGCAAAATTGCAGGAGTTGCAGAAAAATACTCAAACCCGTTCCCGTCGCAAGCGCTTACCTTCCAAGGACGAGATAATTCAGCAAGCTGTGCAAGAACTCAACGTGCGCGTACGGAGTAGGGTTCACAATGTTCACTACCAGACGGCTCTCACAATTCTGGAGGCGATTTTGGCGATCATGGGAAGAATAGTTCCGCAGAACCCGCATGCTAAACAGGTCGCTAGTCAAGAATGGGTGGACAAGGAAATGGGGAAAAGCGATTGGTTCCATCCTGGGGAGCTAGTGATCGTGGATTACTCCGCTCTGCGAGGTCTTTTTCCCTCTGAATACTTTGCTGCTAATGAGGTTGTGCAGGACTCTAATGGACTGTAGCTGAAGCATTTACCTATGATGGCTGGCTTAACTCATATTAAACAATACATTCACCCGCATTCGTGCCTCTCGCCTCAGAATGGTATATATATACTATATTGATAAATGGCGCGGGGAGTGTATGGAAACACATTGGAATTTGAACCTTGACCATTTCTATTTGCCTCCCCGCCCTTCTTTCAATATACTCCTTTACCCGTATAGAGCTGCTACTGGTATATAACTCGCAAAACATGTGCTGCTTTCAGGGTGATCCCAGGGCGGCATCCAGACAATGAGAGTCATCCCAGATTTGCCTAACTCCTCCAGATATGAGCGCAGTCTTGGAGTGGCCATCTCAACACTGACTGACCGCGGCAGGCATTGGTAATCCCAAACCCACGCCAGCTCGCCCGGGTGAGTGTTGGGAAACTTTGTGCGCGCCTCCAGCCTGAAGTCCTCCCTCAAATCAAAGGCTTTCTGGCGGAAAAACGCCTCAAAGAACGTGTGTTCCCAATGACGGTCACTGACGAGGGGCATGCTGCGCCCGCCTGGTCCAAATGTATATAAGAAAACATCACGGCAGGAAGAAATTAGCTTACTTTTGTGAGCTTTGACGGTGGCCTTGCAGAGCGGTCGGTGCCGCCTCCAATCCCGACTTTGACAGAGGCTGTCGCAATAAGTTTTGGTCTGGCATCCTTGGCATTGTTTCTTCACGCTGAGTTTGCCGCACTAGCAGAACAGTAAGGATATGTATATGCATAAGTAAGTCTCTCACCGATGGCAATTGACACTGCCTGAAGCTCTTGACGTCAATGGCAAGGCGAGCCTCCGTGATGTAGTTGAGCTCCTTGAAAGAATCTTCTACGGCAGACAAAACGAGAGGATCAAAATGTGACTTGTCTGCTATGCACTCTTCGAAACACGACGTCCAACGGCGGAAGAGTTTGAACACTCTGGGATTGAGAAGATGACCAGCTATGCTTCTGAAGATATCTGCTGCAGCGTGCTTCTCCATCGCCTTCTTGTTGAAAAGAAACTGAACGGAAGCTTGAGAGAGCCACAACAGCGCAGAGAGCACTTTGGACTCGAAAATTTCCACAGTGCACCGCGGGCCAAATGAGACGGAAACAGCGATAAAACACGTTATATGCATGATTGCTACAGCCACCCAAATAGGGCAACCAGACGTCTCGAGTCCACTGGAAGCTAAGCCGACAAGCTTTTGTAAAAGCTGGCATGCCCAATGGAGGGTGCGCTTGCTCAGAAGAACAATCTGCGCAGCGCTTCGCTGGACGGCTACCGTCTGGTACGCAAAGAACATCACGCTGTGGACCTGTGGTCGGCAGAGTTGGAACTCTCGCACGAGGGTATAAGCGCATGATAGGAAAACGTCCTCTGAGGTGCTTTCAACGACATTGTCCCAGCGAGAAGCCAGCGCCTTCTGACGCTCGCCACTGCAACTGATGTTGTTGTGGAGATGCTCTGCGACCTCAGATAACTGAGATAAGAAGATGAAGGGGGGGTCGGTGTGGTTGCCTATAACGGATGCGTGAAAGACGTCGCCGGAGACCGCCTTTATCCACGCTTGGTAGAGGGTGGAGTGTGTGAGGGTATCTGCAAGAAGACCCGACCTGAGCCACAATAAGGCTACCAGCGCACGGGAAGTCTCCGCCAGAAGATGTTCCTGGTAGTTCGTCATTTCAAAAGTGGACTCGAGGAATTGAACATGGAGGCCAAATATGCATCAGAGGGCGAATGGTTTGAACAAAGGAATGGATTTGGTAAGGATGGCTCCTACGCAATTAAGGTCCAGCAGCCCAGAGAAGCAGACGCATTGCATTCTGCGGAGCACGGGCTCAAGTTTGGGATCCCCAAGATCCGCGTTGAGAGAAAGCCAGTATTGCATTATTCGAGCAAAGTTTGGTACGAGATGCCAATGGACACCCGCCAGGTAAGTCATTCGTTTCACCGCAGCGCTGCTTTCTTGAACATTGTCCACCGCAATACTGGCTTTCTGAAAGTATAGAATGTCAGTCAAAATACAGCAAGAGAGCAGACTCAGTGAGAGGCAGACCTCCAGCTGAGCCAGGGCTTTGACCGATGGCAAAACAGACGCGTGCGGACGCATACTTGTGGTACAAACTATCGCCTGAAAGAGCACGCATTTATATAGGACGAGATCATGCTTTGAGTATGTACCCGGGCCCAAGAATGCAAGGACAAAGAGAATTTACCCTATCATACATGTGTCAGACCCAAAGGCATCATTGCTGACTTTCTCCGTGAGTAGGCAGCTTGTTAGATGTACATGCGATGAAAGGGAACGCCGTGCCAAGATGAGAAGCATGTACATATCTGCGTGTGGTATGGCTTTTCATCAGGGAATCTGGGAAGCGCCTTGACCATCAATCATCATATCATTATGCACTCTATCATCCCTCGAACCTCAGGCCTCAGGCCTCAGGCATCGGGCCTCAATTCGGCGTCTAATGTCCTAAATGAGAGAGGGCCATTCTGATCGAAGCAAGTCAGTTAATGCTCAGAAACGTCAATGGACGTTTGACCACCGCCCGTCGCCTGAGCAAGACTAGGCACCAGGGTATCTCCTCGTGCACATTGCATACCGGCAACAAGACCGCTCACCTTCACGTCTGAGTTTGTAGCAATGGAGTGAGCCGGTTTTGGCAGCGAGGCTATCGGGGAGGTGCTCACCCTTCGCGTCTGAATGAGTGCTTCGAGTTTCAAGCAATCGGAAAGCCAAGTTGGTGGAAGCAGGTACTCTCCGATGTCAGGTCCAAGTAACCAGAAGACCAGTGAGGGAGTTGTCCCCAAATAGTTTAGTTTGCGGACGCGGACAACGAGGCATTTGCTGGTGTTGAGGGGGAATGCTCACATCAGGCATTGTGAACCGAGTAGATCCAGTGATAAGCAAAGCCACACTTTACAATATTCAGTATTGAATTGATCCGGTCGATGTCTCAGATCTCAGAATCGATCCGGATTCACATTCTATTGTGGCTTTGTCGGCCAGCGCGTTTACGACGTCCCACTTCAGTATATGCGATCGGACGTTCAAGGAAGGCGAGTTCGCGTCATCTGGGCGTCAATGTTAGCTCACCGCTCACCCCGGCGGCAGTAATCAATGTGACGGGAAGATTGAACCCAAGCTTTGGATAGAATGACGACGTAGAGAGGTACGGTAAAGTAGAAACGTCCGATACCGAGTTTTGTTGGCTGAGCATGGCCCGAGCCTGTATGATTCAAGAGGTTTATTGTCCTTGCATATCGGCATGGATTTACTGTACAATATTCGTATGGCAGTATTGACAGCTTACGCAGGATGCCTTGCGCATGTACGTAGTCCCTCCGAAGAGCTGTATCGCTGTCGGTTCACAAGTTTCAGTTCCGAGCGGTGATCATCACTTACTTCCTCGGATAACGCCATGATAACTTTGAAGTAGTAAGTAGGGGAACAAGATTTTGGATGTGATTGTACACTCCATGAGGCATAGTATTGGTCGAAGTATTTCAGGACTTTATCGGTGTCAGTTCATGAATTAGAGTATTTGGGGCAATATTAGACCTCACTTAGAACCCCCAAACCACCTGGCTTCTGGAAAAAGACAGTTTCGGAATTGCTGATGCGTTGGTCATAGTAGAGTCATGTTGACATGCCACCCACACCTTCGCCCTGCAATATCAAACTTGGACGTTCACTGAGATATCCTTGGGCTGTTACTGAGCCATCCACGCTGAGAAACCTTCACTTGAACATGAGTTACGGAAGTTTTAGCATTGCACTCAAGGCTCGAACCAAGCGTTGTAAGCCCCGGCTGCGCAAACAAGGTCGCGCGTCCTTTGCCGTGAAGTGGGAGGGGCCCCGCCTACCCTGCGGCCGAGAGAGAGCAGAGAAGCAGACGGCATCGTCTTTTGCAGAGATCGTGGGATTAGAGAATGCTTGGGGAGGGATTTTGGAGATCTTTCTGCGCGAGCAGGCGGGGTACAGGCAGTCTGGTCTGTCTCCTGGCCTGTTTGGACTGCCGGAATGATCAGAACAGACATGGGAAAGGCAAAGAGGGCGCGCACACAGCAGTCCGGCCACGCAGAGCTATCAGTTTCTCGTCCATATCTGTTGCCTGGAGGTATCCCGACGCATGAGGTCGCGCGTCCTTGGCGTGAGGGCTGCTGCAGCTCCCGGGGAGTGGAATCAACCAGCTCAAGATGTATGGTGGTGGATTTGGCCATGGAACTGCTAGTTCAGAATACGTTAACAATAGCTCCGAGTCTTGGCGGACACTCAATACCCAATGTTTCCGACGACCGTCATAATTCGTTTGCGGTCCTTGGCACCTTCAACCCTGGATTTTTCACAGAGGCCCCATTTTGGGTTGGAAAGAGTCCAGCTCGGTGGAAACAAACACAGCTCGATATTTGTGGAGAGCATCCGGAGAAGAAGTACCGGGCAGATGATGGAAAGACAAGGCAAAAAGGCCCACGTGAATTTGCCAGCGCCAACCAATCCTGCCGGGGACGTTAAATCCGAGAATCCGGACTTAACGTCGAGCTGCCAACTTGCCTACGTGCTCGCAACACACGTGATCTTTTCCCGCCTGCTTTACTACTACTACTAGCACTACTGGCAACAGTAGCTTACAAGCATCCGGTAATCTTTTGGTAAGCCTCGCTCTGCAGACTGTCACTCCAAATGTATTTGGGTATTCACAATGAATTTCGTGCACTTTAAGACCATACAAACCGCGCATGCGGACACTACACGAAGAGGACAGACGGATGCAAAGAGGAAAGCAAGTCTTTGTCAAGAACTACTAACTTACAGTCCGGCGTAGTTACTGGATTTCCGAGTTTGCCAATTGGTCCACACGTTGCTTTGGTGAGCGCAAGCCATTGATCAGTTAGGTGTACTGATGAGGACGGGTAGAAGACGCAAACAAAAGGAAGTGATTGTACGAATCAAAACAATGCTTAAGGAACGACTTCAATATAATGAGCCGGTGTAAGCGCCCAGTATCACTCTCGCCTGGCTGCGACTAAGGTTGATAGAGCCCCGCCTGAAGTTCTGAGCCAGATGGTGGTCTGGGCGTGTCAGACGCACGATATGTGCTCTCGCTGGGTACTGGTGAAGATAGGGGTACTGAGAACGATGAGGATGGGGATGAATCAGGCACAGACGCCGCCCACCCCAGCATGCACCATCGCGGGTGTTCTTCTCAAGGCTGGGGTAGTTTCTTCCGCCGCCGACGCCAGTATGTGCTTCGTTCTCCACGAAGCAGTCGCTGCGGGCAAGACCAAGCTCGTAAGCTTTCTACATTCAAAGGACCCCAGCGCTATATCTGTCATCCAGTCCCCGACCATCGACTGGATTGGCGTTGTGTTCCTGCTGGGAACGGCCATTAGGGCAAAGGACCCTGCAATGGTCGTCACCTTGGCGGCGCATGGTGCCAACCTGGTGTTCATGGAGAAGCATGTCGAGCAGGAGTTTATCAATTCTTGAAGACACATTGAGTGACCATCTTTCGAACATCCTTCGCCTTGATTACTTACAACGTGAAATAGCCTCTGAGGATGCCGTCATCTGGGTTTTAGCAACGCCGGTGAGGCATCTAACAGCACCTCCATGCCTCTTGAATATGCTCTGGCAAACCGGGACGATGTTGTGCAGCTTCTCCTCGCCCTTGGCGCTGATCCAATGCTTAAAGGTTCACACTGATGAAGTTAGGCTAAAACGGGCCCAAGGGCCTATAAATTACGCGGATCGTGACTGGCTATGTACTACATCGAACTAATACAAGTACATACAAGAAACTAGATACAGTTACAGGGAGTGGAGGGTGGGGAAGTAGAAACAAAGGCAGAGCAAGCTAAACTGAGCACAGAAGCAAAATTGAGCTTGTAGCCTATGGAGAGTGGACTGGGGACACACCTGTGCACAGAATCCCAAGTGCGACGCTATCAGGAAGCGTGGGAGCAGGCAGGGATTGGACACTGTGCACAAGATAAGGCATCAACTCGAAATCAAGTTGGATAAGCATACCAGTGACAATGGACAGCAGTGAAAGATCGAGTTAGATCTAGCTGTAGCAGACAGCAGGGAGGGCTAGAGACTGTCCAAAGCGTACACTGGTGAAAGGAGCATCAGTTCCTGTGAGCAGAACTGGAGGGACACTGTGTGCAAACCTTGCAGAGCCAAAATGCGAAGATGAAGGCAGGAAGCAAGCTGCAACACAGTGGGGATCAAACTCGCAGCTCTGGGGCGCCCTAGACCCAGCATCAGCTGACAGACAGCACTGGGCCTAGGCCAGATGATGACAGATTGATCCTGGGAAAGTGCGAAGTTATTCCATGTCACATGGCTGAGATATGGGTAACTTAACACATGGCATCAGAAGTGATCTTCTGGAAATGATTGACAGATGCTGTCATGATTGACAGCTCCTGTAATCGGAGATAGCATCCCTAAGTAGGGGAGATAGCCTTGAGGCTAGTAGGTCAAGAAAGGAAGTCAGTAGCATGAGGCTACATCTCCAAAAATGGAAATTACTCGCAAATGCATTTGAGCTCATTTGGAGAAAAGTTGATACCACACATGGGCATGATGACGTGACATGTCCAAACTCATAGGATGGGTCCGGGACATCATGAGGGACATGAGAGTGCAATGAGCAACATGGTAGCTATGACCGATGTCTTGTGATTTGCAATTTACTGCCAAATGATTTTGAGCTCATTTGGAGAAAGTTGAGATACCACAATGAGAACACTGCTGCTCAGTGCCAGACTGTACTGAGTGAGCTCAGACAGTATGAGAGAGTGTGTGAGAGGTGCAGAGGCCTCTGAAAACGCTCCCTACCCTTGGAATCCGCTTTTACTTCGACCCAACTGTGCGGCCAAGCGCTCCCTTCGTCAATACGGCAGCAGCAAGTTCACCTTGCTCTCCTACTGTCGATGGGCACAGCAGGAGGCTCTGAAGGACTCCACTAAACTCAATGAGGAACCAGCAATCATGCCCGCTGTCGATAGCTGGACGCTGTTTTACGCAAAGTTGATTGAGGAGAAGTTGAAAGCGTTGAATAACAAACAAGCCAAGAAACAGTATAAGCAAGTGGAGGAGACAAAAGTACACTTTGCGGAGATGGAGAATTTGCTGCGCGGGTATGGCGGTAAGATGTGGAACGAGGTCTTTTCTGACCAAAAGCAGCCGGAAGACGACTACGACAATAACGGCAACCCCTTTGGCAGAAACGACAACTCGACCGATCCGTAACGCTATGTGGAGCTCACGGCGAGCTGGTCAAAGTTCAATGTCCCAAAGACCTTGACTGACCTCTACGACAAACTGTACGAAGCTTGCTACGCTGGCAATAACACGAAGATTGAGGAGTTGTGTCTTCCCACAGCAGTTCGCACCAACAAGTGCCTCTTGTCTATATTGGTGACGACCAACGATGACCCTCCCGTCACAGCCCTCCACGCGGCCGTTTGCGGTCGTCATTGGAACACTGTCCAGCTCGTCTTCTCTATCATTGGCGCCCAGTACAAGAAGGATGAGAATAAAGACAGTCGTCGTCACAGTTTCAATGTAGATTTTTGTAAGTGCTCTTTGAGAATCAGCGTGTCACTTCAATATCTGACTGTATCAAGATGGGGACTTTGACGACGAGGTCTCTGATGTATTCTTCGAGACTGACGGTACCGACAAAGAACACGCATTTGTCTACATTGTATCACAACCGTCCAAGGTCACAGGGTCCATCTCCCAGAAGATGTATTTTCAATTTGACAAGACAATGACAGATGTCCCCGGCGGAACCTTCAACATCATATACATACAACATCATTGACACAAAACGACCTCAAAGCCTTCCGGCATATCGGCAAATCTACGAAACGTCCAGGGAAGGGCCGACTCCTTTGAGCGACAATAGATTTTGTCTTTTCCTACCTCACGACCAAAGACCGTCCTGACATGCGCGACGAGTTTATCCGCCGGAGTGGTGTGGGATTGGCCGTCGATAATCATCAGGGCGGAGAAAAGGAAGTGACATGGAACGACCGGAGCAATGTGTACTTGGCCCTCAACGTGCATGGGAAGAGGCGGGGAGACCTGGCCAAGAAATGTGACTCAAACGCTGTGTTTGCTCAGGAGGATGACGTGGAGAAACCGTTTGTGTGACGGGCAGCGCATATGGGCGCTACAGCAATGGTGCAGTACCTCGCAAGTGGGTCTCCCCCTTGCTGCCTACAAGCATTAGTCCACCACGCACAACGACACTTTGACCGTCAAGATCCAAGGGGCAGATCAGAGTGGTAAGTTGGAGATGTTGCTGTCCGAGTGGCTGGGATGGAAAATCAACGCGCTCGGCGAGTCACCATACGCCGCTGCGGTGCTGAGCGGGAAGGTGCAGTCAATCAAGGCTGTGTTTGACATCGAAGTTTTGAAAGAAAGGCCGTCTGCCAAAGACGGTTATTCACAATCGGTATGCTGTTATATGTATAAGATGTTGTTAGCGGTGTGTTGACAGTTATCTAGGATCAAATTCATTGGATCCAATATACTTGGTATTGGTATCCAGAGGGGTATAAGAGGGATGTCGTCAAATATCTGATAGGGCGAGGGATGGATCCCACTGTCGTCAAACAGACCAAAGGGTATGTCGTACTTTGCTGTCCCAGATGCTTTCACTGACTGTTACTCACCTTAAGCTGGAATATCTATCACATCTCTTCTGCAAATGAAAACTTTGACTGAATTACCTCCTCAAGAGACTCCCCAAGGAAACCAAAGCAATGCTGTGCCAACCTTCCACTAGTCGTCAGGATTTTTTGTCACCCTTCGCTCAAATCCACGTCCTTATACTGATGATATCTCCAGCCCCTTCATCTTGCTGTCAAGTCTGGTAGACCGGCAATCGTCAAACTTATCTTCAATTTCAGTACTCGTCCATTGAACATGACAATTGTCGACGGCTTCACCCCTCTGCACACCGCCGTCGAGTCTGGTTTTGCCGGATTCGTCCGCCTCCTCATCTCGTTCCGCCCTGAGCTTATCCAGCGCGAGAATAGTGTCGGCAACACTGCGCTGGAGATGGCGGATATCAATTGCTTGCAGAGCTGCATCACCACCCATAGCCAGCGAAAACAGAATTCCAACAAGGTGGACCTGAGCAACTACCTTTCCACGGGCATTGCCCGCTACCGTCCTGGGAAAGATGATCCAGTGTGTCTGCGCGCAACCATGGCTGCTCTTCAGGCAGCTGGCAAAGGTTCCGACCATATGACCAAGGCCGTCAATGATTTTGTCAGTCAACAAAAAGATCTGAGTGGAACAGCCCAAGCTAGCCGAAGTGCACGATGCTCTTCGTGTTGCTGTTGGTCAAAGCGGGCCACGACAGCTCATTTCTCTTGTCGACGTACAGAGGTCTGTCCAGGAAGATTTGAGCACGTTTGCCGAGAAGGCAAAGAGTAAGCACGTGCGGCGCAGCGATGGTGAGTTGGAGCCAGAGGTAGATGATGAGGTGGAGGAGCGGAATGGCAGTATGGTGATCAAGGCAATTGAGTAGATACCTGAGAGCTGCTGGTGCTTCTATCCCCATGCTTGCTCACGTCCCATTCCGCCTTTCCTTACGCTTCTACGCGCATAATCAATTTACTGTATACCATACAACCGCATGTTTGCCCTGTGGAGAGTTCGCAATCCCCTCAGGATAGAGAGGCATAGTATCAAAATACAAAGTAACTTAGTTGTGATCTGATCAGGGGACCGTACTGGTAACGCTCGGCGCGTGTTCTTCCACAAACCTTCAAAAAGCTTCCACAAGCGGCCGTTCCTCAATGGGACCTTGTGTCGTCATCTACCTACCTACCTACCTACCGCCAACGGCAGCCTTGACGGTGGACAAACCGCCAGGGGAAACAGGACCTCCATGGGCGCCCTGCTGTATGGGACCGGTCACGGTCTATCTGCCTGTCACTTCCGCAACCGACAAGCTCATTTGGGGTACAGCCAAGAACTTTGTTACCTCGTCGTTGTGGATTGCGAAAACCATGGCTCATCCCTCAGTGCATGGAACACGCAGGAGATATACTCCAGAATAAGGCTCTACTTTTGCAAATACATGGGGAATGTAATCCTACTTAGTATTGGTAATTATAACAATTGGAGATTGGATGCGCAACTAACGGTTATGAAAAAACATACAAGGCTTGCTATTGAAGGTCACAACTAGAGACTGCTGAATGATTACACCTTCAATATTGTCCAAATCCACCAGCAAAGCCCATGGTCCCTTAGCGGATAAGCAGGATCTGCAAATCCTTAGCTCTTGCAAGACAGAACAGGTCTTCCCATAGACCGGCGCTATCATTTGGAATATCAATCGCGATTTCAGGAAGGCGAGTATCTCCTCGGCATCTGGAGGGTCGTCTACGGCGTTGTCGCGGTTTCGCGGTTTCGGACCTCCACTGAGACTGTTACAACATACAGGAAGCGTAGTTGGGTGAGATGGAGATTTCCTGGATTGTAGGTCAAGAAATTAATGAAGGCCTAGGTGAGCAGAAGATCTCAAAGAGTAAGCCTCTGTATCATGGACATCTCTTTGAAAAAGAGACTCAAGCAACTTGTTGTAGAGGGATAATATATATTGAGTTCGACCGTCAAAGCTGTCAAAGTTGTCAGACGGGACATGAAAGGAATTTTGAATGGAAAGACAAGTGGCAAGGTTTGGCAAGGGGGATTTTGGTAACCGGTGGAGAAAAGGGATAGACGGCTGAGATGAGGGATATGTAGAAGAGCCATAAAGCCTGAGAGCGCTCTCAGGCCAGATTCCTCATGCCAAGGAATACACAGGTGGAGATGAGTGAGAAGGGGAAGATTATGGCCATATGTACTCCAATGACTGACGTCGCGGTGAAATCTAAGGACAAGACTTGCAGATAAGGTATATCAGCCAATCTCAACGAGAGAGTGGGAATGTGGTCCCCTCCAGAGATCTTAACGAATACAAGTTGGCCGTCTTTGAAAGATCATCGTCAAGGGAGCTCCCAGCAATCACAGATCCAAACACCCATACAACCGTCACTGAAAGAGAATCAATACAGCAGTCAAGCTGGGTCGAGTGTCTTGTGGGCGCGGCTTGACAAGTCGCCGTTTCTAAAGCAGCGCATAGACTGTCGCCGACAGCACCTCCTAGTAATCCCTCACCCAAGCGGCCCTCACAGACATAGAAACAATACATTTGTTGAGTACCTTGTTGGCGCCAAATTCTTACATGTACACTTCACCGGCGCCTCTTCGTCGCGCCGGCCAAGCCCTTTGCAACTCCCAAGAAGTATCTATGCGGTACAGCCAGTAATCTACAGCCCTTTTCCTGAGCCGGACGTCAAAAGCCTACTTTGCATGGTGAGCATGAGATTGCTCTTCAAGTTCTTGCCTACAGGCTTACCTTGCTTTCAAAACCAGCCGACAAAGGTGAGCGAAGTCAAGGAAGGGCTAAGGGAAAGCCCAAGCCAGCGTGCTGAAAGTCGGGAGATACCAACAAACGAACGGGGCATATGAGGGTTGAGCCCTGCTCGGGAGGCGTATCAGAGCAAGAGCGGAGGCCGTAGAATAGGCGACTTACCACAATGCGGGTTATAAATGGTTGACATTGGGCTTGATGTCGCCTGGAAGACATCAGGAAGGGAGCAACCACTAGAAAAACTGTTGCGTACCTTGGTACTTTGTAGACCACGTCAAGCTAGGGTGGCCGCGGTGGAGGTGGCGTCTGCGTCCGTGATGATGAGTCTGTTTGATGATCAGCCAATGAGTCTGTTTGATGATCAGCGTCAAAGAGGGAAGAGTGGAATGGATGCGGGAAGACGCAACTTATCGTCAGTCCTCGAATGCAAGACGAGCTTGGTTGTAAGAGCACGGACAAGCAATACTGGACCTAAGATCGAGCCCTAAAGGATGGATGCATCTATGATGTTGCATTTCCTCGGACCTTGCTTTAGGATGGATCCAAATCAATGATTCATCGCATTCTCTCAAAGACGCGGTGCGACTTACCATGCGAGCGAGGGACAGGTTGGGACGCGCTCGTATCCCGTCATCCAGTCTCCCAAAGCCAATACAGTCACAGGGCTGCAAAGCATGGCTTACATGGCGGCGGTAGCCCAGGAGCCTATGTATAGCATGCGCTGGCGCGCGGGAGATAGGTGCCTGGCATGGCTGGGAGGCAGTGACGGGCAAGAGGAAGTGAATGCGTCGGTATGTCTGAAAATAAACGTGAGCTGGGAGGATCGGAAAGGCAGGGACAAGACGAGCAGAGCATGGAGAATGTACCTAGTCGAATTATGTCCCAGCCAGCACCACTTCCGCCCGATGACTCACGCCAACTAGCCCGCCCAAATATGTTTTTCATGCCGAGGATAATACCAGTCGCTGCAGCGCCATCCCATGTTATCGCAAACCTGTTATGATCTTGGCCCGGATGTCCGACAGGCACAAGGCCTCGCCGTCATCCTGGTTCCCGAAAGGTCGTCTGAAACCCCTCGGGGCGCTCGAGGAGCGCACCCGCGGGCGAAATCTATATCTTGTTCCACCACGAACCCCGTTCACAAATATCACCTCCGCGGAAGCATTGTCTTCCTCCCTTCCCCTGCAACGTACCATTGGATACGACCTTACGAGAAACCGGCGTAATCGAGTTGCGGACTCTCTCTGTCGTTTTGACACCTCAGGGAAATCCTAACGAACTAAGTAACATGCGCGCCCACATACGGATCACTCGGTCCGACTACAGGGAAGTTCGAAGGAACACTCTCGCCACATCAACTACCGAACTCGCTCGTACAAGTCTAGACTCAGCAGGGCGGTCGACCGTCGTAGGAGAAAGACGCGCCCGACCGTCTCCGCTCGGCCGAGGACCTTTCCCGATTGCCCGCCCCTCGCACAACTATGTTCACAAGGGCTCTCTCCTCTGGTAGAGCTGGCTGGCGCTTCTTGAGAAGAAGCACCACGCGCTCCCATGATACCGCCCGCCCTATCGCGTCCATCACCATCGATTCCGCCTCACGACCGCATGGGTGGATCCCGCCGCTGATCGGCATCGACTCCCGCCGCGTCGGCTGACAACCCGCCATTGCCGGACAGGCCTGGGTCGTTTACGCTTTTAGCCGGGACCTTGAAGAAGGTTCTCGATATTTGGAGAATGAGTCAGGAAGCACCCTTTTGGGTAGATGGCGGGACAGCGCGGTCCCGCCGCCCGACGTATAAATACAGCGCTATCATACTTGTAAAACCTTAGAGTGGACTTTACGTTTAACCATCCCGTTCTTCGTCCTCGTCCCCGTCTCCTCATCCAATAGACCGTCCTCTTAGATATCGACTGGGTCGATCTCTAAGTGAACGCCCTCTCGCGAGAATAGACCAATAGACGACTCGGGGAGTCCGTCTGATTGACATCTCGACTCCCATTCGTGTTGATTCCTGCCAGCGGAACACCTTCGATCTCGATAGACAACCCGACCTACCCAGGACCCTAGGATGGACGCTAACAAAACCGCCTTTACAGCAGCGTCGCCGCAAAGGGAGTTACCCCCAGCGTCGTGCAATCCCAGTTACAGGAAAATAACAGTAGTCTAGCGAGCCGGGAGAGGCGTATCTCGACAGTCTTTGCCTGGCGCTGTGACGGTCGCTCATGAGAAGGAAAAGCCTCTCACGGTCCAATTCGGGCAATCCGGATGCCGGCCGACGATGGCGCTACTCTCGGCAGCTCAGCGGCAGCTTGATCTCCTGCTTCATTCTTCCACCGTCTCCGTCTCCGACTACGACGTCCACTCCCATTGGCTGCTCAAATGTGGCCTTAGTCGGGCATCCTGCATGCGACTAGGACCACAAATCATTCATTCTGGATGACCACGGCGACTTCTGGACGCCGAACAACAGTACAGCTTCCCGCGGACATGCTTCTATCTGTCGCAACGTTTGGCCTCAAGCTGATTGCCGGACTGAAGCAATGAGATCCGCGCTTCCGCTGTGCTCTTCCTCCTTCCGTCATGTTTCTCTGTGGGCCTATACTACGCACAAGCTACCCAACTCTAGCGTTCCAATCTTCAGAGGGCTCTTTCTCCCTATTTATCCTTTTCTCAGGCGTAAATCAAACACAGCAAGGTCATGACGGGCAGCAGGGCAACAACAGGCAGGATGATGAGGAGAAAAGCGACGAACAGTCAAGTGATGATGGTCAGCGGGGTGGGAACGGTAATGGAAATGGTCAACACAGAGGGCCCCGGCGGCCAGTACGCAACCCAACCTGGACCAGTACGGGAACTCATGGAGCAGCTCCTCGACGTAACGTTGATGCCGCCAGGCGGCTGGATTGGATTGTGCGAACAAGAGCCGCAAATATAGCGTACTGGGATGCACAGATGTAATTGGGATCCTATCTATATCTATATCAGCAGATGAACCTTCATCGGGTTTGAAGCGGTTCAAAGAATAATCGAGCCTATGAGTCTCTCCCGTTCCGCTGATAGTCGTATGGCATGGGATGGCACACCGAATGGATGGTGGAACCCAACTGCAGTTCACACAACAATCGAGTCCCGTTGCATGTAGGCAACATATACGTTACCTGTGGTCCTGTAGTGGGTCGTCGTATCACCCCACGTATTGCCGCCGAGGTTCAGGAACGCGGGTCAAAATCCTAATCAGACGTTTGTGTTAGTTGAGTTGCATGGCGCAAATATTGGTTTGAACAAACCTGCGTACATGGTTGATATATCAGCGCGTCACGCTTGTAAGCTTAACTATGGCGCAACTTTCTCCGGAGGACCTCGGTCATTGGCGGAGTCCGGACTAAGTGTTACAAGCAGTTGAGTATAGTGATCTGAAGTTAACAGACCATTGAAGTCAGCCCAGTGATGATCTCGAGGAAACAAGAACATATCTTTGACGACTGACATTAACAGACTCTATAGCAGTCAGTGAGTCCATGTAAGTGGGTACCGGGCTCAATGACCAGGCATCTAACTGATGATTTGCGTTGATGACGCATGCCTTCGAGTTGGAGTTTGCATTCATCTTACTCACATTCTGGACGAAAACCCCTAACGCGAGGTCTGCGGAGGCCAGCGCGGTGTCAGAGCGACTGCCGAATAGCCTCATCAACGAGTTGGTGAGGTGATTTTGCCATGGCACTACTTACTGCCAGTACATGTTGCGGCCGAAGTCCAGAGAATGTTCAACACAGTGTCCTTGTCAATTTCAAGACCATTCTGTATATCCAGGTCTAGGTCTAGATGAGAGGCCGCCACATCACCTCATGCGTTGCTCAGGAACAGGTGCTCAAAATCTTTTTCGTTAGTTCTATGGCAGCATTTTGGGATTTGAACAAACACACGTACTTTGTTGAATACGTCACCCTCATAACCTTAACCAAGCGCGACCTTCTTTGAAAGCTCTGAGTCCAGGCCAGTATCGCGATCTGTTGGGTTCGACCTTCGACTTGACGGATCCTTGGATTCTGCTCATAGTCAGAGAGCGTGGATGATCCTTCACACCGAGCCTTCCAAGATCTGTATGGCCAAGTTACAGAGCATCGACACCTCACGCATAAGCTGCAGCTAAGACTGAAAGTAGGATGCAGAAAAGTCCGCCACAAAGCGGATAACACACATATTGGACTTCGTTGTCCACCAGACGACACGGACCCAGCCTATTCACCAATCATACTCATTGCCGCGCAGCGGTTGCATCTTGAACAAGATCTTCCAGGACATCTCATATTTCACTTGAACTGGAATCAAATTTGTTGACCCACCGACAAGCAATACAGCGTGCTTACCTCAGAGAACGAAGGCTTTTAGTTGTCGCACGACAAGACACAGGCTGCGCAGGCACCGAGACTGAAGATCTACCCTGAAGATTAGCGACAATGACGCATACGTCGATATGCCGAAACACTCAACTTACTCGTCCGAGATTCGGACCAACATATTGCTAGCCTTTCTCCAGGCCGCTTTGACGATGTAGCATAATAAAGCTCTGCAGGTGGTGAAATTGTCCGTTCTGTGGTCCCAATCCCCATGTGATTCTGAGTCCGGTCAGGTGTCAAAACATCTCTCTTCAAGATTCACCAACAAGCAGCGAGCGGCATCTCCCAAGACGAGACTCAATAGATCTCCGTCGTTCCATAAGCTTTAGTCTTCAGGAACGAGGCCAAACGCTCCAACTGAAACTATCACATTACAACGTGAGTGAGACTTGAACGAATTACTCATCTCACGACCACCGTAGTGACTCAGTGCTCGCCGTGCGCATTGGCGGCGTCTACATCAAAGTATACTCGTACTCGAGCCTCAATGAAGCGGTTATGGATCTGGAAGGATAGTAGACGTTAATTACGCCACAAACAAACAAATGAGAACAACCAACGCTCACCTTCAGCGAGAGTCAAGACTCAGAGAGACTCGCCAGCGCCAAACACTGCTCCATCGTTATTGGGGTATTGCAGCAATAAGCTGCAGTCAAAACGCGAAAGAATGTCATCTGCGTCCCAATGACTCAGATGTTGAACTTCGTGTATGGCAAAAACCAAAATCCTGACATCTTGGGGTGCGTAAATTATGCGCGCGGTACATCAAGTAAATTTGGATATATGCTAGTTCAGTAAATTACTTACCTGGACTGTGAGAACACTGGGTGTTTGTTCGTTTGAATCCAGCAAGGATAGCAGTAAATTAGATGGCCTTGAGACCTAACCGACACCGGAGTTGGTGGGGCACTACTGGGAAACTGCGTCCACTTTACGCTGCAGTCTGTCCAGCGTTAATGACCACAGCGCGACATCGTCCGCGTGCTCAACATGAGAGATGATTCAGCCAGCGAGTCTACTGTCGTCTCCCTCAACGCCAATATGTTCGCTCAGGTCGGCGAAGAAGATGGTACAAAGAAGCGAGGAAGCGGCGTCGCCAGTCAGAACTCCGAGAGACTGGAACGCCTCGGTTGAGACCCCACCGTGGCGCACAACATACGTCGTCCTAGCGTATATGCCAATCAAACACAGGGCGCGATAAACTGGCGCGACACATCTTGATCCACAGAGTATTGACGTCCGTCGCGGGAAATGTGTCCTGCAGGTCGATGAACGCAACGTAAAGATCGCTGCCCTCGGCTCTGGCCCTCTTCAAATATTGATGCTTGCAGTACGAAGCCATTGTTTGTTTAGTGTTCGCATCTTTTTCCGAATCCCGTTCTGGGAGTCGGGGAAGAACTCTCGCGACGCAGCCCACTTCCGGATACGTTCTTCAATGAGCAACGTGAGAAACTGTGTCAGACATCCTGTGAGCTTGGAGATGGACAGCCGTATCTGTCTCGTACCTTGATCAGGCCACTCTCTAGGTCAAATTAAGTCGCTATTGCTTATCTTGAACCACTAGAAGAGACTAAGGATCGCGCACAAAATAGAGCGGCACGGGCTCGCAAGCATGCATGGGAGATCTATGGCAAATCTCTCATCCCGCCACAAATTCAAATCTGCATGCTCACATCAGGCGAGAACAATTCCGATGAAGACATAAGCGCGTCAGAAGAAGAGGACGTTGGACAGTTCAACTCAGATTTAGAATTAGAGTGGGCATAGTGGTAGTAAAATAGATCAAGTTGCGAACATGAAAGGAATCATAGTTCTAATTAGTGGCCTCTGGCCATACTGTCATTTTCTCCAACGCCTCAGTCCAACGCTGCTCACGTCGCCGCCGCCACTCTGCTCGCTCCTCTGCCAACATCCTCTTGTAGTCTTCCTCCATGAACGCCTTGTCCGTCTTGCAACCGTTCTCCACATATCGGAATAGACCGCCGGCCGTAAAGTGGACCACTGTTAGCGTCCGTCCTAGGATCCTAAGTAGGTCGGGCTGTCTGTCGAGATCGAGAGTGTTCCGCTGGCAGGAATCAACACGAACGAGAGTCGAGATGTCAATCAGACGGACTCCCCGAGCCGTCTATTGGTCTGTTCTTGCGAGAGGTCGTTCACTTAGAGATCGACCCGGTCGATATCTAAGAGGACGGTCGGTTTGGATGAGGAGACGGGGACGAGGACGAAGAACGGGATAATTAAACGTAAAGTCCACTCTAAGGTTTTACAAGTATGATAGCGCTGTATTTATACGTCGGGCGGCGGGCCCGCGCTGTCCCGCCATCTACCCAGAAGGGCGCTTCTGACTCATTCTCCAAACATCGAGAACCTTCTTCAAGGTTCCGGCTAAAAGCGTAAACGACCCAGGCCTATCCGGCGATGGCGGGTTGTCAGCCGACGCGGCGGGAGTCGATGCCGATCAGCGGCGGGATTCACCCATGCGGTCGCGAGGCGGAATCGATGGCGATGGGCGCAATAGGGCGGGCGGTATCATGGGAGCGCGTGGTGCTTCTTCTCAAGAAGCGCCAGCCAGCTCTACCAGAGGAGAGAGCCCTCGTGAACATAGTTGTGCGAGGGGCGGGCGATTGGGAAAGGTCCTCGGCCGAGCGGAGACGGTCGGGCGCGCCTTTCTCCTACGGCGGTCGACCGCCTTGCTGAGTCTAGACTCGTACGGGCGAGTTCGGTAGGTGATGTGGCGAAAGTATTCCTTCGGACTTCCCTGTAGTCGGACCGAGTGATCCGGATGTGGGCGCGTATGTTACTTAGTTTGCTAGGGTTTCCCTGAGGTGTCGAAATGACGGAGAGAGTCCGCAACTTGATTACGCTGGCTTCTCGTAAGGTCGTATCCAATGGTACGTTGCAGGGGGAGGGAGGAAGACGCTTCCGCGGAGGTGATATCCGTGAACGGAGTTCGTGGTGGAACAAGATATAGATTTCGCCCGCGGGTGCGCTCCTCGAGCGCCCCGAGGGGTTTCAGGCGACCTTCCGGGAACCAGGAGGATGGCAAGGCCTTGTGCCTGTCGGACGCCCGGACCAAGATCATAACAATATCTCCTCTTCAAGATTCTTGTCCCCAAGAATCGCAAAGGACAAATCCATTCGCTTGCGCGGAGCCCGGTCCCCTCGGCGATCGATATCACAGATCGATGCTTTGAGAACCGGGAATTCGGGACCGGGACAGGCGGGGTGTGGCGCAGAGTGAATACCTGCGCCACCTTCTGCGCTAATCGTGCGTCTAAGAAATCTTTTCAAAAACTTGAGGACCAGGACAGGCGAGTCCCTATGAATGGTTGTGAAATGATAGATCGATCTGTCGGGTAAGATATGTTCCCGCTGTGTGGTGATCGCCTGGAAATGCGAGTATTTGGGTGTCGATTTGTCCTAAATTTGGCGATCCCAGTTCTGGGGGAACGATGCGATCGTGTTCTCCTATTCGCTTTCGGTGTTTCGGGGGTCTGCGGCTGCCACCCAATCTCAGAGCCTCGCTCTTCTGCGAGGTACAACCGGTCCCGCCTCGCGGTCGTTTGTCCTCATGTTTTCGTCGTAGCTGCCGACGGTCCTCCCTGAGGCCGTCGCCTTTCCAGAATCGAATCAACCCTTCGTTACCCAAGTCGGACGCCTTTTTTAAAGGGAGGACGGGGCTGCGAAGTCGCCACCCGCCCGCCTTTGTTCGTTTCGCCCGTATCGCTGCCGCCATGTCCGTTTCCTCCAACCCTTCCAAGCCAGTCGCTGTCGATCCCACCTTGTCCCACTTCTGGTTAGGCGCGGAGCTCCTGGACGTGGCCATCCCGCGGCAGTTGTCACATATTACGGAGGCGGCGAAGGACGAGATTCATGATGCGCTGGCAGGGCCTGCGCTCTTGATTTCTCTAGCGGTCCAGTCGGGGATCCTATGCGACGCGGTCGTAGATGGGTCGGACGTTCCAGCGTTGGAACGCTGGGCGGAGATTCGGGTGCCGTTGGTGTGTGCTGGTCGTCGAGGGGTCCTCGGGCGTGCTCTGATTCTTTACTTCTTTGGATAGGAATCCCTGTGTCGTGTGACGGCAGAGCTACGAGCTTGGGGTTGTATCCTCTGGGCTCGTCCAGAGCTCCGAGACGTAGTCATCTGCCTGAAGTGTGTTGTCCAACTGGACCTGATGTTCGACCTAGGCGTTACCGAGGGGATTTTTGCCGAGGCTCTTCACTGGTGGGACTCGGATTCTCATCCCCTGGACCTGTCCATCCTTCAGGTCACTTGTTGGGAGAGGGAGGACCCCCCGGTCTTCGCTTCCCTGGCGTACGAACCGGACCAAGATCATAACAACCACCAAAATTCTCTCCTCTCTAGCTTCAACTGTAACGTTAGAGTGAACGAGAAGTGCGGAGGATAGCAGGATAGTGGAACCGGGAGGGAATCAAATAACAAGGCCAAGATCCCAAAGAATGAGATGACCGCCGGTGTCAGGATTATAGTTCCTTAGAGCTGTAACAGCACACCAGCCCCAGGCAAGGTTGCCCTGGTCGGTGTGCGGCCACGTTGTCCCATAGCTAGCATGTGCGCTCTGTGCAGCGGCGTTAGTGGTTGCACCTGCCCAAAAAGTATCTGGGAAGCCGCCAGAAAAAGGATTCGCCGCGCCTGGCAAGGTAGCTGCCAGCGTCCGGAGACTTTCCATACAAAGCCCGTGAATATCGGGCTGGTATGTCTGAAACAAGACTTTGTACTATTAGCGAATGATTGCAATGAAAGAAAAGCTGAGAGTACTCACAATCCGCCCACTTGGCAATCCTGACCATACCCTTACATGATAAGAGCTCCTGGAGGTATTGGGTCTTGTGAGGGTTCTGCCGAAGGATCATTGGTTCAGGTTGACCACCACCATAAGAGGTTCCCATTGTGTGTTCCTTGCACTGTCCCCGACGATGAGCGTGAAAAGGAAGTAAAGCCATGATGCGACGTATGACGGAAGTGGCGAGGTCCAACGCGCCTGTGTAGCTGAGTCCTGTTTGTTTACCGGGTTGGTTGCCGGGGCGCCCACCGAGGAGAGCAATAACACGGCGAGAGCTATTGAGAATTGGTATAGTTGTGCTGCATAGTTATATAAGTATGACCGACATGGGTGAAAGTGGAGGAAAACTTACATGCCGTCCCAATCAATCAAGCACATGTTATGCTCTGCGAGGACCTGTATCAGCGTGGGTTAGACATGGACACGAATGTGGGATGTTTTAGGATATTAGGAATATAATTGTATCCTATATCCTAGAATATGTCAATGCTCCGGCTAGGATAGAATAGAATGTAGAATACTTCAAAAATATAAAATGCCAGCGCTGGGCTGACAATATCCGAGCACCATTTATTTGAATATACTCGTATACATTTGGGAGTAGAATGTAGGTTATATTTGGATATATTCACACTCGACATACTCAAGTACAATTGAATATCCCTCAAGGTAGCCTGATAAAATGAACCCCGCCAGTATTGAACCGGCGGAGCTCTGGACCATTTTCACGAAAAGCAAAACTTAAGTGACTAGGGCAATTTACCATTCGGCCAAACGGCGATGAATGCCTAGCATTTACACACCTTATGCACCCACGACTCTTCTTATCACAACCAAAAAAAACATTTTATCGTGACATGTACAGTAGTGTAGTCAATGGTCAAGGTACCGTGGTGACGAAAATTGTCTGGTGGGTAAGAATGATGCGGCGGATGTGGGTATATAAAGAAGTAATAAAATGTACAAGAGATATTTAAAATGTCCATGCATGTCTACTTTGAGCTACGAAGTCCATGGGGTACAAGAGGAGGTCGTCCGAATATCTGATAGAAACACTTAACATAATGGTAGGCGAGCCCGTCCTCTGCGACAAATTGCTCGCCAAGATCCATTGGTCCTTCCTTCAAACATTTGGTCGCTGCCCTGACCGTTGCCTGCGCCAACTCAGGAACACCACGCCACCCTCGCATCACCAGATACAACTCCCCAAAAGCCCTGCGCCGTTCGGGATGCCATTCCGATCCGAATCCCTCGTCCTCGATCTTATGGAGGGTCCCGGGAATGAGGCTGCACTCCCAGTAACTCATGACGCTAAGGACCCGTAGTTGACGATCCGCATGAGACAAAGTATCCAACTCATCAAAGGTCTCAGGCTCCACCGTTCCTTCTTCGGGATCACTGTCGACATCCATGGGACGATCCGCAAACCCTTCCGGCTTGAGTCTGTAGCATTGCCGGTCCAGAGCGAGAAGTTCATATTGGAAGTTGACCTCAAAGAGCTTGAAGAGAATCTCTTTGGCAATGCGGGGGGGGCGGGATTTCATACTCTTTGAGTTCGACACCGCGCCAGTTGACGAGGGAATGCTTGAGGTTGGAGATGTCGACGGTACCCTAACAGAGCCATTAATCAAGACTCAAGAACACGAGGTGTTGGTTTGACTTACTTGGAGGCCGCCCGTCTCAATACATTCACATAAATTCTTCTTCATCTCCTGGTGCTGTGTCCTCGAGAATCCCTCTCCCTCGCTTGGATGAAGCTCGATGCCGAGGATCCGCCTCCAAGCGTTCGCCTTCAAGGGCTCAAAGGACGATGACTGGAGTCGGTAGAGGAGGACATTGCGGAGACGAACATAGGCGGTGAACATGAAGCCGCGAGTCCTATCATCAGCGACACCGGCAATGACATTTGGATCGGGTAGGGCGTATCCAGTTTGGACGCCCGCCGCGGCGACGACGCGTTTGGAGGCGCTCTCCAATTTGACACGGGCAAGGGCTTTTGTCCAGCTTCCGACTGCTCGAGGCATTAGCTCGGACTGCACATCCACGAACTTGTCTCGATTGGTGTTGCCGGGCTGTTGACGATTGTTCTTGTTTTGAGGGCGGGACGGTAGAGGATGGGAATCTGGGATGAATTGAATATTGATCAATGTTAAATACAAGAATACGTACATGGCGATTGGGTCTGGACAGCAGAATGTTTGCCACTGCGACGTGTGGGACGTGACAGTCCTGCAGCGGAGGGAATGGAAGAGGACAGGGTCGAGGAATTAGACAGTGAGGGCGGACGAGGAGCGGCGGCGGCGGTAGATGTCGATGTGACGGTAGATGTCGATGCGACGGTAGATGTCGATGCGGAAGCAAGGATGGCAACACCAGTCTTGTCGGAAAAGAAATCGGGAGGAGAGGCAAGTTTCTTAATGTAGTGAGCCATGCCGCAGTAGCGTTCAAGAGAGCCGACACTGCCCTCAAAGACGATGGGATGGGGAGGTGTTGCATGGGCGTAGGATATGGGAAAATCCTTCGGTCGCATCTCCGGCGGGTACTCCACCCAGCTATCGACTCTAATCCTAGTTTCGGCACCAAGCTTGCGACAGAGCCAGACAGGAACTCCAGACTGAAGTAACATTAGCATATGACCGAATACGAGAGGAAAGAAGCATACTCGATACAAGTTCTTGGCCACATCCATTTGATCTGTGACCGCACCGACAACGTTGCGCAAGGCTGCGTGCCTTGCAGTCACGTCGCGATAGATGGACCGTACTTCGAGGAGCCAAGTTATGCGGGCCTCAACCTCGAGGATGAGCCGCTGCAGCATACACCAAACCATGACCGCTTCATCATAGCTGGAGGGTGTGTCAAGGCGCCCTGCGAGATACTTCATGCGGGGGAAGACATCGTGCAGGAAGGGATCGTTCTTCATTCTCTCCTCGTCCGCGAGCACCTGCTTCATATCCGCGTCGGCGAGTCGCTTCTTGACCCGCCGCCAGTGATCCTTCAGCACGTCGCAGAACTTGACGTCGATGGTGCCAAGACCGGACGACGCGTCTCCTGCCTTGATGCGGTCAAAGTGCGACTCCGTGGGAAGGAACCACAGGAGTTGTTCGGTGTGCTTGAGCTTTGAGGGATGGCGAATGAGGGCAAGATGGGCAACGGAGTAGTCAAAGGGTTGTGGGTGGTAGAGTGGATCGTCGATGCCAAAATGGCGGTCCGTGAGCATGCAGACGGTGTGGTTTTTGCGGGGATAGGGAGGCAATTCGATGTAAGCGCAATTTGGCGAGGTTACGAGCATCTGCTCTGCCTCGTCCTTGTAGCCAGCCATGCCCTCGTAAGATTTGAGGACATATTTGGATGGCGCGGAGGCAGGGGCAGAATACGATGAGGAAGACGCTGCCATGGTAATGAGAGCGTTCAAATGTTTATCGGAGAGAGGACGTGGTTGAGTTCTGGTGATAAGGGCATCAGTCTTTGATTGTGAGTAGTGAGTGTGGATACACACCGGAACGAGGGATCTTATGATCTGGTGCCAACTCGAGTGCAGAGCGTGGGCGGATAACTACAAGGCAAGGTTAGCTTGTTGTCATTGTGTGTTGATGTGCATAGACTAGACAAACCAGATCAATGGGACTAATGATGTCCGTGCCACCCTGCGCGCGGAATGAGGGCGAGTAGCTAGAATGTAAAATAATAAGTGAGCATAGCAGGCAAAATCGGGAGAGATAGCGCACCAGATAGAACAACTAATTGTGCACTAATGTCTGCCTCGCTTGCAGAACGATGGGCTAGGGCGCAATGCTAATTAGTACGCGCCCACCTAAGACAAATGATACAGGCACGTACCTTGATCAAGATGAGGGCCGCGCTCCTCGTCACCGAAAATGTCCGGATCCCGATCGGCCAGAGAACAACCGTCCGCGGGGGCGCAGAGACAGACGATGAGTCTGCTCTGGAGATGGACAGAACTCGGCAATAATCCGAGTTCTGGGGCCGCAGCGAAGATAATTCGCGCAGGCAGAGAAGATACACCCCACTGGCAATGATCCAGTGGCGGGGAGACGGTGATTTGACAAGGCGGCGAGGCGGGGCAGTGGTGGTGGGTGGTGTGAGACAACTTGGGGATTGTTGCACTAATTGGTCTTGGCCGTACTGCCGCGCCACCAGCCACAAACAAATTTGGCCCGGCAACGCGGCAAGGCAGTGCGCAAATTTTGACCAAGTCCGCTCATACCTCATCACACCAAACCGCCACCAGCCACCGCTGCCTCTGCCTCTTGCCCCGCCGCTGGATCATTGCCAGTGGCGTGTATCCTCTCAGCCTGCACGAATCATCTTCGCTGCGGCCCCAGAACTTGGATTATTGCTGAGCTCTGTCCATTTCCAGTGCAGACTCATCGTCTGCATCTGCCCTTTTTTTTTCCGCCCGCAGGTTTTGGACGTTGTTTTGCGTCTCCTGGTGCGTGTGCCCTCCACTCACCACCCCCTTATCTGATGTCCATCCATTTTCAGAATTTTTACGGCTCGCGAACCGCACTGGACGGGCAATTTAGGACAGCGCCAGACCATACGGGCCGACGGCTGGCGTGCGGCGTATTTATCTATTTATCTATCTGCGATCTTTGGTACGTGTTGTGCCCATCTTCTGATACTACTCCGAGTGCTCATTTACTATCAGAGTGTGTTCGCTCATACACGCACAATCAGGCGACTCTACGCTTTTTATTGCGACTTACAACGGTCTCTACATTGTAAGCAGGCCTCTCGTCAGGATAACCGCTCACCTTACTGATGAGCTGTAGACTTCTGCGCCTTACACTAGTCAACGCTCGTCAATACTTCAAATTCTACCATATATGTAAGAGCTCTCCTGCCTTTCCTTCTGCACGCTAACTAATTGTCATTTGTAGCTATCATGCCTAAAGCCGCCACCAAGTCCTCCGCAAAATCTAAACCCGCCGCGCCACCCGCCACTAAGGCCAAGCGCGTCACCAATGGCAAGAAAGGGCCGGCCAAGGACAGCAATCTTCCTCCCCCGGGCACGCGGCAACGAGTCTCCAGAAGCAAACCTCCCGTGGAAGAGGAGTCAAGCGCCGACGAGCAACCCGCCAAGGCCAAGCGGAAGACAGCGTCGGGCTCGAAGAAGACCAAGTCGTCCAAGTCCAAGCCTAAGCCGGCCGATACTGCAGCGAAGAAGGCGGCGAAGTCAACGGCAGACCTGAAGCGCGACCAGGAGATGGAGGAGGCGGGCGAAGAGCATTGGGTGGATGAACCGGAGGTCGTATCGGGCCCACCTAAGGGTAGTAAAGAGTGGCACGTCAACCGCCTCGGTATGTAATTCTTGTCGACTGGCGCGTTCTTCTACTCACCTTCTCCTGCAGCGGACAAAAAGAAAATATGGTTCAAGAAGGTCGCTCCCGGTGAAAAGCGTGCTGCCCCCGACTACTACGCTCACTTCTCCGATTGCCTCCTCTAATTCAACTCGAGCAAGGGGGAATGGTATTATCACTTTGTCTGCAAACAGTACGTTATCTTTAAGCTGTTCTACAACGTCTTCTCATTGTCATACAGCACTGGAGCTCACTCCAAGCGCCCGGCAATGGGCACATTGGGCTCCAATCAGCTCTCGCACGCAAAGGGTTGTGATATCGCCCAAGCCAAGAAGAACGGTGGCAAGACCCCGAAGCAAACCAAACTCACTGATAAAATTCCCCGCAAGTTCCGCAAGGGGAGATTCCGACTCAAGCTGCTGAAGTGGGTCACCCGGATGCACCGCCCCTTTTCCATCGTTGACGATGCCGACCTTGTCGACGTCTTTGTCTACCTCAACCCCGAAGCACAGCCCCCTTCTTGTAAAACCCTCCGCCGCGATATTCACCAGGCATATAGGATGACGTGTGTTGAGGTGACGCAGATGCTCGAGGAGTACGAGGGCCGTTTCAACCCCATCTTCAACTGTTGGACATCTGGAAATGGACACGAATTCCTGGGTGTCCTTGTGTCATTTATCCACCTCGGGAAGATCATTGTTGTCGCGCTGGACATGATTGAGTATGTCTCCCTTCTCACTTTATTAAGATGATATTAATATCATTGGTCTAGAATGACGAAGGCGCACACTGGAAAGAATCTCGCCAAGGCCGCCTTCAATCTATTCAAAGAATATGGTATCGCTGGGCGCACCCTCGGTCACGCGGGCGACAACGCATCAAACAATGATAGCATGCTTGATAGCCTTGACGAGCTGTACCGCACCATCGAGGAGTCGATTGCTGGGCGCACTACCCAGATTTGGTGCTTTGGTCACATTCTCAATCTTGTCTATCATGTAAGTCTTATTCTTTGCTTATACATTGTACGCGTCGGCCTGCCCGTACAGGACCCAACCCTGGGAATCCATGGAAAGGCTCACCGACGCGGCCCTTTGCATTGACTGCCAACACTGACTATCCTTCACAGGCGGTCTGCTCCCAATTTGAGCCATTGTAGAAGAAGAAGTCCAAGGCCGCGGCTCTGGCGGCTCAAGATGAGGACTGCAACAAGTGGGAAGATGATCCAGAGGATGATGAAGACGAAGACGATGAGGTCTATGAGCAGGCTGCCGCCGAGAAGATTGAGAAAGAGCGGGCTGAATTGGAGGAGGTCTTCAAGGATCCGGACCTTGAGCGGCTGTGGCAGACATCGGACCGCGCCAAAGTCCCCGAGCCAACGGTCGAAGAGGTCAAGGATGGGCTAAGTGCTATGCAGAAGGTACGTTGAGTCGCTGAATGATATTACCAGGTCCTAACTTGTCTCAGCTCACCAAGATTGGTCATCGTTGTGCCCACAAAGGTCCCCTTCAGAAGGCCTTGGCTCGACTCTGCTGCTTGCAGAAGAATCCGCCACTACCACCTCTCAAAATGGTCAAGCGTGTTTGGACGCGCTGGAACACAATGAACGGGGTTCTCAACCGCGCCATTCGCCTCAAGAAGTGTCTCAACGCACTTTGCGTATCACCCGACTGGAACGAGAACCGCCGCCCGACGCAGTGCCTTAAGTGTTTCTTCATTACCGAGAAGGAGTGGAAGATCCTTGAAAGCCTTCAGTCTGTATTCAATGTATGTTCCCTCTTCTCATGTCAACCAGTCATCTAATCTTTTTCATCGATGTAGATCCTTGATAGAGCGACTGTGCGAATGTCCTCTTCCAAGTACCCCACCTTACATGCCGTCATCCCGACCATAGACGCGCTCACCAAAGCCTTCGAGAAGAAGCTCCTCAACCCTGATCTTCCTGTTGTCATTCGCATGGCCATTGCAAAAGCACTCAAGGTTCTCAATAAATATTACTCAAAGACAGATGAATCTGTTATGTGGAAGACTGCCATGCGTGAGTGTTCTCCATTCTTCTTGCCTTCATGCCGGTCTTGATAACGTATCAATAGTCTTACATCCGAAATATCGTCGCCAATACTTCGTCACCGAGAAGTGGAAGGATACCTGGGTCGACACTGCAGTCAGTGAAGCACGACGCATTTGGAACGATCACTACAAAACAACCGTGAAGTTACCCGCTCCCTCCTCTTCCCGCCCCCAGGACGACGACGAGATCTTCACACATCTTGATGCACTTGTCCTCAGCACCACCATCGACCCATTTGATGAGTTCATCATGGGTACTCAAAACGACGACAACGCACTCGAGTATTGGACCTCGCGACTTGCTCCACCCCAGTCCCCCTTCATCACACCCCAACAAGCCCTCGCACGTATGGCGCTTGACTTTCTCAGTGCCCCTGCTACTAGTATGGATGTTGAACGACTTTTCTCTCACAGTGACATCGTCGTCGCCAAGCGCCGTTACAATCTTTCTGCAGAGTCAATCCGCGAGTCCACACTTCTTGGCAATTGGCTTACAGTTGATGGTCTCGTTCCTGAGGTTGCCCTTGCTCGCTACCTCGATTCTTGAAAAGCTCGAAAGGAACATACGGAATTGGAATGGTCTTGCACATCAGATGAAGAGGTCATTGCTTCCGATGAGGGAACTTCGAGTGACAAAGATGCGGATGAGGATGAGGACGAGGTGGTAGTTGTAGGAAGTGATGCGGAAGATGTTGTGACAGTAGGATCGGGGTCAGGATCAGAATCATCGTCGTCGGACTCCGATGAAGAAGATAACGGTGAGGCAGCTGAGGCCATGGACGTCGAGGCGGAATAGTCAGGAGTCAGGACTTTATACATACAAAACACTTACATAGACATTTAGCTTACTTACACATCATCCCATTGCTCAAATGTATATGTTTACTAACCGTTGAGTGTTTTGTATGGTAAAGGTGAGGTATACTCGATTATACTTGCTTGTATTCAATTATATCCGAGTCCCAGAGTATCCGACATTTGACCATATCCGACTGTATCATATTTCGTTAGGATAGAATATAGAGTAGACATTCGAGTACAAATATTGGCTCTGAGAGTGAACATATTTGCACCTCGGATACGGATACATCTGATTGGATATTCGTGGCCATGTCTAGCGTGGGTACCCACCGAACAAGATTTAGAACGAGTCCAATCCAGCCTGGTCCTGTTACTGGTGCATCCCGCATCGTGTAGTCGTCTACGACAACTGTATTGCCTCTAGCCTCCTCGACGCGCTTTTGAGTAACACGTTTTCCATTGGACGCAGAAGGATCTAAGCGGCCCTTGCTATACTGCTTCTGATTCTTTCTGTGCTTCGTGCGCTGGGCGAAAGAGTAATGGGGGCTCATAGTGGACAAACATTTAGATGGCCGGTGCGTAGAAGACAACGAGGAGGTAGCCGGGGTTGAGGTAGCTGAGGTTGAGGTAGCTGAGGTTGAGGTAGCTGAGGCCGAGGAATCCAAAGTGAAAGACGAGGAAGGGAGGAGTGACTCGGCAGCGGCAGCAATCCACGGATCTGTGTCAAAGCTAGCTTCGCCCTTAACTTCAATGCCGTCTGCAAAGAGTCCAAGGTCGTGGTCAGGAATGTCTCCGTCGAGGTCTGTCCCGTCAACGGGTTCCGAAGATAGCGCCGTGGTCATCCATTGGTCATCTTGGGCCTGTGATGGATTGAATAGAGCGACGTGCTAGTAGTAGTGGACAACTTACGCGACAAACAACATTGAGAATCTTGGACGCGTGAAACTCTCGTGGGCCAAGAATAGGTGGACCCGCTGTGATTGAGAATGGGCGACCAGAGCGCGTCGTTCGCAGAGGAAAGTCACTTGTAGATGAATTTGATGAGGATGAGCACTGGCCCCAAATTCGCCAGCCTGATGGAACACCTGTTGCCGTAACAAATAGACTCTTGACTGACAGTTGTCACAAAAACCTAGAGTCTATTACAGGACAACTGTCGATGACCGACAACTGCCGGTAACCGCAAGACCTATGCGCTGGCCTAAAGGGTGCTGCGCGCCCTACCTTGGGCCCCCGCCGATTGCTTAATTTGGAAGTGTCTCGAGATAATGTAGAACCATGTGTATTATGAATATATACTTGAATACCCTACTGTCCCAAAGCGGAATGCTATCATATCCCTGCACGGCACGATGTCGGCACCCTAGGCAGCCTGCGACTCGGCATCAACAATGGCTGTTGCCTCAGAGGCGGCCAGACTGTCCATCGGTCCGGATTTCCTTCCACGTGAAGGCGTCGACCTTCGCCACAGCTCCTCGAACCCTTCCTTGACCATCCGCCGGTCCTTAGCCTGCTGCAGCGCATAGGCGCGGCGTCCTGCTAGCTCCTCCGTCCGCATCCCTATTGGTTCCGCCTTGCTCCGCGCCATCCACAGCTCCTCCTCGTAACGCAGCGATCGCAAAACCCGCCGCATTTCTTCTTTCAGTATCTCAACTTCCTCATTCCATCGCGTCTTCCTTGCCAGGGCCTTAGCCCATTCAATACGCACACCTGGAATTGAATAAGTACGCAGTATGCGAAATTGCGCCACATCCGGACTTACATTCGTGGAGGTACGCATCATCATCGGCGTCTGGCCCACCGTCAGCTGTCCAAATCCAGGACATTGTCGCTTTACCCTCACCAGGCACATCCCGTCGCGTCGGATGCTTGCTTTTCGAGACTCGGCCCGTGCCCGTCACCCTACCATCTCGTTTATCCAAGCGACCGAGTTTTTTCACCGCCTCGGCGTCGGACTCCGCTGTAATGTAGACCTTCAAATCCTCGGCGGCCAGATGTCGCAAGCTCCCGCAAGCCTCCTCCCCGACAAGGTACACGAGGTTTTCCCTAGATAGTCGATATTTGCTCGCTGCATCGTTGATCTTGGCGCCGACCGATTCGATGAGAGTTGCAGCCCTGGTGGTAGCGCGTTGACCGGTGACGTGTGCATTGCGAAAGTTGACGAGGTACCGCTTGGCGATGAGGCGGCTTCGTATCCTCGCGAGCGCATCTCCGCATTGGGCCCGTCGCAGTGCAGCTTCCTGCTTCATCAAACGTGATGGACAGTCAACCTCCGCCTGGAGCGATGGCAGTGCAGCACATTTTGACGGCAGGTACAGTATAGCGTCCTCCACTGGTGGCGGTTGTCGGTCCTCGTCTCGCCGCGCCCACTCTTCTCGTTGCAACACTATCGACACTCCCGGCATGTACACGTCTTGCCATTTTCGGAACTAAGCAAGTTTCTTCTCCAGCGTTCGACGGCGGTCCAGAATTTTTCGTTGTTGCGTCGGCGTCAAACCGCCTTTCAGCTTTTTGTCCGTCAAGATGCGCCGCCTGGTTGAAGGTGAGTAAGGCCAAGTTGCTCATAAATTCAATCACTTACTGGCCTTCCTCCACCTGCAAACCCATTATGAGAAATCCGGCCATGCTCACCCTCGCGTCTCGAGGCGCAACTTTCTTCTTTTTCCTCTGTTTTTTCCTCTTCCCTTTCCTTCCCCGCTTTGTGCCTGACGCAGTTTGCTCGCCGGCCTCTGTATCACTCTCAGACTCCTCCTCATTGTCGGCGTCCTCTTCTGCAGCTAAAGCCGTATCCCGTTCCGCGCGTTCATCCTCCGCCTCCTCCTTACGAAGGGCCAACCTCACTTGCTCCTCAGTGATTTGAACTGATTCATGTGAGATCCCTGTATCACGAAGCAATGAGATGCACATACCTGTACCCGACGGAGCGTAGGGATTGATACCGGCGCCGTTCGTCAGCCAATCCGTCACCAGAGTCGTCCATTCCTCTCTTAGATCGTCGTCAAGAGCGTCATCCACGAACTTGAAGGCTTCGCGTTGCAAGAAAGATTCCTCCAAGGCAATCCTAAGCCGCCGAAGTAGGGTTTTACCTGAAATCTTATGAGAATACCACTCTTCCGAGTTCAGAAACTGCCTACCGAGTCCGATATTCTTTGTGAAGTTATGGCGGTTCGCCTTGTCCTCTATATCATCGTGCCGCGCACCAGGTTGCTCACCCTTCGTCATATATGATATCGGATTCATCACAGCCCAGACCCGCTCAATTCCCTCGCCATCCGTCTTGCCGACGCCGACCTTGTATTTCAAGGATTCAGCAGCCTCGCACGAAATCTCGTGGACGTTCCCGTGCCACACTGGGAGCCCCCAAGTCAAGGCCGGCAGATCAAGATTCTTGAGTGCATCCGGTAAGGCTTCGATCCGCTGGTAGAAGTACTTCTTGTACTGGCACGCGATATCGTATGTCACCGTAACTTCCTTGAGGCCCATGCGCGAAAGAAGCCAGCACAGGACAAAGTCAGAATTTTTATAACTGTAAAGCGATCAGTACTTGGTGTCAGTGCCCCAAGCGACAGACGCTTACCGCTCTCCCTTCTCGAGATCTCCCAAACCCATGATCAACTCGTGACGAGCACAGATAACCCCAAGAACGCCTGCCCATCGAAGGCCAACGGAGAATCGAGTGTCTTTCTGCATCAGAGCAGCGAACGAGATACATGTCGACATCTGCGGTTCAAAAAAAGTCAGCCTCGTCCCCAAGAGAGTCAAATACCACTGACCTCTTCTTCGGTGATATACGAACGAAGCCACTCGTGATACATGTCGAACGGCACTTGCACACCAAGGCCAGAATACAGCGGGTCGTCGACACGCGGGGATGATCGCATTTGGCAAGACATCCGAAAGTTGGCGTCCATCGAGAGGATGCGTCAATAAAGATACCTGTAACCGTGTCAGCGACGATCAAGAGATAAAAGGCGAGACTTACTGAAACTCCCCGCTAACGAGATCCCAATCCTTTGGCAAGTTGACCCCGACTCTAGGACACGCCCAGCATTGAACAGCCACGTCTCCATCTGCAGCATCTGCTAATCCGCCGGCGGCATACATAACCCCCGACCGCCGTACGCGCATCAAAAAACTCCATTGGCGCGACATGCGCAGAAACGCCTTATAACGATCGGGAGGACGATTTGTGCCGTAAGGATCCGTCATGTCTTCCAAGGTGGAAACGAAGTCTCGAACATTGACGGTGGCAATTACCTTGAGACGTCGATAGAGATTTAATAGCTCGGTAGTCGCGCACGTCTGAGGAATGTGGGTAGTTGCCGGATACCACCCCGTACGGAATAGCTGCTGCCAGTGATGCTGTAAGTCCGATTCGCCGCAGCCACAATATCGGCACACCACGCTATGAATGCCGTTTGAATGCATGACGGTCATGATGTGCAACGTAGAATCCGGGGCCCGACAAGGACCTCCGCCGTGTCCGAGCTGATAAACAAGTCCCATTTTCCGCAACGAGATTTGCTCCCATGACATATTGCGCCACACCTTGAGACATAACATGATTAGAAGCTGCCAGAGCCAATAGACAAGAGCTTACCCTCAGAACATGCGTAGGTGATCTCTCATGGCGACGGAGACAACATGCTTCGCACTCAGCGAAGTTGCCACACGTCGTGCACCGAAAAAGCTCCGAGCACGTCGCGTCGCCAGGGGCGGGGCGAACGAGAATGTCCTGTGCTCGCTCCGGAACCCACAGCTTGTCGGTTTCCAGTGGCACAGAGCAGCTGCTGCATCTGGCGTGCAGAGTCAACGATCCGAGCCCGTGGTCGCGTAAGGTTTCCTCCAAGAACATCATTATCCAAGGCTTCCAATCAGTCATGGCGTCGTCCTTGTTCGCAAAATTAGGATCAGGTCAATGCAAAATGAAGAATTCGCACCGAGCTAACATAGAACTTCCGTTTATTGGGAAGGCCCGAATCGAGCACCTCCTCGCTGTCATCGTCGTCTTCTTCGTCCCCATCAGCTAACCCGTCTGCCATTGACCCCAAAGCGTCCTGCTGTCCTGGTAGGGAGTCTTCGAGACCGAACGTAAAATCCGCAAATTCGTCGAACAAGTCGCGCGGCTCCATGGGACGCTGCACTTGGGGAACGGGCTGGCTGGTGACATTGCCGCCCAGATCGATGTGGACTGCGTGGTCAACTGTGTCGGCCTTAGCGGGAGGGTGAAGTCCGACGAAGACCTTGGCCCCAGGGCGTCCACCTTTGTTCGGGACGTTAGCGGATGGAAACATGACGGTTGGGTATGAAGATTTTTTACCTTAGTCAGAAAAGCGGCTGTCTGAGTAACTGATGCGTGGTTGCGCGGCCAGGGTTGAGGCGTTAGATGTTCTCTTCCCGCTAACTACCAGCATGGGGGACAAGAGCAAGGGAGATGACTGTAATTGCTTATGCACTTGATTGATCGCCAAATGAAGGCACCGCCACCGTGTCAACTATCTAATCTACGTAAGTGTTGATCTCTTTCCAATTCACCCAACACCTTTCTACGCTCTCTGAGTCGCTGCTCTCTTGGTCCTCGCCGCCATCTGTCTTATTGTCGTCCGACTCGTTGCCGCTATCAGTCTTTGCCGTCGTCCACGCGTCCCTCGTCTTGCATTGCTGCTGATGCGCGTGCCTGTGGAACTGGTATGTGGGATCGTAACTCATGCTGTAACCCTCCGCCAGGATATCCGCGCATGAGCGCATGAATTTATCCGCATCTACACGGGCTCTCTCCCTCCTGGCACGATTGAGATGAATAGCTAAGAAATAATCAGCATCACGGAGTCGGGGATCTACGAACTGGTGCTTACTCTCGATGTCGTGCTCGAACAGGTCGCTGTTCTTGAGCTGCCGCGCAATCCTTTTCCAAAGCGTCCAGTTTATGCCCGTCGCAGTCATGGCGAGAGCGTCGCGCAGCTGGGCGCGGTACACGACGTTCTCTGTCCAAAGAGTGACGACAAGGTACTGCTCGACCTTTGTGATCCCACACTGCAGGAGCTTGGGGACCAAAAAGTCGCCACGGTATGAGGCAAACGCCTGCAAGAGTCGGTCTTCCACTGTAAGGTCAGCGTCGGCGAGGGGTCGGCCATGATAAGCCTCGCTGTGGCGGCGAATGATGCTGGTGAACCTAGGTGAGTGTTTGCTCATGAGGGAAATTTGCAGAATAACTTACCGAATGGCGCGCTCCGTTGCGACAGGGCTCGAGCTCGTCTCAGTGTCGTCAAAGACTTGTGGCCTGGTCGTGTACGAGGTTAGATGATATGGGAGACTCGCCGTGGTGACACAATGCGGAGGATTCATGTTGGGGGGTTGCAGGTAGGGTGGTGCGTATCTGGACTTTGGTCTCGCTCTAGTATTTGACTCATCATTGCCAAGGCAGGGCTTCGCTGGCATGACTGAAGTCCGCCGGTCTTCCGAATGTTTCTCTTCTCAAGACTAGGACTAAAACACACGATCAATTGCCGCCGTTCAGTGTAAAGTAATCACTCTAATATTCTAATCGGCTTCATCCCCTTCCGCTTCGACCTGACGGCGTGCGTAACGATACATCGCATGCTTCAGGGTACGCCAGTCCTTATCCTGCACCCCCAGCCCCTTTTTGAAGTCCTGTCGAAACGCCTGATCCCCGCGTATCTCCACGCAAACATTGACAAGGTCGTCATGAGTGAAGATACCCATTTGCTTGAAACGGAGCTCAAGGCTTGACAAATCCAACGCGTCTAAGAAGCGTCCGACTTCATCGTGGATGAAAGCCGCGTCGGGAGGGGCGACAAAGACTGGATCTTCATCAGTAACAAAGGCCTTCTCTCCGCGGCGACCTATGACGGATCCAATTAGACTCAAAAAGGTTTGAACAAGAAAAAAGAATACTTACGGATATTCTGAACACCCGTACCTAGCAGGATATCGCTGCGCATGGGGCGAAGACTTCTGACGCGGCTCTGGACATCCCTGGAGAATCATATTTTGCTGTGATTAGGTGCGTTCATGAGATCAACATTGCAGGCCCACCGACGACATGTCCACATCGTTTTGGTCGGTTTTTTTTTGAAATTCAATTTCTGTTGCACCTTGGCCCTATTGGCCGCAGATGTCGCGGCGTTGGCGCTCCTACCCCGGCGAAGAGGCGGTGCAGAGCAGGCTTTGGAACCGGCTCCGTCCTTGGGAGAGATGTCGCGGGATTCGGATACAACCATGGGCGATGAGACAGCGCCGCACGATTACAAAACGGGGGACTGTAGGATGGTCACCCTACACTGTGGGGCGGTCTTAAAAAGACTTGACACAAGGGGAGGCCAACTTCCCCTAGATCTAAATTCCGGATCGGGACGTACCATATCGACAAACGCCCCAAAAAGGGTAAGGGCCACATATCACTAGAACGAAAAGCCCGCTTTCCCTAGATCATCATAGCAGATCGGGACGCAGCGTGTTGGGCTAATTGTCTCATCAAATTCCCCTAGATTCAATGAACCACAATGTACCTACGACCGACATCACGGCGTCTCGTGAACAATGTATTATTCTGATAAGAAATTCTCTGACAGTAAGCTGGACAACAATCCATTTGATTTCATATCCATGTAACTAGTTGCGAGGCGGAGAAATCTAACTAAACGGAACTACGTTCAGCAATATGTCCCCTGGAATTCTCTGGATCCTCAACATGCGGCGGGTAACGGCAAGTTCCAGGTAGTGGCCCCAATCCTTCCCCTCGTTCCTTCCTTCGGCCAACTTTTCCGCGCACACAATGGCGTCCATGAGATATGCCTGAGCTTTGCGTGCCGGGATGCTGAGGGCAAGTGCGTTGGTAAACCGAACGAGATATTGGCGACGGTCAGTCACCAGGTGGCGCAGACGATTGACGGGGACATCCATGGCACTGACGTGATCGCCCACACGCTTGGTCGTGGCGTACAACAGGTGCTCCGCTGTTTCCGGGTTGCGGCGGGCGCAATTGATGATTCGGCCAGCGTATATGCCGGGGTCGAGGTTGGCGGCAAGTGTGAAGGCCCGTAGAATCCGCTGTACTTCGTATTCCTGATTACGGACGTACAGCTCCAGTCGTGCACTGCGAACTCATAAATGGACGCGCAAAACACACAAGGTAAAACACACACGGGGAGGCATTTTTTACAAGTCTAAGACAGCGAATGGGGGGAGGGTCAAGTCGCTCTGGCCAGATAGGCGACGTGAAACTGTAAGAAATTGAGCATACTAGAACGCGAAGCAGGTACAGAATGAACGTACAAATTTGGGGAGTTCTGCATGTCCGGGCAAAACGGTCGCGATGAAAGGTTCTACCCAGAGTGAGACGAAGAAAGGTGTCACCATCCAGTTGCGCGCACTTAGAAGTATTTAAGCAGATCGGCGTCGGACCTCGGCCATATTGGGGTACATAGTGACATTCGAATCATGTGATTGTCAGTAATGGCATTGAAAAAAATTTGACCACAGACTGGGAATCGAACCCGAGGGCTTCATGAGCCGCGGCAACAGGTCTTCATGACGTGTTTCCACTACACCACCGCGGTCAACTAAATATTGTTTTTTTCGCGTCAGAATCCCACCCGTATAAGAATGTCTACTTAGAGTGATCAGTCGTATCTATCTAGGGAAAGTTGAGTGTCCATTTTTCTATTCTCCCATGTTCCTGCCTTCCCCTCTATCCAAAAATACTTTCAAAGTGAAGGTATACCTGGTTTATGTAAACTGAGACTAATTTGGCGACAGAAAGAGTGTAAGGTAAGTGTTTATCTAGGGAAGTCTTACGATCATCTCATATGCAAGCGTGATCGTTGCTTCCGCACTACCACCAGCACTAATACGATCTCACCAACCAACCGCCCTCGTCATCGCATTTGGGCCCAATGGCCGGGCGAAAGCAATATTTAACCGAAGAGGACCGCCTGTCGGCGCAAAGAGAGTCCAAAAGCATTTATTGGGAACGGTGCGTGTTCAAGTTGTGTCTATGATGTGTTCTAAAACAAACGTAGGAATAAGGCGCGGCTGAACGCACAAGCTCGTGCACGATACCATTCAAAACTCGCAGTGGAAGGAACGGGGAAGCGCAAGAAGCCCGCTTGCGAGCAGGACGCCTCTGCAGACAGCAGTTCGGAGACGGGGGGAGGCCGCAGGTACGCGATCAGATTCTCTTGCACATCTTCTCAGCCTCAATACCGTCATTCACAGAGAGGCTGACCGAATTCGGGAGCGTAATCTTCGCCGTCGATGGCGCCGTTTGAACACGCGAATGCGCACTCATACTCGCAACATACCTCTAGATGAATGGATCGGGGAATGGTCCGCCTTTGCCGCCAAGCACCATCAAGACAAGGAGAAGACGCACGATGCCCTCGTACAGGCATGCAAAGCTCCCCAGCAATTTCTCTACAAGGCCGAGTGCATTGAGCGCGACGTCGAGGCTCAGCTCGGAGATTGTGCCTTGCTGAGAGCGGTCCGAGATCACCTACCCCGTTACAAATACCTCGTTCACTCCATCTGCGATATCAACCTTGCCGTCGCGACAGACAAATTTCCCCACCACTTAGCCTACGGTACCTTTTATTACATGGAGCATCGCGAGGACGGTCGAATCGAGTGATATAGTGCATTGAATTCATCTTCATCACACGCAAAAGTTGGGTGGTAGCGGGTGTGAGCGCAACACGAACATTTTTGTAAGGTACTGTGGCATTTGAAAATGCCAGTAAGAATTAAACTACGACCGGGCGCATCTCTACAATACGCTTCTCCAGGCAGGCGCGCGCGTACTCAGCGCGCGCCAACTCATACGTTGGTTGGCTCTCTTGGAATGACCCTGGGACACCCACATATTCGAAAGCAGCCTCGATGCTGCGGTAACGTTAGCCTGGTCCAAAACAAAAAAAAGAAGATTTACTATGTGCGATAAATGCCCGGTGAAATGCCACAGTAAACATTGTGCCATTTAGAATCGACACCATCACTGAGAGGACTGTCGTTCGACCGTATAATGACGCGCGGCGAAGGTAGGTGGTGGCGGTCGAACTGACGAGGTGCAAGCCTAGTTGACACCTTCACGAGGCCAACAGTGTTAGCGTACTCGTAGGCGGCGGTCCCTTGAGCGCGGGTGAAGTATCCTTGATGAATGCTTCCTGACTCGCCGCTAGTTTGAGCCAAGCACTCTGCCCTGATCCCAGTGAAGATGACACCTAGTATGCGGAGTATGTGCTCTTACCAGGTCATGTAAACTCCGGGGATGCGTCCAACAAACACCACATAGACAGCAAATGGGCGTCCTTGTCTGCGTCGGCGAGGAGAAAGGCGGACGACTTGTAATCCCTCTTGAGCTTGGCAGAATCCGGCCTCTGACCTGCAGGGCCGTTGAGTACTCATACGACACATTATATGCTAAATGGATTGACCAATGACGGGAGGTTCGGACGGTAGGACCATCCCGAACACTGTACACGGTAGGAGGCGCCGCCTGGACAAGATTGAGGCCACGGAGAGCATCCAGAAGATCTTCGTCAACATCGGCAGATTTGGGAGAGGGGATTTCGCCAAGAGATGATGCCTGGTCAGATGGCGGATCGAGGCGTGGCGCAAGGGCGGGAGGGACTGATCGGGAAGCACGGGCGGCAGCAGCTCGACGACGACTACTGTCGTGATCTTCCTCATCCGAGGAAGACAAGACAATTTCGATGGGGACAGAAGGCGCTCGCTGCTTACCACGGGCACGGGAAGACATGATCGAGGGGGAGTAAGGTTAAGAACGTATTCATTGACACTACATCAAGAAATATTTAAGGAGATGTCAGGTTCACGCAGCCAAAAAACACCGCTATCGTCAAACAACGACACACTGACACAAGAAGCTAGCATGCGGAAGTCAATAATCGTGACACCAGTACCAAAGGGAGATATACATACGCGCGCATCGAGGAAGAACGGGGTTTCCCGATTCTAACTTTTCCGGCAGCAAGTTCCTTGTTGAAGTACTCCAAAGCGGCGCTGTGACTGTGGCGCTTGATTTTGAAGCCCTCGGAGATGCCGTCGGTGTACGCGACGGCAGTGGCACTGGGTGAAAACGGTCAGTCAAGGTCGAAAAGTCCGTGAAAGAGACGACGGTAATTACGCTTCGGTCACGATGCCCACTTTGCGCCCAATGATGACACAATAAAAGAACGTCTTGGATCCGTCACGGTTGGCGGGTATGTAGGCTGGTCTGAGGGGGCCTTTTGGCACCTGGGTGAAGAGCTTCCCAGTCCTCAAGCTCACATCATCACGGACATACGCATCGGGCGCGATGAGGGGGTCGTAAACGCAGTTGACCGGGAAGTCAGACGGTACGTTGGTGTTGGGGTAAGGGGGCGGCGTTGCCTTGTCGTTGAGACCTGGTAGAGAAACATATATTAGTATCAGCATGGTATGGAAGTTGTCGAGAATAGACCTTGGGGTTCAGCGACATTGCCGACGACGAGAACTGGTGCAGAGGCGGAAATGGAGGACATGAGGAGTCAATGAAGATGGCGTGCAGTGCCGGCTGGGTATCTAGGGTTTTGTAGTCCTCTGGGGCATGGGATCAGCCGGGTCTAGAAACTTGGAATGGAAACACGCACCGAAACTACTCAGCCCTGCCTAACTCAGCCCTGCCTCGCTCGCCAATACGATCTGACCATCGCCATATGGTACCCCCTTTAGTCGCTGAGATCCCCACCCTTGATGTAAGGCGCGACACTGTTCCCCTCAACGCGAGCACCCAGCCGGCTCCGCTCTTCCCAGAAAGATGGCCGTCGCTAAAGCCCCAGGAGCGCGCAAGCAAGTGTACGAAAAGAAGGAAAAGTCTTCGCGCCAGAACCGGAGGGGATGGATGGACGGCATGCGCGCTACCGTTATGGCGCCACAGGTGATTTCCTTCGCGGAGGCCCTTTCGCAAGGCTGGCAGACGGCCGACGTGCGAATGAAAGAGTTGCAGAACATGTTCCACTTCCACTTCCCATACCCCATGCAGGACCACGAGGAGCCCGCCGAATTAAAGGAGTACGACCCGACAAAGATACCACCGTCGACGGATCACTTGCTTGACGACGAGGAGCTTCGCAAAAAGCGAGCGTGGCACGACGTTCAAAACAATGTATGTCTGCTGTCCGTGAGAGTCCCCAGATACCTAATTTACCCTCGATTAGCGCATTCGTAGATGGTTTGTGTACCGCGTCAAGAAGTTACAGAAACGCGTGAAGAAACTCACCGAACGCAATCCGGACGACGTCTTCCAAGTGCTCATGTCCCGACTCAGCGGCATGGAGAAACCACCGAAGCAGCCCCATGCCGCGCATGTCTTTTCCGCTGAGCACTGGTCGGACGGCCTCAAACTGGGCGTAATGATCGACGCGGCTTGGCAGGTTATGACGGACTCAGCGACAGTGGCTAAGCTGGCGACGTTTGGAAGCGATGTCGTGGCGCAGGTGTTCCAAAAGGTGGACGACGATGTGCAGTCCAAATACGCGACCCTCCGTCCAGTGCTAGTGGCGTTGCTTGACAAGATGTGGCAGCCTAGTCCTGGGGCGAAAAGGAAGCCTGTCAACTTGGGTTCGGACTTCGTGCGGGCTGTTTTCAAGGCCTTGCCGGAGGCGGAGACGGCGGTTTATACGACAAAGGCGAAGGAGCGCGGCGAAGCTGACAAGGAACGCTACAAGAGCATCCTCAAAGAGCCGCCGTCGAAGTCTCCTGTGGATCGTGCAGTGTAAGTCCTTCACCAATTTTTTTTATCTTTGCTAAAAACGTTGCATCAGGGCCGTCGCGAAAGCGTATAGGTTCATAGGACAGATCAACATCGGGATTGAAGAGCGCACGTTCTGCCGCGCCTTCACCCTCTTAGGAGGCCCGATGGATGCATACGGAGGCAAAATTGGCACTTACAAGTGAGTTGGGTACCACATCCGCGTTACAGCACTGACTCATAATTAATTAGTATCACGACTTCGAAAAACAACGCCGCAGTACCACTCACATTTCCTGAGTACTTGGGCGAGCAGAAACTGGCTGCATTTGTCGCCGATTACCAAGCCTGGCTGGAGACGTGCTATTCCGAGGAGGAGAAGTTATCGGTTGTTGTCGCAGGGACGGCGAAGGGGATGCCGCTGGATACTGCAGTGGTCGAACAGGCGGCGAACCTCGCCCATGTCGTCGAGGAACCTACAGCTGATGCGGCGTGTCATGACTTGACAGTGGATGGGGCCTTGGCGGAAGCCATGAAGAGGAACGTGGTTGTCGACGAGGGAATGAACTCGCTAATGACCACTTTGGCGTCGATGCCCGAGACAGGCGATGTGGACGACTCGGACGACTGCGATGGTGATGAGAGCGACAACTCTTCTTCGGATTCGGATGTTGACGACGGGACGGACTTGGTTGCTCCTGTCCTGTCACGGAAGCGAAAGCGGACGGCCGGAATGAAGGGGAAGCAGGGCGAAGATGCCTCGAAGCGGAAGAAGAGCAATGGGGACCTGCAGGCTGAGACGGAAGGAGCACCCACCACTCCAGTATCGGGTGCCTTGCAAACCATTCCGGCGTCGAACACACCATTTTCACGCCCTGGCGAGTACGATCGGATGGTCGAGGATAACAAACGCCGGAATGAAATCGCCTTGGCCGGCCTGAACCACCTTGTCGACATGGGATATCCGCACGATGGATTCAAGTCGAAGGACTACTACGAGCATGGCCTTGCCTTGATAGCGAACGGCACCATTCCGGACCCGAAGTTGCCTTTGCCGCCACCCGTAGCTCGTCCGAAACCGAAGAGATCCGGGAAGAAGACAACAGAGGCAGCGGAAGGCCCTCCACCAGCGCGGCGTCAGTCGGCGAGACAAGGGGCAAGAGATTTGTCGCAGTCAGGCGCAGAGATCGCCACCACATCGCCTGGAGCGGCAACGTCTGGCCTGGATGTAAACGGCGGGCCGGATAAGGCGGGGGCTTCCCTAGATAATGATGGCGTGGGGGGAGAAGGGGAAACGGTACCACCCGGAAACAACGCGACGAGGGAAGGAGAGGAGGGCACAGATGATATCGATATGGAAAGCAACACTCAAAGGACAACGGCGCGGACGCAGGACAGTTCCAACGTAGACACCGGTGCTTCGGCCCGTTCCCCCGATCCCGACTTGGCGGCAGGTCGTCCCGACACTGAGCCCGCTTCTGCACGTTCTTCTTCAAACGTGGCAGAAATGCTACATCAGGTTAGGGTGAATTCGGAGCCTGGAAGGGTAGAGGATGGGACGGACACGCCCCGACAACGCGAAACCGGGAAGGACAACCAGAGCGGCACAGATACACCGCTGGATGAGCGGGAGGCGGACGTAAAGCGAATTGACGAGTTGATAATGGCGGCGCCGACGTGGCTGCAAGATGCAGTGAAGGAGTTCCGAGCGGCGGTGGGTGGGGATAAATTGTTGAGGTTGCTGAGGTTACTGCTGGAACTGGAGTGTCAGTACGGATGGGTCAGTGTGGAGGAGGGCAAAAGATTCAACTTACAGGGTAAGCGTCACCGTCCGGCCCTGCTAAGTGTCTGGATAAACAATGGAAGGACGCGAAGTGGCGTGCGCCGTGTCCTTGTGCAGAAGGACGTCGAGAAGTTTGTGTCGGCCTGGGATGTGTGGTGGGGATGCCTTCAAAGCCCATGGCGAACACGGCAAGACGACGGAAAATGGATGCGAGGGCCGTACGGAGAGGACTGGAGTTCGTTGCAGGTACCAGGACAGAATGGGCTCCTGGGGGTGGTCGCGGTTCTGTCGTGGTGGACGACGTATGCGGTTGCGAACAAAGTTGGCGAGGAATCATGCTCGGAGGCCGTGGCGGACGCCGAATGGGTGATAGAAGGCTTGTTGAAGCACGTCCGTGCGTCGTAAAGCGTTAGCGTATGTATTTGCATTGTATGGTGGAACGTGGCGGAAGAATGGGGATGAATATCGAGAATGCAAGGGTGCCGATGCAGTACGGCGTAGCGTGAAGTACATTTGGCGCGTTGCGGCGGCAGAGTTCCGATCGATAACATCGGGGTGACAAGTTGTGGGGCAAGGGGACAGGGTTCACTTAATCGAGGACCGAAATCAACGACATGTGACCGATGACGTGGCCGTCAGACTCTCGAAAGTTCAAGTGACTCTGAAGTTCGCGGTGCATTTTGCAATGCGCATTGAGGGAGTTTGTTCATATGGACAATTGATTATGGTAAGAAAAAAATTATTGCTTTTTATAGTGATTGGAATATGTAGCTATTGGGTAAAGAAGTAGTGTAGGCTACATAAGTGTATGTCAATGAGCAGGGGCATGGTGAGAATACCGGGAGACAATTTATTTCGGCGTCCCGGGGGCCTGATTTTTGCGTGCGCCACGCTACTGTGGCGGTGGCAGTGCTGCGCTGTGCCGGAATCGGCATACGTATCAATTTAAGACCCGCTGTACCCGCTGTGCCGTGCCCAATAAAGCGGCATGAGGTTTTCGTTCCCGATTGGGAATAAGGGTGATTTGAGGCGGAGCGGCAAGTGCCGGTCCATCCTGAGGAGGCGGGGAGCATGACATAAGCGATACCCGGGTCCAGCCGGGAGCGACAATTGTCCTGTAATAGACTCAAGGTTTGCAGGACAACTGTCCTGGGAAAGACACTAATTTCTACAGCTATGGCTCGATGGAATGAGTCAGTATGCAAGGCAAGGGACAATGGGTTATAGGCCAGATGAAGATAAACTTGCACATTTAGCACTGCAGCTGGCGTTGGAAGTAGGTTCAAAGGTCGGCCCTTTGTCGACAACGCCAGCCAGTGCTAAATGTGCCAGAGAGAAGAGACATGAAGACGTTGAAGAATTGTAGAGATAGCCTACCTGCGGGCATGTCCAAAATGTGCACTTGCAGCACGAGCGCTACGGTGGTGGTGGTTGCAAACAAAGCGAGCATAAACAAACGGCGACACGGAGCCGAGCATTTTAAATCAGCAAGCGCGCTCACGTGCGCGTCTGATTTCGACCGTGCAACTTCAAGTCCAGACTTGGCTCACTAGTGGCCTATAACTAGTATAAGGTCCTCCTTCCTTGTTTCTAGTCACCTTCTTGGTTCAGTGGCCACCCGCTGCTCACTGGTATAGTCTTCGTGCAGTACCTTTGGGCGCCTAGATTGAGAATTGCATCTCCCGCCTTCATTCAGTTGACCCTGCACATTTTTAACTCCAGTCTCCAGCAACCATCACCATCATCATCACCATCGAAAGCATCGGCGACTGACGAACGTGCAACCGACGACCGCACCTGTAGCTGTAGGCATTTGCCTCTTGTGTGTCAGTTGACACTCAAAACCCTATGTCAAACCCCCGTCAGTTGACACTCAGTGTCAACTGACACTGGGTTGAGTGGCCACTGAAGTAAGAAAATAAAAGAATGCCTCAAGACAGAATTGAACTGCTACCTTCTTCATGTAATATTGACCAATATAACCACTAGACTATAGTACTGCTAACTATAGTTAGATGAAGAAGGTTGGAGTAGGTTAGAGGTTAGGTTAGGTTAGGTTAAGGGTTGGGTTCTCGCACGCGCAGCGGAAGAGAACGGTAAGAAAAGGGCCCGCACGCGGGGCCTCTGTCTCGGTGTGTATTGTCAAAATAATAAGCAGTGTGTATAATGGATTTTAGGGCTTAGGTTGCGATGAGCAACCTAAGTACGGTCTTGAGAGAGTGTTTTGTAAAATTGCATTGATTACCATTTATAGTAATTTGACCACTCTGTGGCTGCTTCAAAATACAAAATCTCACATCATGTCATCAAAGAATTACTATAGATTCTTGAAGATAACAGTTATTTGCTGATTATTACATTATCAATAATGCTAAATTTGATTGTGATAGTAATGGCATTCTTGGTAATTAATATTTTAATTACTTATTTGCTATTGCTTATGTAATTTACTTATTATAGCTGTGTGCCTGGTCAGTGTCAACTGACCTAGATTTGCCTGGACTTTTGAGTGTCAAGTGACAGTGTGATTTGCCTAATTTCTACAGCTATGGCTCATGACCGACGACTAGCCGATCCTCCTTACCACTACTCTCTGAGGGAGAAGCTCGTCCTTCCTGTCGTTGACTCAGGCTATCTGCAGGCCTTGGTGCCGTGTGAGCGTCCTGCTTAACCTGCTTGGCCTCCGTCTCATCACTCCCCGTGCCGCGACTTCAGCTGCAACCGCGCACCCAGGTTTCGTACGTTGTATACACCGCGGCTTAACTCCACTGTTCTACTTACGTCCTTCCCGAGCCCTCCGTTGACCACAGCTGCACAGATCAGGCACAGATTCGCAAGGACGGCTACCAGGCAATTAACAGGATATGCGAACATAACACGTCCGTCTTCCACTTGCAATCCTAAAATGATGAATCCCGCCATCGAGACACGAGCTCCGTTCCCAGTCAACTTCCTCTTACCCTTCTCTTTTTTCCTTGCTTGGTTTGCGGTTTCTGTCGGTTCTTCCGTCGCCTCCTCATCCGTCGATTCGTCATCCTTGAGACGTTGTTTCTTCTCTTCCCGTTCCTCCTCCTCCCGCAAAGCGTGACGTACACTCTCTTCAGTGATTGACACTAGTTAGAGATCCGAACGAGTCCTGACTCAGACTCGACTCGGGACTTGTGACCTAAGTACTCACTATCGAAATCAGTACTTGAGACTCGCAACAGACTCGAGTCTATGGGAGCTCGAGTCCAAACAAGTCGAGTACTTCACAAGTCAGCAAGTACTTACAAGGAGTCGAGTCCCATAAGTACTCTGAAGTACTTACAAAAGTACTCATTCAAACTCGTATGACCTACAACAAAACATATATAATCACAGTAAATCTAAGCCTCAGTCTCGGGCATGTCGTTCGTAGCAGTAGGTTTACCCTTGTCCTTGCGAGACTTCTTGTCGTTGAAGATTTGGATGAGGGCAGCCTCATCAATGAGACCTGCCTTCCACCAAGACGATAAAATGACCGCTGCACGTACGGATGCATCTGACAGGTTGTGACGGTGATTGGTAAATGTCAAACCAGCACCGGAAAAGAGGCGCTCGACCTCGACCAACGTAGCTAAGAATATACATCAGCATCTGGTAAACTCCAATCAGAATATAAGATAACGAACCAGGCATGCTGAGGTAGTCAAGAGCCATCTGAGCAAGGGCTCCTTGAGGCGTCAATGTGAAGTTACCCATTTTATCAACGGGGTCCAGAAGAGCGGCCCAGTAGCGCAGCGGATCGGCACATCCAGTCACGGGTGGAGTGTTGAGATATTCGGTAAGAGGATCGGCGTTGGCGTTGTGGTTGAAGGTTCCGATATTCGCAAATGGATTGAAGACACCCTGCAATGTAATCAGAAAGGAGAATGAGAGAATGAGATGGACACCATACCGTAGTAGCCGACGTCGCAGTAGGAGCGGGAGCGGGAGCGGCGGGAGCAGGGCGATAACGCTCCCACTCGTCCTGTACATGAGATACGGCGTTGTTGATCCAAGCAGGAAGCCACTGCTGAACCTCAAAGTACTTCGTCTTGTAACGGGGCATGAGAACTTGATAACCGTAAGCACAGAAAACATCCGAAAAGAGGACACATACTCATGGCGATACAAATCATACGGTTACTGTCCGTCTTTGCATAGTACTTGAGCATGACGGTCCGTCCTTGCGCTGCAGCAGCCCGGACAACAGGATGAACGTTCTTGTCCTTGATGATGGCGTCGAGCTGGTCAACCAAATTGTCGAACACAGGAATGACTTTGTGAATGAGGGGTATCCGGCCGCGCGACATTGTTTTTGAGGCAAGGACAAAGAGCTAAGCACAATCAACAGTCAGATAAATCTAATACTCGTACAGGACTATGAAATCGTTTACATGCAAAACCTTCTCCAACTGTTCGACAATTGACCACTCTGGGGGCGTGAGACGGAACTTTGACATCTTCTTCTTGGAGACACGGTTGAAGTCGTCCAGCATAACCAGACGATCAAGGGCCCGGCGAAGATAGAGTGCCCGCTCGAAAACCGGATGCAGGGAATTCCAGCGGGTGGCAACAGCCCGAATCATTTTCTTGGGGAGAGTGACACACTCCTCGGCGAGCGCCTCCTGCATGCGTTGTGTATTGAAGATGCGACGGCCCGTCTTCATGATCTACTACCGCGTCAGACGAGGTTAGAAAGACGAGGTAAGTGCACACACCTTGGTAATGGCAGAGCGCCCAACAGCAGTGTCCTCCTTCGAGAGCTGCTTGACTTCCTCTAAGGCCGACATCAGTTCCTCCAGCTCCTCCTCCTCCTCCTCCTCCGCCTCCCGATCTACGCCATCCAACTCCTCTTGCTCTGTGGTGTCCAGCTCGTCGTCCTCGTCATCGATGAAGATGTTTCCATCAGCGTCGAAGTCCCCTACTGCATAATCATCGAGGCCCTTTTCAGTCATCTTCTTCCCGATGAGTTGGCGCATTGCAGCCTGATAACGTGTCAGTGAGAAGCGATTTGTCAAGACTATAGACGTACACGGGTGCCCAAATCAATCTGATGACCAGCACACTCAACATAAGTGTCGAGTCCCGAGTGAGTGTTGACTGGGAGCATCAGGATTATATCCTCGACCATCTTTGGGTTTACACTGGCATTGTCGCCGCCTGATATCCGAATTCCTCGATGCAGCTGGCGGTCTGTTTCGCCAGATAGGCTGCAGTGTGGCGTTTGTGGAGACTGTATATGAGACATGAGTATGAAACATTGAAAATACAATTGAAGTCACTTACGGAACCATGTCAAGGTTCAGAGTCTCAATTTCCTGACCATTGAAGTAGGCAACAGAGACGCCTTGACTAGAGCGTTTACCGCCAGACGCCCAGCCATTGGATGCGGCCTCAAACACCCTGTATGATGTTTAGAAATAGCGGAAACTTCAGTATAGGTGGCATACCTTGAGACGGGTGATGACAGCCTGCCAAACGTATGCGTGAATCTCTCTCATATCACAGGAGACGGTATCGTCAGAGGGGATCACGGTGTCGGGTCGAAACATGTGGATTGTTTTCTGATATCCCGGATCCTTGACAAAGGCAAACGGACGGTGAGACACGGCTACCTGCTGAGCGATGTAGACGCGGTGCCGACCAGGACTATACGTGGAGCCTTGAGCGAATGGCGCCAGCGATGTCTGGCCACTGGCTTGTGCTGCTTCGCAAAGGTCGGAGTGTCGCTTCAGGTTGCTGGTGACGGAGTCGTCGAGAGAACGGGTGACACGAGTGCCAGTCCTACGGGAAGGTCAGTATGCATCAAATTCCATGCTAATCGTAAACACATACGTTTTGCAAACAAATAGTACGGTAAATCCTCCACCAGAAGCTTCGATAACCTGAGGGTGCTTGTAGTGGTTGTAGCAGGTGGCGCGCCAGTCGTTCTGCACCTTGGCATCTGCATACTGATATGAGCCTAGAATACAAATGAATGATAGAAAGAACATACCAATAATGGCCTGCCAGTAGGCAATCGGATCGTTGTTGTCAACCTCGGCGGCCGGAGTAGCATTGGGTTCGGGGTCGGGTTCATCATCGTCCGCGTCAGATTCGTCTGACTCGCCAGAGTCAGAGAGGTCCTCGAGGTCGGGCATTGAATTGTTGGTGGGACGCTTGCGAGATTGAGACCTGGACTTCGCCGCCGCCTTACCCTTACCACCTCTAATGCTGGACTTGCGGCTGCGCTTGGTGGCGGGCTTAGCAGGAACGGTGGCGGCAACAGCGGCACCTTGCTCGCCAACGGTCGTGGCGCGCTTGCGCTTGGCACCAGGGTCGGCGTTGGAAGCAGATGTGGTTGATTTGGTACGAGGAGCCATTTCTGGAGGAGGATATGTGCACTGGGTGAGTACGACACGACTTGAAAGACGAGGAATATCTGCTATTTGAGTAAGTTCGTACGGGCGGCCAGATTTGAAAAAATCCAACGTTTACCTGACCGAAAAATCGGATGGGGAAGCAGACAGCCGCGGGCAGACGATGCAAGCACGATTCTGAGGATAAGGACCTGATTAATGATATTTCTGAGATCAAGGACGATAAACACACACCCTGAGGTGTAGTTATCCATTGATATGGCATCATGTTGAGGAAATTTGAAACGGGCATCCACAGATGCCCGCTTGATAGAGCCAGCAGCTGAAAAAAATTAGCCTCGTGTGCAAGGGTAAATTCCTAGTGGAAATATGCCCACCAGTGCAGGACAACATCAGGAAACGCCTTATGGGATCCAAGTATTCATAAGCACATATATCAGAAACAGTGGTTTTAAAGCTGTCAAAGTACTTATAACTGCTCAAAGCACTTTGAAGTGTATTGAAGCAGACGTCACCTGTACAACTAGCTTGAAGTACTTGTATACATCTGGAAATACTATCAAACAAGTGTATATTCTCCATTCACTTTAGAACGTATCAATTCATGAGCTTTCTCATCACTCATATATAAGTCCTTGCAAATACTTCTAGCTACATGAAGGTATCTGATAGAAAGTTCACATCCTCATCAATGAGTTGCCGTGCCCTCCTTAAGTTCTTGTCGGCGTATGATCTTGGTCTTGTTCAGGACCTCATGACGCATAAAGTGCCGCTCCGTGTATTGTTCAGGATACTGTAGCTTTTCTTGACGAGGTAGAGCATTGGGGTTGAGACTGTGAGGGATAGATAAGTAAATTTTTGAGTTGAAGAAAAAAGTACATACTGGAAGCGTTGGACACCACCTTGACCTCGCAGGTGCCCGCGATGTTTTGCACGGTACTTGGCTGCATAATCACGTTGCCGAGAACGGAGTTCTTCTCGCTCTGTTGCAGACATACTCTTGCGGCAACTAACTATAATGAGTATGATACATGGACAAGAAAACACTGACACAACCGTTGAGCCGCGGCGCGCTTCTTCTCGCGTCGTTCTTCGGCATGTGCCGTCTCGTATCGCCTCTCGGCCTCTTGTTGTCTGGCACGTTTTCCGGCGGACTTCTGTGTTTGCAACAGCGGCATCGCAAAACAAACCGGGAATGTGCTAGGTGCGGCGGCCACGGGTGGTGGTGGTGGTCAAACAGGACGGGCTCCGAGTTTGCCGGGGGTATAAAGGCGATGACATGTTGCGCACAGACCAGGGCCCGTGCGCCAAATGACCGGATCATGAGGGATTAGAGACCTTCACGAGTCTCAAGGGTCCCGTGAGTACTCGGGACTCGACTCGCCTCGGGGACCCGCGGGACTCGATCCCCGAGACTCGCGGATCTTGTCCATACGAGTCCTGGCACGGGTCACAAGCAGCAGCAGGGCGACGTGAGTACTCGCCATGAGTACTCACCAAGACTCGCACCAAATCTCACAAGATTTCAGCTCAAATTGCACAAGAAATCATAGTATGTAGATGTACAGTATAGGTCCAAAATCCTGAGTAAATCAGTAAATATAAGCTACATGTTCTTGAACCACATCTGACCACGAATCTCTGAATGAGGGCGCCAACGACCGCCAGGCCCAGGCGTCATCTGAGGATGGACCGGGGGCACCCAAGTTGTCGAGCGTGGAGTGGAAAGATGACGCGGAATACATGGTGCGCGTCCGAATGTCGTGAAGAAAGTGTCCACGTAAACCCCAATCAAAGCTTTCTCCAAGTCTAACATCTGCTCCTGCGTATATCCGGTCGTGAAGTCCTTATCCTCCACCCAAATCTCCTTTGGCAGTGGCACGCGCCAATTCTGAATCACACCCCACAAGGCGTAGATGTAGCGCGCCCGTTTCCACCAGTCCAGATCCGCTAACCCTTGATTCGCTTGTCCCAGATCGAGAATGTGTAGAGGAGAGGCACCGATGGGAAAACAAGTGCGAACAGAGTCGTATTGCTCATGCTGATCCATGATGCGAGTGTGGCGACTGTTGAGAGTTGCCAGTTCCATCCGAAATCCAATCTCGTTCAGTTCCCAGATTATCTCCCGGCCCATCGCAAACCCGGTCTCCAGCGTCTCCTCTCCCCACGGTTGACCGTACCAAGCCGGGTCCTCGTTGATGGTGGCTGGCACATCCCTCGACGCGCAATCTATCAGGGCGCAAACTTCGTCACCTTGCTTCTGGTGCCGATGTCCATCAATGCCTTTTCCGTCACCTGCGGGATTCAGGGAACGAGCGCCGATCATAGTGCGCCATGCTTGATGGCTAATGGCTAATGGAGAGTCCGATTGAACGGCAGTGAGGGCCACACCCCGCAGGCAAAGCCAGTTCTTCAGGTACGTAAGGATTTTGTCGTTGCTTTGGAGTGCGCTGAAAAGCTCGGGGCGAGGGACGAAATAACGTTCTTGTTTATCTTGACAGCGCGCGGGAGAGGCGTCAACACGCTTGGCGGCGTCCAACCAGACAGCAGCGTGAGGAGGGAGGAGTGTGTGTACGGCATATTGTAAGTTTGCCCGAATGCCTGTAGATTGCAAATCAGTCTAAGATCACATAGTCAGTCCAACAATTGCACTAACCTTGCTGTGAATGCGATCGCGAAGTGGTGCGTGAGGTATGAGAAGTCGAGGAGGAAGGGGCAGGAGGTGCGAGGACAGGACGATCAACACCACGAGCGTCATACTCGAATGGGGAAGTGAAGTGTCCCTGGCGTCCTCTGACGCCGTCGCGAATTGCATTGTATTTTGTCCCACTGGCAGTAGGTCCCTCCCAAAGGAAGCCTTCGGTGCGAGCGGGAAGATCTGTGACGATGCCAGTTGGCTCAATGATTGAGGCGAGGGAGTCAACCGGGAAGGAACGAGCAAACTCGAGGGGGCGAACAAGCCATACGGGAACTCCAGCCAGCTGGAGTCGAAGTGCTATAGCTGTGTCGGAAGTGAAACAGCCAACGAAAAACTTGTTGAGACCATGCAGACGGATATTCTCCTGCTCCTTCTGCCCTTGAAGGAAAGGGCGCACAGCGGAAGTGTATAGGAGTGTAGCGAACATCTCCAGCACAATCCACTGGAAGTCTCGAAGGGCGGTGAGGAACCGAGAGTAGGCCATAGATTGGTGGGCGAGGCCAGACGCGAGTGATTTCATCACCAAGAGATTGGCGCGCCAGTTTTGCCGGATGTCGATCAGTTCAATGGGGGAGGTGGCGGGATTGAACATGGCGTTCAACTTATCCATGGCCTGGTGAAGCCCTTCAGTCAAGTAACGCGAGGCACGGCCAAACCCACGGCGGAATCCTGTGTCCTCAACCCATTCGGCGTTGGGACTAGGATCCACCCAAGCGACCCATAGAGAGTCGCCGATGGGCGAGTCAGGCTGCTTGCCGAGGATGCACGGAAGATGCGGGGCGTCTTTCGTATACCACTGAGGCCACAATCGTGGATCCTCGTGACCGAATTGCCCGTCCGCACGCGAGCGCACAATTTGGCTTCTATGGATGTCCGGACGAGGGAGATACGTGGCGTTGGGCGTGGAAAGGATGGCAGGGGCGTCATCGAGGACAGCTGCGAGTTTGGCATGGAAAGGGTTGACGGTACCTTGACATACATATCAGACAGAATCTGGAGAGGTTATGAAAGAGCTACATACCAGAAACAGGCTCGTGGAAGCCCAAAAGCTGCTCCGGACGATCCAGAAGCTCCTGGTGAGCGGCGCTGCGATGAAACGTGCTTTGTTCGGCCATCCGGAAAGGTCTAGCATGGATTAGCATGTGGTGTTGTGGCGCGCCGGGCAAACACGTACCAGGTGCACAGAGGGGGACGTGGATGCTACATTGAATCAGCATCCAAATCCAAAGAGAAGACAGTGTGATGCGCGAAGAAAAGACGCCGCTGCGCAGGCCGCTCGACAGATTGTCGAGACGGCGCGGCCTGACATAGATTGTCAAGCCGTCCACCAGCTGGGCAGGACTCGATCCTCATGATACGCGGCGTCGTCTGTCGTCCTGTGTCCGTCGTGCGTCTTCCTCCGTCCATCATCTATCAACCTCCACAAACCAATCGTCCATAGTAGAAGAAAAGGCTGCCGACGAAATCGTCAAGCAGCGCGGCCGACAGAATTGTCAGGCCGCGGAGAATGGGGCGATGGGGAAAGAAACTGACAAATGTTAAGACTTACCAGAACAGAAAGAGGCCGCTTGATGACGCGGACACGGCAGTTGGGCGTAGTCGCGGGGTTCGGCGTCGGGGCAGGCGTGGTGAGAATGCGGTGAGAGCAGGGCAGAGCAGACTCGAACTTTCGTCGTCGAGCAGTGGCAGAGCCTGACAAATCGGGTCAGCTGACCCGCCGGCAGGCAGTTGGATTGACGAATTTCGCCAAGTCCGTGCTCACCTTGCACGTTCACCGCCACCTCGCCACCTCGCCACCGCCAGCCCGCCTGGTTCACGGACTTGCGGATTGCCGATGGGCCGACGATCTCGTCGTGCCCGCCAGCTTGACAATTCTGTCAGGCTTGGCCCCGTTCTCGCTCCCGCCCACCCGCCTCGCCATCCCAGTACCTCCTACGTCCAGGTCCCGCTTGCGTGGGAACTTGGTGTCTAGCGCCAGCTTCTCACGCTCACGCCCCGCCTCCGCAACACCAGTCTCCCGCCACCGCGCCCATACCCAGGTACGTTCACGCGTCGACACTTTCAGTCGTGCTCACTCAACCCACCCCGCCAAATTCTCCACCCAGGCCGAGGGGCTCGACAATCTCGTTGTCCCCAGCTGACTGACAATTTGTTAGTGGGCTTGCTCTACCCGCCACGTCAAACGAGCACGCGCTGACACCAGGATCAATTACCTCGATGGATAACACTGTAATCGTCCACGCTGCCGGGACTTACCTCGTTCAACGCTTCGCTGCGCGCGTGCCCACAGCGTCAACTACTGATATTCTTCACGCGCCTCCACATTCACCCAGCTGCCTGCGCGCCGCCATCGTGCTCATGCCCAGGTGCGGTCAGGGACAACGATCTTGTCGCTCCTTACTAACCGACTTTGTGTAGTCTCCTTCGCCATCTCTTGTGCATCCGCACGATGGCGGTATTTTGTGTTTCTGTATTTCCATCACTATATCACGCTCAATAGAACATCGTTGCAAAGTGCTCATCCTATCGTGAATTAAGGCGCCTTTCTCTTCCTGAATGTCTCTTGGCGTAAGGCCTTCCCCATATTATTCATTTCCCATCCCGCTGTGCTCTCATATTCATCTGGTTTCTTCAGCACAGCTTGACGTGGTATTAGCTCTGGATTCTTTCTGTGAAAGAGGTGTCAATTCTTTATCGATCCACCCAGTCTTGTCTTACTTGTAGCGCGCGCGCTCTGCAGCAGCGCGAAGGCGATCCCGATTTTTTGAACGGTACTTCGCCGCTGCCTGATTGTTGCGGGCGCGTTGCTCAGCAAGCTCTTCCTTGTTCATTGATTGCTTCTTCCTGCAAGCCTGTGAGTGCTAGTAGGGAGCCGTGGTTGAGTTGATCACACTCACCGAGCCATTGACGCCCGCGAGGCAGCCTTAGCCTTTTCATGCAGATCCTCAGCGACTTCTTCCTCTCTCTCCAAAACTCGCAGGCGCTCTGTCTCCTCCTCGCGCAACATTGCTAGTGTTTCCGGATCTTCGGACCATTCAGTGTATAAATCGGCAAAATATTGACGGATGTCAGGTTGAGAAGCAAATTGAAGGTCGCGGTCACGACAAGCCTTCATTGGAGCGTCCTTGGGACATGCCATATGAATTCTTCGAGTTGAGATGTTGGGGTGACAAGGTCAAGACGAATGTGGTGACGTCCAGATAAATGTGTATGTGTATGATCACTCGGATGCCACATTGGATGACACTCGCTCTTGATACCAATTTTTGGCTATGGGTACATTCTTAAGCCTGGATAATCTCCCCTACAATGTATCTATCTTATTTACTATGGCCATACTTGACGCCGGACAATAGAAATTGAGGTTTAATGTCATATTAAATGATCACAGAAGGAACCGGAAACTCCGTTCCGAACGCCGATGTGTGAGCTGTCACTGTTATAGTGACAATTTTTGCTTGCGTGTCGCCTCCAACACCTCCAACACCGGGTCCTCACCTCTACTCTCTGGACTCCCTTCAGCGGGCACGACTCCGATAATTGCATGCCAAGGACATGACGTTTCGTCATGTCTTGCCTGCCTGACAATTCTGTCAGGCGGCCATGTCTTATCCTGGCCTACCATTGGATCTAGGACGACTTTCGGACGCGGACGGAGCGCCGCTGGCTAGAGCTTGACAATTTTGTCATCTCTGCTGGTCTGACAATTGTCAGCCAGTCGCGCGCTCATTGGACAAGATACGAGTCTGCCCGTGGATTCGCCGTGGATTTGTCAAGATACTGGCGCGCCGCACTCGAGCCCTGCGGATCCATTTGCAAATATGCTCACCTGCTCGCTGTTATTTCCAATATGTCTGTATTTTCTGTCTTTTTTCTGGAGGCAACCTCATGGTATTCAGTCAGGATCTTGCCTCGTGGCGCAGTATTTACTATCAGCCAATCATATCACATCGATGGGCGGCTTGGCGGACGTCCGTTTCTATCCGAGCGCTTGCTGCCCACAGGTAGGATCACCTATTTTTCTAATCTTCAAGTCGCTTGCTGAATCGCTTAAAAGACCACTCAAAATCAGCTATAACCTAGTCTACCATCGTATACTACCTCTCAGAATGCCTCGCCAGTCACCCGTTTCCATCTCCCGCCAATCGTCTACCACTTCCCTCTCTGAAAAGCGCAAGCGCGCTGACACCGTCACTGCAACCAGCAAGGGTGGGGCTACCGCCAAACCAGCGCCCAAGCGTTCTCGCAAGGCATCGATGTCGTCGGCCAAAGGGAAGGCGAGGGCGAAGGCGAGGAAGAGCAAGGGGAAGGGTCGCCGCCCCGCCACCTCTGACGATGACGAGCCTTTGGGCACTGAGGAGGACGGTCCTGCCACTGACCATGCCACCTCCGAGCGGGATCCGTATGAGGGCATGCCAGATCTGGGGGCCGTATCCGATTCCGAGGATGAGGATGAGGAGGACGAAGATGAGGGCGGCGGCGACGGCGGTCCCGGAGATCTGGAAGACAAAAGATACTGGGAAGGTGTTCTCGGTATGTGCAACCTACGCCTCTTCGTTTTTTCTGTCTGAATCAGGCTGTAGAAGCGAAACGCGGCAAGTTCAAGTCGTTCGTCTACGACCACTTCCAGCCACCAGTTGTTAGCGAGGGGCCGAATGGTTTTACCCAGCTCTTCGTGTGCAAATTGTACATATCTATACTTCTTCCTCTGAACTTTTGTTAACTCCCTCTTAGGACCAATGTTGAGGTCAACAGATCATTTAGTGACTCGACCACCAGCAATCTCAAGCGCCATGAGAAGCTCTGCGCTGGAAACGCCGGCCAAACCTCCCTTGCCCCCTTTGCTCACGGTTCAACCTACACGCCCGGCCGCCTCCGTTTCTATCTGGTCGAGGAGGTAGCCACCTGCCACCGCCCATTCACCATTGCGAGTGACCCACCGATTCGCAAGATTATACGGATGTTCCGACTGGATGTGCGGATTCCTTCTGAGACCACACTGTCCCGCGACACCAAGGAGACTTACACCGTCACCAAAGTCAAAGTTGTTGAACACCTTCGCGTATGTCCTTTGTCATTTGGTCATGTACTTCGTCTCACCTAGTCACAGAACGTCCGTGGAAAGCTTCACGTCGTCTTCGATGGCTAGGCTTCCGGCAGAAAACGCTCAAGTCAGGGCGTCGGCGTCACGTTCTTCAATGGCACCAAGATAGAGAATCTTAATCTTGACATGATAGGGTGTGTGGTCGTTCTGATTCCGTCTCTCAACTTTGCTAATCCTGATGCAGCCTTCACGAACGCCACACCGCTGAGTATCTTGCAGACAAGACGATCGGATGCTTGGAGGACTTTGGCGTTGTCGATAAGCTTCTTGGCTTCTGTGGCGACAATGCCAGTGTCAACACAAAGATGGTTGCAGAGGCTATCCCGAAACTACCTGTCAATACCCACGCTGGCGAGGATACCTACGTCGGGTGCTCGGCTCATCAAATTGACCTCGCTACACGGGCAAGTTTCTTTCGGTCTGTTTTCTATCCTCATTTTCTCATCTTCTTCTAGGCCGTGATGCGTCAGTTCGTTGGCAAAAAGATCACCAATAAAGGGCTCGACGATTACAATGGCGAGGATTTCAATGACGACGGCAACATATACATCGAAGAAGAAGTCGATGAGCCTGATCAAGGTGAACAAGAGGTCTTGGAGGCCGTTGACGCAGCTGGGGAGGAGGCAGAGGAGGCAGAGTTAGAGGAGCTATTCGCTGCCTTGACGGAAATGAAGGACTTGACCGATGCCGACAAGTCCTTGGGTCGTGCGGCTGTCACGAAGGTTTGTCCATCCTTTTCTCAAAATGCTTATCACTGTGGCTGAAACTCTTCTTCAGATCATGAAGATCGGGCGCCGCGTCTTCAACACACAGCGGATGCAGGAGGAATTGCAAACTCAGTGTGCAAAGTGCGACATCAACCCGCCCAAAAAGATGATTCGGGCGGTCGCCACTCGGTGGAACTCCCTCCATCCCGTTCTTGAGCGTGCTCTCGAACTTCGTCGCCCTCTTGACCGCCTCGTTGTGGAGCCTGAGTTCAATCGGGTCAGCAAGCGTGCTATGTCTAAGTTCAAGCTGACCACGGCTGAGTGGACGGTTATTGAACAGCTGGAAAAGGTTCTACATGTACGCTACACCTACGATGCGGACTACTTGTACATCATCTAATGTATCATTATAGATTTTCGTGGATGCATCGAAAGCTTTGTCCAAGTCGGGCACCCCGCTCATCCATCAAGTCATCCCTATCTTTGACGCTCTCGTTGACGAGCTCGACGACATCATCAAGGATAAGTCTTACAGCCCTATCGTGCGCGCTGGCGCTGCCCGTGGCCGTACCGTAATGCTCAAGTACTACGGTCGCACTGACAACAATCGAATGATTCGAATCGCAATGGGTACGATTGACGCTGTATTCTGATGAATGTTCTGATCTTGTCTCAACAGTGCTTCATCCCAAGTTCAAGACGCGATACTTCGAGAGTCAAGGCTGGGAGCGTGAGTGGATCAATGTGGCACTTGAGCATGTCCGCAAAGAATGGGCTCGTTACAAGCCAGCAGACGGTGCACCTACACCTGCTGGAAGAACTTCGAAGGCGAGTTATCAATAATCTCATTCTGTCTTGCCCTGATGCATGTCTAGGCTAATCGCTTTGAGGATGTCGAAAACTACACCAAGAACCAAAGCAATGACCCTCTCGAGGAGTATCTCACCACCCCGCCGGTTCTTTCGTGCTCCAACGCCTTGGCATACTGGGCGTCGCAGCTTGATCCCATTGACGCTAAGGGAAAAACAACCAAGACTGCTAGTGGCGCGTTGGCACAGATGGCGCTTGACTATCTAAGTATGCCAGGTATGTGTTGCTCTGAAGTTCATCTTATGACTTTGGTTAATGATTCTCTAGCTACGTCGGTGGATATTGAACGACTTTTCTCGCATGCGGGCCTGACCGTGACCAAACATCGCCACAATCTGTCTGATGAGTCGACACGGGCAGCGGTGATTCTTTGGGGGTGGTTCAAGGCTGGCTTGGTTCCCGAAGCCGAATTGATCAAGATGCTTAATGCCAAGTCGTCTCGCAAGAAGGATAAGGCTGCTAACAAGGACTCCGATGTTGAATTTGTAGAGTAGATATAATTCGCCTCAATGTATGATATCTGCACGAGTCTTATGTGAGTACTCGCTTGAGTACTCGCGAGTACTCGAGTGCACTCGAGTCAGTGTGAGTACTCATTGGAACCGTGAGTACTCGACTCGTTGGACTCGAGTCTTGATAGGACTCGGTTCTTGTACGGGTCGTGATTTCTTTTTTTAGTAATGAGTACTCGTGCTCACGAGTCCGAGTCTACTCGAGTCAGGACTCGTGAAGGTCCTTATGAGGGATATGGAGGTTCACGGAGGCGGAAGGAGGGGTTCGGCCGTATTCGTGTTGGGTGGCAGCGAGCTGCACAAGTGTGCGGCCCGCGCCGAGCCCGACATGATGGCGCGCCCTCGCATCCGCGCTGTATGGCGGCCGTAGCGGCCACACAGCGCAGAGTGCGAGTGCGAGTGCGTCGGAGGTAGGTGGGGCAGGAGGGATGGGATGGCAGGTGTATGCTGAGGCAGAGGGCGGCACACTGTGCAATTGAGGACGGAGTCGAAGGCAAAGGCCACGAGCCTGAGGCGATCGCCGGCGTGTGGTAACCAGCCTGGGAATTGGTCAGTACATAGATACATGGGACGTCGACGGCACCTCAAGCGCCGCCGACGTCGGGCGAATTGCAAAAATGAGCAATAATTAGAATATACGCACCTGGCTCCAAAGGTCCCCGCCCCTGCTCTTGAAGCGTGCTCGCCGGCACAGCATGGGGCACATCGTCGTCGTTGTCGTCGAGCAGGACGCTGCCCGACGTCCTCGATGTCATGCTGCCCGCTTGACGGGGGCTTACGCGGCTTGTTCGGGGTTCAGCGCCATGGCGACGGCCACGAGACGGTGTCCTGGGGTCCGGCAGCAATGCCTCCGCGGGTTCGGGCGCTGTCCTGGGCGTCGTCGTGGGTCGACGTGGGTCGGTGGTGGTGGAGAGAGGGTAAGATTGCGAATCCGAATGCTGTTCGGATTTGCGGTCCGCGTCGCCGGCACCAAATCTGGCGAACAGCGACGACAATAATGGGTGAGGGTGTCGTCGGGGGAGGCTGAAAACTTGTGTACATATTCCTGTGATATGTGGTAAGACATCCCGGAAGTGCCCCGAAATTACCAGGGAGACGACTTACCGTCCAGTGTAGGTCACTCCAACTCGACGTTCGAGTGATTTTGACGTTCAACGCAAGCAGAAATGGCTGGCGGCTGCCTCTATTTTGCGCTCACAAGATCGGTAATGATGTCTAGCATTGATTCTTGGTAAGTAGAGGTGAGCCGGCGAGTCGCAACGAGCTGCGACGCACGCCGAATCAGATTGGGGATGGGGAACTCACCACGTAAGGTGAGTTCCCGCCCGTTTGCTGCAGAAATCACGCCAAATTTGCTTGGATGGCGTCCATACTCAATAGTATTGCATATTCCGATGCTTAACATGCTGGTCCGATGTTGTCGTCGACGTTCCGAGCGACGTCGAGGATGCTCCGTTCACAATCCGGCAAACGCCGGATCGTGATCGAGAGCTTTTTGTCGTCTTTGCTTGCTTCTGACCGCGATGGCACGTCGGCGTAGACGTGCCATCCAGCTCCAGATTTATGTCTGGGGCCTCTGTTCCCTCTCTGGCGCTCTTCTATTTGCCTCTGGACCCCCGCCGATGTCTCCACGGCTACCGACAGCCATGGATGACGTTTGGAACTCTTTCAGCGCGTAAGCCGTTGCTGACGACGCCACCCTCAAAGCCTGGAACGACGCCGAAGACAGAAAGCCTCCCAGACACGACTTCCTGGGATGGTTGGGTGTAGGAGCAGCGCGGGCGAGGTAGAGGGAGCGGGAGCGGGAGCAGAGGCGGGACGATGGGCTGGGATAGCCGCAACGTCGGACAAGTGGGACGGCGGCGCACCGGTGCGCCACCCTTTTATCTTACTTCACTCATTTCTCATTCATTTTTCATTTCCCCGTCTGTTCCATGTCGCCCCGGCCCCCCACCCAGCCCCCACCCACTCCCCAAAATTCCGCTAAGTCGATGCCGCCGGCACTTGAGGCCACGTCAGCCTCACGTGCCGGTTCGTTTAAATTTTCGATCGCTTCATATTTCCTTCTTCATTCTGTTCTCTCACCTACCACCTCCAGACCTCGACCTCGACGCCAGTGACGGCTGAAGCCTAGTGCACAGCCGTCGCTCCCTGCTGAGGCCTAGCGCCCAGCACTAGCCAGCACTCTTTCGTAGTGACGCCCAGCGCACACTACCTGCATCGAGCGTCGGGTACGGCATGTATGGTGCGTCCATGCGTTCTCTTTTCCAGACTCGCCCACTGACATTGCACATAGTGGAGTCCCACTACACCAACGTCTCCAATAGGACGACGACGCCAACCCTGAAAGTCCAAGCACCACCCGAGCAAGACGACTGAGGACGAGAAAGCCGACCGAGGACGAGCACGACGACCGAGGAAGCGCGACAACTGCAACAACTGAAGATGAGCACAACAAGCGAAGAGGAGCCCAAACGTGCCCGACGCACAAGGACGAGCACGACAAGTCAGGACGAGCACCGACGCACGAGGACGAGCCAGACGACCGAGGAAGAACTCGACATGCAAGGCCTTTGCCTACCGCATAGGGGCCAGGGACAGACAACCCATGCCCCGATTAGGATGACGCCGACGCCAATGCGGCAGACCGACTAGGATGTTGAGCAGCACAACAAGGGTTAGACACATCAGAGAAGGGCTACAGTATGATGAGTTCGAAGTCTACCTATTACCTATGTACGCACTCTATATTACTACATAGAGTAGTACAGCCATTTTACAATTGAGGATCATTCAATGTTATCCATTGTCCGATTTCAATTGTCTTTACAAAAACAGTCAGTACTTTTCTGGTACTTCTCAGTTGCTTGAGGTGCTTGCAAAAGTGTTTAGTAAGTACTTCGAGAGTCTTTATGCTTGGCTCTATGAACTTAGTTGTCACTTGACAAGCTCTATCAAAGCACTATATGAGAGCTTTACTAGAAGGTTCATAGTCACACGTACTTCCTGAGGCTTGACAAGCAGTATGAAAGCACTGTAGAAGAGCTTTACACAAAGGTTAATAGAGACACTGATTTAAGAATACTTACGAAGTGTTTGCAAAGCTGTGTGAAAGCTACTCAAAGTCTCTTATGGTGCTTTAAAACACATGTCTCCCTTAACCTTTGTGTTAAGCATTTTGGCCGCTTTGGAGCTTGACAACCTTTGAAAGGCTTTTACGCTCTTTAAATCACTTCAATTTCATATGGTGTTTCCAGATGAAAGAGGGCGCTGATTCCTGTAACCGTTCCTGCGGGAGGACGTCCTATCCAACCAGCATTCGCGATAGCGCTCGATCAGCTGACAATTGTCAGGCTGGAAGGGATTGACGATAGCGTCATGTCCCAAAAGTCGTCCCAAGGTCCTGCGATAGCAAGTGTACGGCCAGCTGACAATTGTCAGAATGGCAGGGTATGAAAAATGTCATCTCCCAGGGCGTGCACGGTAGTTGGTCCCCGCGTGTGGCTTTGAGGGCAATGTCCAGGTTGCAGGCAACGTGGCGGAAAGCAAGAAAAATGTCACTCTGACAGTGACTGAACATCACCTGAGTGTTACTCGGCACTCGGGGCGGTTCTTCCGGCGTCTTGTGTGGTCACTTAATATTGGCATCCAGTCTCTATTCTTAGCTCTACAGCTCGCGATATGACTATTCATCTGTCCAAATATAACCTATTTATGTCTATCTACCTTGGAGATTATTTAGAGAACACCGATTGAGATTACAACTAAGTTTGAACAATGGATGGCATGGGTCTATGATCCAAGACTTGAATTGATCCCACCATCTGTACCTCCTCCTCGACCAACAATGGTCCGCACTAAACAGTCGGCTCTGAAAGCTGAACACGACCGCGATCTCATTGGGGCATTTCCTGAAGAGGTTCAGGCCTATTTCCAGGCGCTGTATGACCGAGGCGACGACTGTTCGGAGCCACTTGATTATCTGCGGAGCGAGGAACAAGACCGTCTCGTAAAGATTGCCGAGGAGGACGCGGCAGCTGATGCTGTTGCTCAGATACGCGAGCAGGAGATGGAGAAAAAACGCATAAAGTGTAATACTTCTTCAGCAAAATCTATGGCAAAGTGAGGACTTCGGTTGAGATTGCCACTCGTTCACTGAAGCGTCACCGAACAGGAAAAAAGCTGACATGAATGAGGAGCAGTTGGAGGAGCTTCGCGCTCGTAACAAGGTCACCAAGGCGAAGTATAGAACCGCCAACCAAACAAATTTACGCGCGAGCGCAGAGCAACGACGCTACGAGTAGGCAATATTCCTCTGTCAAAATGTGCTTTCGACTCATCCCGCCTCTTTCAGGGACAATCCAGTTCTACTCCCTCGCCAAGGCCAGCTTAAGAAACCCAAGGAATACGATGCTGGAGCGATGGCATCTTGGGAGATGAACAATCTGGGCAAGCTGGCGCGTCGCAGGCAAATAACTGAGAGCAAGGAGGATGAAGCGGAGACTGCAGAGTAGGTTGTAAAGGAGGTATTAGAATTGAACAAGGCAGATACATGATACGTTGGTATATACGGGGTGACGACTTGTATCTGAAAGCGGGTAAGAGCAAGGCATAACACTATGCGGAGGGGCTCACCAGAAAACCCGGGCGGCGGGTGATTGAGATCGAAGAGATCCCAGGTATCGAGTCCAAGGTTGAAGGGCGGTATGAGAATAAACACGTAGTAGAGGCAGAGAAGGAGGATCATTCGTTAGCATGCCAAGCGAGAACACAAAAGCAGGTAAACGTTGGTGTAGCGGGTTATAAAGAGAACGGGTCAGACAGCAATGAAAAGAATGAACGGATGGATGATAATCGCACCTCAGTTCCACCTAGAGATGAACACGCCGAACTTCAAACATTGGAATGGATCTTGGCTTGTTGCGTGGGGACGCAGTGGTGAACGGAGGACTTCCAGGTGACAATTGTCACTCTGAATGGGATTGACAATTCGTCATCTCCCAGATTGGCGGTCGGTGGCAGATAGCGGTCGGTGGCAGATAGCGGTTGGTGGCAAACGGCAGTCGGTGGCGATGGGGTGTGGAGGTGGTTCCCAGTCGTTTCCAGCTGACAATTGTCAGACTGGATGGGATTGACAAAACATCATCTCCCAGAGGCCGGCGCCAGCGTAGTGGTGAGGGCGGAGTCCAGACGAAACAGGCGGGGTAGAGATCGAGATCGAGAGAGAAAGAGAGAATCAGAGATAGCGGACTTGGGCAAAAATCCACCGCTGGTCACGTGTTATGACTCAGCGTTTGAGACCAGTCTTTATCTTTTTACAAGGCCGCCATCTCTCTCTTTTGCTGCCACCCACCCGCCGCCCTCGACGCCAAATTTTGTGATTGCGACCAACTGCCGCATCCTGCGTCACTCAAGTGGCCTTTTGTGTAAGTTAGATTTTTGTTGCTCTTCCCCCTGCTTTCTCCTTTGTTGCGGCATGACGGTTGTCATCCGCTGCTGTCTGACAATTGTCAGCAGCCGGTTGCTTGGAATCTACGCGCCTCTGGTCCTCCCCGCGCGTCTGATCGCAGACTTCGGCCGGACAATTTTCTAGGACGACGTACTGGAGTCGGGTTGCTCACTCTCTTACAGCAACAGTATCTTCCCGATGGGTTTGCCTGGTACGTGTTTTGTCTTTCATCCATTCGCAATTAATCTTGGCAGTGCCAGATATTGCTCCTACGCCCGCCATGCCGCCCGCTTTTACGCGCTCTGCCGAGCACCAGGCGCTGCTGGATCATCCCGAGCGTCTGATCGCTCTTGGCACTGACATTGGTGTGTACTCGCTCGCTTCGAATGTCAGTGTCTCCCGTTCTAATTTAGCCTATCTTAGACCCCACAACTGCGTTTGAGGCCGTTGCAGCTGCAGTCCTTGACAACGCACCATTTATCGTCTCCAGCCCCAACTCCGATTATGTCCCGCGGCCCGACGTCCATCGCACACAAATCCTTCGACCCAGGGCAGACTTATGCATGGGCCTGGAGGACCCGCGCCTATGGCCGCAATTCTTTTGCAAGGATTTCCCCCACCTCGCTTGGATGATGAAGCAACCGCCGGAGTTGTCACCGGAGCTTGGCGAGAAGTATTGGGTGGCTTGGATAGATCCTGAGGCAGGCTCCCACTGGACCAAAGATGGCACATTTTGCGCTGGCTTCGGGCGCGCATCAGCTTGGGTTTTGCGGGGTCTGTGTGATGCTGTCGAGGGGGTACACGGGATTGCCACCCACGATGAGGAGCTTGACTTTGTCGCTCGCGTTCTACCTGATGCAACACGTCACCAATGGCGCCGTATCATCTTATCACTGTACTCTATTTGCAATGCTCTAATGTATCAGACCATGTCTTTCCGGCGTTTCACCATACACGTGCGCGACTTTCAGTGGATCGTTCTCGACTTGCTCGCTCTGTGGATGTACTGCGCCAAGGGGCTCGGTGTTCTCTCGGGGAAGAAAGAGATCAACCCGAATGTCTCTTTCACGTTGGCCAATCGTTCCTTGGTTGGCTGCTTCACCTTTGACATGGAGCTAGCGACACGTCTAGTCTTTGTTGGGGCTCCGGTTTGGGTGGTCAGGCCACTACAATTTGCAGGCACCTTTTGTGTGGAGGAGGTAGTAAGCATCACGGAGCCCAGCTCCATTGTGACAGAATTGGACAAGCATAGTCCGGTTCTTTGGGAAGGAGGAAGTGGGCAGGGGACAAAAATTCTGGCGTTCCGGAATCTCATCAACTCTCGTTCAGGTTTCTTCACGTCGCCTTTCGAATACGACTGGCGTGGGGTTGAGCGCCTTGTGATCGCCCCGCCCGCAGGCTCATCCTCACTTTGACGTACAATTGGGACCTCCCAAGGGAAGAAGGACACTGGTACGTCAATAGCGAATACCCGCTTTCCAATTATTAATGTCTCTTACAGATCAAGTTACCATTGTCTATGCCAAGCATGCTTTTCTCCCCCCACACGTCGCTGTATGGCGTGCGTCCATCTCGAAACTTGACACGCGCAAGTCACGCTGCGTGGATAAGCCAAACGAACGTTTCTTCATTCCTCGTGCCGACGTCTTCACCTCCATCCAGCCCGAGAAGACAATCTCGTATGTTCAGAATCGGCTGAATGTCCGGGGAGTGGTACTCGCTGCCGCTCAGACCGACAAACCGCCTGCACTGAGCCATCAAGCATGGCGCCTTCTCATCCACCAGGGCAGTCTTTCACCAAACGTTGATGGATCCGGGAAGCATACGTGGCGCCACCGAAAACACAAAGAGGAAGTCGACGGGCTTGTCCAGCTGGCATCTGTGGATGTTCCGGCCTCCGTCAATCTGAATGGGAGGTGGTATGGCGAGGTGGCTTCAAACAAGGTGGGGTTAATGCAGCAGATCTGTTGGGAGATGAACGAGCTGGCGTTCCGTTTGGATTTTGCCACCCTCAATGCTCGGCACTCCCGCATTGGGGACTTCCACGAGCAGTATGATTCCGTGCGCGATTGTTTTCCCATAGGTAGTGCACCCATCCACATCGTCGACGTTGGTCAGGCAAACCAAGGGCTGGCACACCCGGATTGGAGATCTCGCGCCCGCTACATCTATGCACTGTGGGGCATGATCAAGAATTGGCGTATGGCGTTGCCGGCTGAGGTGTGGGTGGAGGATAAAGAGTATGTGAGGGGGTACACCCAGCAGGAGATAGAGAAGCTGGAGACTGCATTGGTGGGTGTGTATATCGACACTTTTTTTGTTACATTTGGTCGTGCCCCCGTTCTTCCCATGGTCTTGCCTACTACCCGCCAGACGGATTGGATCATACCAATGCAAAGGGAGATGACTCCCGGGTTTGAAGGACGATGGCGGCCGCATTGGGAGCTTCGTAAACAGTCTTGGTACCGTCAACAGTGAACATTTTATCTAGCATCATTTATACATGTCACACATATTCCTTTTTTGTTTGTATTTGTAGCACGTCAAACAGGATTTTTTTCTGTAGATATGTGCGAGTTTGAGTGAGTACTTAGGGTAAGTACTCATGGCCCTAGATCTCTGCTCTAGACTCAAGAATGATTCAGCTTGTGCATACTCACGAGTCCCACAAGTCGAATCTCCGAGACACCCGAGGCGAGTCGAGTCTGTGAGTTACTCACGGATTCATGAGACTCGTGCGGATCTCTAACACTAGTTGCAGCCAAGTCAGTACAGTATCCTTCAGCACACGGCTGTTGACGTACCACTTCCCGATGGTGCGTATGGGCTGGGCTTTGTCTTATCCGCCAGCCAATCACCCACCATTGTCTCCCACTCCAGCCGCAACTCCTCCTCAAGCGTCTCGTTTACCGCCGCAAAAGCCTCCATCTGGACAAATCTCTCCTCTAGGGCAATTTGAAGACGTCTTAATAGTGTTGTACCTGATTCAAGTATCCATCAGCAAGCCAAAAGCTAAAGATTGAAGAGACCATACCAAGGCGCACGTTCTTTGTAAAGTTGTGCTTGTCCGCCTTGTCCTTTATGTTGTCATGTCAAGCTCCCGGTTGTTCCTCCTTTGTCATGTACGACATGGGGTTCAGTACCGACCATACCCGCTCAATGCCCTCGCCGTTGGTCTTTCCTACCCCCGGCTGATATTTCAATGACTCCTTCGTCTCGCAGTCAATGTTATGGACATTTTTGTGCCAAACTGGCAATCCCCAAGTTAAGACTGGCAACTCGAGATTTTTGAGAGCGTCCGGAAGCGCGTCGATCCGCGCAAAAAAGTTCTTCTTATATTGGCAGGCTATGTCGTATGTTATCGTGACCTCCTTCAAGCCCATGCGCGAGAGGAGCCAATAGAGTACAAAGTCTGTGTTCTTGTACCTGCGATAGAAAGTCAGAGAGTTCGCGGAGAAAGAAGAATCATACGGAACCTTTCTCCTTTCTCCAAATTGTTGAGTCCGAGAATTATTTCATGACGCGCACAAATCACCCCCAACACTCCAGCCCAACAAAGCCCGACAGCAAACTTGGTGTCCTTTTGCATGAGCGCGGCAAATGCAATACATGTTGACATCTGCACAGTTGGATTAGCCTATTTCCCCACAAAGTCAGAGGTCGACTAACCTCTTCCTCTGTGATGTAGCTTTGTAACCAGTCATGATACAATTCCACGGGTACCTGGACCCCGAGACCAGAATACAATGACAGGTCGACGTGAGGAGACGCCCGCATTTTACACGACATGCAAAAATTGGCGTCCGCCGAAACAATTTGGCGGTAAAGATAACTATAATCAGGTCAGTGACATACAATGTGAATGTTATAGACATGCGGAACAGTCTATAACACATGGTATATATAGCCCCAACCACACTAAATGACAAGTTGTCATAGTAGCCTTTTGGCTCAGTGGTTATTGTGTCAGTGGTTGGGCACGATTATTACAGTATGACGACTTCAACAGGTCACCGGTTCGATCTGGCTCATGGGCAAATTTCCATACTTTGTCCATGACTCCTCAGAATCGACTGACCTGCAGGATTGCGTCCCTGGGGGCTTTGCTATAGAACCCTTGTGATCAGTGGCTGTGCTGCTGGGCCCTGTCCCAACTCAGGCTCCATTGGTTCAGTGCCTAAAGGAGGAGGTACTGTTATAGACATGCGGAACAGTCTATAACACATGGTATATATAGCCCCAACCACACTAAATGACCAGTCGTCATAGTAGCCTTTTGGCTCAGTGGTTATTGTGTCAGTGGTTGGGCACGATTATTACAGTGAACAATGACAAGGCTTACGAAAACGAAGAGTCGACTGAATCCCAGTTGGGCGGTAAATTGACGTCCAGCCGAGGGCATGCCCAACACTCGACAGCTACGGCACCGTCTGGCGCGTCATCCAAGCCGGCGTCATACAAGATAGAGATCTTCACGAGTCATTAGAAGTAGAGGATATCCTTGATCCGAACCTTGACTTTGATCCGAAGTTCAAATCATTAACATGTCAATGATCCGAACCTAAGGATTATTGTAAGAATCAAGGTTCATTTACTGAAGGTAAAAATCATTGAAGGATCATTGTTGAATCATTAACGTAATGCAAATACAAGTACAGAAAAGCTTCCACAATACTTAAACAGCTTTCAATGGTACATATTGATGATTATGCATGCATATTCTATCAGACATCAGACATCTATCACCCAAACATAGAAGGATCATTCAATGATCCTTGATTTGAACTGCTTAATGATTCGAACTTAAGGATCATTGAAAGGATCAAGGTTTATTTAATTTTGAAGAGGATATCCTCTCTGAGGATCAAGGTTCAGATCATTGAATAACTCGTGGGGATCTCTAATACAAGACGCCAGAACGACGGACCCGCTTGAGAAAATTCCATTGCCGAGACATCCGTAGAAAAGCCTTGTAACGGTCCGGCGTCTCTGCGGAGCTGTAAGGATCCGTCATATCCTCGAGGACGCTAACAAAGTCCCGGACGTTCACTGTTGCCATCACTTTGAGCCGTCGATAGAAGTCCAACAGGTCGACGCTGGCACAGGTTTGTGGAATATGCGTAGTGGCAGGATACCAACCACATCGCAAGAGTTGTTGCCATGCGTGACAACCGTCCGATGCATCGCATTTACAGAAGCAACATGACACCGTCTGTATTGTGAGGCCGGCCATCACGGTCATCAAGCGTGGCGCAGGATCTGGCCAGCAACATGGACCCCCACTGTGACCGAGCTGGTAGACAAGGCCCATCTCGTACAGAGTACATCGCTCCCAGCTGCCGTCTCTCCACACCTGTAATTGAGAGAGTTAAGTTAGCTCACGCGAAAGAGAATCTTCGACAAACCTGTACGACGTGGGTGGGAATGCGCTCGTGCCGCCGCACACAGCACGCTTGGCATTCTATGAGATCGCCGCAGGTCTTGCATCGGTAAAGCTCCTCGCAGAAGTCTTGGTTACCCTCCAGCGGTTCTCGTCGGATGGTATCGGGTACCCAAAATTTTGTTGAACGTAAGAAGACATCACAGCTCGAGCAGCGAGGGTCCAGCGTAGCCGATCCCAGACGAGCCATAGCTGTAGAAATTAGGCAAACTGCACTGTCACTTGACACTCAAAAGTCCAGGCAAATCTAGGTCAGTTGACACTGACCAGGCACACAGCTACAATAAGTAAGTTACATAAGCAATAGCAAATAAGTAATAAAAATATTAGTTACTAAGAATGCAATTACCATCATAATCAAATCTGGCATCACTAGTAATATAATAATGATCAAATTACTGTTATCTTCAAGAATCTATATGAATTCTTTGATGACATGATGTGAGATTTTGTATTTTGAAGCAGCCACAGAGTGGTCAAATTACTATAAATGGTAATCAATGCAATTTTACAAAACACTCTCTAAAGACCGTACTTAGGTTGCTCATCGCAACCTAAGCCCTAAAATCCATTATACACACTGCTTATTATTTTGACAATACACACCGAGACAGAGGCCCGCGCGCGGGGCCTCTTCTTACCGTTCTCTTCCGCTGCGCGTGCGAGAACTTAACCCTTAACCCATCCTAACCTAACCTCTAACCTAATCCAACCTTCTTCATCTAACTATAGTCATCAGTACTATAGTCTAGTGGTTATATTGGTCAATATCAAATAAAGAAGGTCAGCAGTTCAATTCTGTCTTGAGGCATTTTTTTATTTTCTTACTTCAGTGGCCAATCAACCCAGTGTCAGTTGACACTCAGTGTCAACTGACCTAGATTTGCCTCGAATTTTGAGTGTCAACTGACACACAAGAGGCAAATGCCTCTAGCTACAGGTGCCCAGACCATGCCGACGAAAGCCCTCAGCACCAAAAAGACTCGTCCAAGGTTTCCAATCATCCATCGGGTGATCCTAGAACAGAATCTGAACGACCTGTGAGTAGTAGATAAACAGTTACGCATGGAGCGGAAGCGCTTGCGCTTCCCTAAGGTGGACTCGCCCTCGCCTAACTCATCTTTGCCTCCCCCGTCTTTGCCCGGTTCTTTTTCTAAACAGCCGTCTCCTTCAAACGCGGTGTCATCGAGCCCGTAGTCCGCCCCAAACAAAAAAGAGGTGTACTCGTCTTGCAAGTCGGTGGGAAGTACATGGGGTGGCGAGGCGGGGCGGATGAATTGAGAACTGACTTCGCCCGTGGAATTGAGATGGATGAGCTGGTCAACCGCGGCGGCTTCTATGGGACCCGAGTGATCAATTCCATCCTGTTTCTCGGAAGGTCGACCATGGGGACGAGACATGGTTGCGTTTGGGCGGGAGAGGGTTGGACCAAAGAGTGTCGGAGACAGGACTGCGCCAAGGAGAACGGGGAGAGAGGGCGAGACCCAATAAAGGGCAAGGGATATATAGGAGACATTCTATGTGATGGCACCAGACAAAGCATGTCATAAGGCAAAACACTTTTCAATATTTTGGGACACATGGCATAATCTTATCTAATCACACTCCAAAAACGGGCTCTACACCCTCCCCGTCGGTAACCCCAATTTGGGGGACCCGCCTATTATTATTCTGCCAACTTAGCGCATGCGCACTCACCTGATAGCTGACCGTAGGGTCCGTCATACCTTCTTCCAAAATATCGCTACAACTGGACATGAAATTGAGGCAACCTTCGTGAGCCTTGCGTTTGCGTTCTCTATGGAAGATCACAGCTATGAATTTGTCAAAAACAGCAAGATCACAAATGAAAATCGCATACATTCAATGTTTCCTTCTATCCTGAGATTCAGAAGCACACTTTGAAATAATTGTTGCGTGAGCAGCCAGTTTCCGTCAGCCCTAACGTTCAGTGCGTTGCAAAGGACACTGCAATAGCGCGGATTATGTAGCCAATCTGCAACGGCGCAAACATCTTGCATATTCAGGATCTGACACTTGAGGAGGCGAGCCATCATAAAGCCACCCTCTGGGCCAAAAAACTCCCTAACCGCCTCGTCAATTGCACCGGCGCGGATATTGTAGCTGCGGTGCACAATCGCCATCTGGTGTCGTAGGACGCTTTGTTCAAGGTCAGTAAAATAAGAGCAAAACTGGGGGTGATTACACGTACCGAACAGCCTGGTTGTTCACCTCTGTTGGGAGGCAAGTTTCTCTCGCGGCATTCCAAGAGGGTGTCAAGTTATCGATGACACTGCGCAAGAGGATCCAATTGGGACTGCGCGCCGCCAGAGTGAGCGCTTTGCGGAAATCATAGCAATGGTCATTGTTGTGCATGACACTTCTAATCTCCTGGAGGTCGGCAGGCGTGTAGATAGCGCAAAGGAGCAGGCGAGGTACGAGAAAGGCGCCGTTGTCGGCAAAGGCCTCTACGAGCTTGGCATCCATCGAAAGAAGTTAGACGTCTGCCGCGCGACTCGAGGAAGGCTTGGATCTTCCTGGGAAATAGATATAAGAGTCAGACCATCAGGCTAGGCTGCTAAAGAAGAGCGTACTCTTGGTACAAATTCTGTGTTATGAAGATACCACGAGGGCCCAAGGGATCTTCCATGGCGCGAAAGGAAGCACAGGAGGTTTGCAGGCGTCGCACGAACATGATGGTGGGAGGAAAAGGCTGTGAGGCAAAGGCTAAACAGTGATCGGTCAGAAAGGAAGGAAAAGAAGCCAAAGAAATGTCACTGCGGCCTGGAAAATAATTGAAATCAAGATAAGTTACCAAGTATCGATTGCGGCATCATGAGGGAGCATGTACCGCCTGACAAACAATGAGTACCGGCCATTGCTCACGCAAACGGGATTTTCGATCATGTGTGTCCCAATCGGGCTACCCACCCAAATCACCGTGGCAAGTGGATGGACGTGATGTGGGCTTATCAGCAGCACTTAGAGCTTAGTTAGAGGGAAGAAAGACGACCCCCTCACACCTCAAGAGGAACCTCATTTTGCTAAGCCTCCTGATGTCAAACACATCCACGACAAAGTCGGCCGGTTTCTTACGGCCTACGGCTTCACAGCACTGGAATCTCGCTTTGAGGAGATGGGAATTTACACGCATGATGACTCGGTAATCATTGCAGTTGACATTTGGCGGAACCAGACCTTGCGGTAGGAGTTCAAATCAGGGCTAATGGCAAGTGCCGACGTGTGGCGTGAGTTGAAGAAGGCCTTGTACCGTTATGCCCGGCCAGCAGCGTAGTGTTCACCATACCTGTGCCCCGTAATTATCAAATTTTACTTGTTTGTGAGCACCGGCAATTGGGCGAAAGAAATCGTGTGATGCCTAAGCATGATCGGCCTCAATTGGCGGCGAAACATGTTGCTCGCAACTTCCAACAGACTTCCACCTTCCACTCAACGCCGCACGTCCATTATGCGCTGCCGTTTGCAAGAATTAGCTGATATATATTTGATTGTTCTACTTTATCTCAAATACCACTCCTCCTCGCTGTCATAGTCGTGATCTTCCTCATCTACATCCATCCTATCTCCCGGTACGTCCTCTCCTGACTTATGTTGCTCATCTGGCTGGTCAGTAGTATCTTCTTTGGGCTCCCCTTGTTCTGCATTCAATTGGCGACGCGTAATGGCTTCCCTGAGGTGCGTGAAACGTGTATCTCGAGTACCTCGCCCATTAGCACCTGTCTTGGCCTTCGGAATCCCTTCTGCAGAGTCACCGATAGCATTTGCTATATGCCAGTCCAACTGCAGGTCCAGCATGGTGACAGTGAGATATCCCTTTGCTCTGGGAGTGATTTTGAATGCAGACTCGAGCTCAACAACGGTGGAGATAGCGGATGTATTGGCAACAGCGGCTTTGGCGCGTTCTTTGCGCGCGTCGCGTTCTGCGTCCTTCTTGGCATGTTTGTCGGCAACCTCCTTCATGTGGACGATCTGTTTGAGCTTGTCGGCGCGGTTCTTCCCTGAGGAATCTGCTTTGCGGACGACACTGCGAATAGCTTTCCGGGTAATTGGGTTCAACGTCTTTGCGTACTGGGATGTTCCGTTTGCCTTGTACATCCGGACAGCGTTGTGGTAGGGATTTGACATGTTTGGAGCTGCGCGTGCCCCTTGCCGCCGGATGCCCAGCTCGCCTTCATTTCCGTCATTTGTCACTTCAAGCCAAGCGCGTTCAATGTTCTCCGGCGACAGCTCCGACGTTGGCCCATCAGCCTCCCATTCGGTATCAAACCGGTCCCATGTGTCCAGAACACCACTACAGAAGGCGGCAAGCAGGGCATCGATGTGCTCCAGCTTTGGAACCCACGCAAGGGCAGCGTAGACAGCAGTGGCAGGGGGATGAACCTATCTAGGTGTTACGACCTGATCCCGCCGTGACAAGGACTCGCTCATGAGAGACTACCCCTGTAGTCAACCCATAGCTTTCCTGCGAGCGTACCACGTACATCCTCGTATTGTGCTCGACTGGTCGTGCTGCACCAGTCGTAGGGTCCCTTGATGGTCGCACATCCATCTCGTCAGAGACCGAGATACCGTAGGAACCTAATCCCAAGGTACAAGACTCGCCACCGGACCTAGTCCCAGGTGTGGCGTCGGGGAGCCTTCTCTCGTCGGAGTTAACGACGTTGACGGAGGTATCGAAGGGAGACATGTGGGTGAGTCCTACCACGGAGAGCTCAGAGTGCCCAACGGAATTGTATGGGGGAAAACTGGTTAAGGACGAAGTCTGAGTAGCTAGTACAGTGTTGTCTCTGTATTTATACTAATCCCATGCTTGCTCATCGTTCCTCTTCTCGAAGCTTCTACCACATACTCCCGATGCGTCGGGAGTGGTCCGACGCTGCGGATGACGGAGATCCCGACATCCCGATGACCGCCCGACAGATCGATGACCGCCCATTGGTCGGGAAGGCGGGTTTGGTCGGGTACCGACTCCCGCCTGACTCACGCGGCCTAAGTATATTCCCGGGGTGTCTTACACCATGTGTGCTCGCTCCAAAGTGTATCCGGGAGGGCGGGAAGCCCGACAAGGGCGGGACTTCAGGATCCCGGTTCTGTCGCCATAAGGGATCGAACTCTCAACCCCTTGATATATCTCTCGGCATCTTCCGGTGTGGCGCTGGTTCGTGTAGCCGTAGTATCAGGACGCCAAAGTGTGACCAAAGTGGAGGGCCTTGATCTACGGTGAGGCCACATCATGACACTAGGGAGACTAGTACCGACCACTTGCAATATAATTCAATAACGCTACAACTTCTCAGTCTATAATTGATGAGATACGGTAGTTGTGATCCTTCTCAAAGAGTTTTGACGCGACGCAATGTAAGCAATGTATGCGGAATGAAACATCGCAAAACTATCTAGGGAAACTGTGATCGTGAAGGTGATCATCTTACCACAATTAGATCATCGACACTTGCTTTTGATCTCCCATCCGCGGTGCACATTTTTCGTTACATCTGCACCTGGTGACTCTCAGATTCCGTGAGGAGACCGCCATGCCCGGCAAGAAGCTTTATCTCTCGGAAGAAGACCGTGAATGGGCCAAACGCAAGGCTAAAAGTGATTATTGGGAACAGTACGAGTGTACACATTTAACACATTGCCACAGCGCTAAAGTCCACACTAGCAACAAAGTCCGTCTTAACGCAAAGGCTAAGAATAACTACCATCGTTCCAAGGTGCCGGGCACCATTGACGGGCGCACGAAGGCGGGTAGTGTGTAGCGCGGGGCACGGGTACCCGATCCGGGTAGGGGTAGGGGTACGTAAAGGGTAGAGTGCGGGTATCGGGCCGTCAACCCGTTAGTCACCCTGCTTATCCGTTCTACTCGATCACTCTGTGGCGGTTCCAACTTGTCAGTTCTTGTATTAAAGTTAGCCTCCGTGAATTTATTGTGCTATCTGAAACATCGTTGCCCCCTCACACGACATCCTACAACTACGAGTAGCATCCAACGACCCTTCACCTCCGAGTTCCTCTAACCACGTTCTCTCGGCTCTGATGCCATCAGACAATGAGAACCCTCGCAAGCGTCGTGCTTCGGGGTCACCCACAGGCTCGTCTACCTTGAAGCTATCTAAAACGGCATCTAGAGTTAGTGGTGGGGTGAAAAAAGGGGTCCAAAGTACGCTTGCCTTTGTCCGCCGTTCTCTGACCAGATCTCCGTCCCCGGCGTCTCATGCTCGAAGCTCTCGTCGCTCATCAGAGAACTTTGACCACGATATCCTACCATCACTCAGATCAGTCTCCTCGGACACCAGTAAGTTCAATGTAATCCGCTCACCTCCAGTCTGCTTATATCATCAAAGGTTCTTTCCGTTTCACGCATCTTGACCGTGGCCACGGAGACGATGACAACGAGGACGATGACGATCATGTCCCCGAGCCGGCTTCTCGCCCCATAGACATCTCCTCTGAATCCGATTCTGAAAGCGAGCCGGGAAAGACTTCTGACGAGGAAGAGGAGGAAGCGCCTCATGGCCGTCGTGGTAAGCCCACTACAGCTCAGTGACGTGGTGGTGCTCGTCGGTCCAGTCCAACATGGAAGGCGGCCAGCTCGGCCAAGGGAAAGGGTACGTTGTTCATCTCTTGATCTAATGTCATCAGTCAATTAAAGTCGGTGATTGGAACGCGAACATACCCGTTTGCCATCACCAAAAGTTGCACGTCAATCAGGTCGAGTGCCTAAGCCTACCGAGAAAGGTACGATGTTTCTAAATGATGTGGTTCATCAGTATAATGGTCGCCATCTTCTAGCCGCGGACCAAACCGGTCCATCTACATCGAGTCCTAGCTGTAAAATATTGCCTTTTTGTCTCTAGCTGTAGCTAGATTAATTGGATTGGAACCACTCTAGTTGTAGCTAGGAGCCTAGCTGCACTTTTCAAATATGAGTTTACATTATGTAAGTAGTATATGCTGACATAAGTAAAATATAAACAATAATATTTATCATAACATATCTCTAAATTATCAATGATAATGACACTAATGAATGATTGTATTGATTCTAATTGAATGATATGAGTAAAGTTTTGTATTTAAAAGCATTGACAGAGTAGAGCAAATTACTATATTGGGCACCTAAATCACTTAACAAATAGACGTTTTCAACCCACCGAGACACTCCCTAACCACCCCCTAACCTCTCTAACCTCTCTAACCACTAATATCCGCACTTAGGTTGCTCGTCGCAACCTAAGTTCTTGAAAATAATACACAAGGCTGATTATGTAAGGCTTAGACAGTATTTACTTTGAGCTAGCTGTAGCTAGGACCTTAGCTACCGCTATAGTGGTTGCAATCCAATTTCTCTAGCTGTAGCAAGACAGGAGGCTAAATATCACAGCTACTGGTGCTACATCGACGGCGTCCAAGGCACCTCGTAAAAAGAGCTCGCCCCGTAGCTCAACTCAACGAAAGAAGACAAAGAAGACACCTCCCGTCAACATCTCTGCAATTCCAAAGGCGGTGAACATCGCTGACGATCCCAGTGATACTGAGACACACCGTGAGTTCCCATCTATGATAGTTCAAGTTAACAGAAACTCACCGTATATTCTCAGCAGCCAAAGCCAAGAAGCGAGCCCCCGCACGTCACTCCCCCATGTATGGATTCTTCGAGCCGGACCCCATAATCATCAAGAAGGATACCGACAGGGGCAAGGGTGTCCCTCACGAGATGTTCAAATGCTGTATGTGCGGCGTCCGCGTTCCCCGTAACATGACGACTCAGGATAAGTCATCAACGAGTGGTCTTTGTCTTCATGCCAAGGCGTGCTTCGGAACGGAGGCGGTAAAGGTGGCGAAGGAGTCTAATGATCTCTCAGCTACACGGGAGATGGTCAAAAAAGCAGGCGGAAAGAAACAGGGCGTGCTTACGAACATGCTGAAGGGTCTGATTGCAAAGGGCAAGGAAGTCTTTTCAATGATCCCCTTGACCAAGCCTGAGACGCGGTGAGCTCTTTTGTATCTTGCAATGATATCACAGTACTCACCTTGAATTGCAGTGCCGAATGTGTACGCTGGTGCGCCGAGAATTACAGACCCTTCAAGATCGTCGCCGACCGAGCGTTCCATAAGTTGATGAAGAGCGATCGGCCTAACACGTATATCCCGCATCCAACGACGGTTTCCCGCGACACCAAGACACTGTTCGCATCCACGCGTCGAATTGTTCTCAGAGACGACTGAGACTCACCAAACCGAATCAAATACAGACACTTCATAGTTGTGTCTACATTGCTCTTGATGCTTGGACCTCGCCTAACCACAAAACATTTGTCGCATATACGGCACACTGGGAGGAGAACGGCAAATGTGTGAGTACAGTGCTTGATTTCCGCGAACTTGCAGAGGTACGTACTGAGATCTCTGAACCGTCTATGAGTCTGACCGAGCCCGACATCCAGTCACACTCAGGCGAGGCGTTGGCCATCCTCACAAAGGCTGTGCTTGAGGAGTTCGGATTAGAGGGAAAAGTACGTCCAGCTTGATGTCCTGCTTTCAATGTTAGCTAAGTTCGTCAACAGATCCTAGGTGTTACTTGCGATAATGCGAGTCCTAACGATGTAATGATGCAGCGTCTGGTTGACGCACTCCCTGGCTTTGGCGGTCCTCGCGCTCGATCCCGCTGTTTCACACATGTGGTGAATCTCGTTGCCAAGAGCCTTCTGCGTCTGTTCAATGTGCAGAAGAAGCGGCGTAAGGAGGGCGACGATGACGAACATGCGGCAACGGCCGCTGCAGTTGGGAAGGACGATGGTATGGACGTCGAGGATCTGCTGGAACAGCTTAGGGAGTTGGAGGCGGGGAACACAGATAAGGACAACCCAGATGATGTCTACGACGCTTTTGCAACGATGACGGATGCTGACAAGAAGAAGTTCACCGAGGCAACCAAGGTTATCGCCTCGGCCTTACGCAAAGTACGTTATTCTCTCACGTACAACGCATGGCTGACCGCCTTCTTAGATCCGAACTATATCCTTCAAAATCATCAACTCATCGACTATTCTGCTCCCTCGCTGGAAGCAGCTCGTAGCCGAGTTCAACCTTGACGACAAGATCTTACCTAGGGACGTGTCTACTCGATGGAACTCAACATACGATATGCTTGACGTCGCTCTCATGTACAAGCGTGTCATTCGGGAGATGACCGGCGAGGACACTCTTCTCGATTTTGCCATGACGGCTGGTGAATGGACGGTAATTGAGAATCTCGTTGAGGTCCTTGGAGTAAGTTTAGCTCTTGCTGTGTACTTATACGTCTTATATTTGTGTCTAGGCCTTCAAAGACGCAACTACATATTTCTCGCGTGCAGACGCCAACCTCGCAACGGTCATTCCGGCCATGGACAAGCTCGATACCATGCTGGCCACTGCCGTCATCAAAAAGCGCAACGATGAGCCTGATGTTATCCTCTCCTCGCCCATGGCAGCCGCTCTTCTCGTCTCGAAGGATACACTGAACAAGTATTACTTTCTTACAGACGACTCGGAGCTATATCGAATCGCTCTTAGTGCGTAATTCTCTCTTACGCATCTTCACCAGACTGACAATGCTCTAGTTCTACACCCTAAACACAAGACACGATACTTCGACATCCATGACTGGCCCGACGACTGGAAGGCCTCGGCAACGGCACTGATTCGTCGTGTCTTTGACGAGTACCTGACCGTATATGATACGGCCATTGACTCGAGACCCAAACCTACTACAAAGACGGCGTCGTCTCAGGTACGTAACTGTGAACTTGGCCGTACGCTTGTTGACGCCTTGTCTAGCCAACGGAATCCAAGCAAAAGAAATCGAACATGTTCTCAGATGACGACGAGCCCACCCCCGTTGCATCTGCCATCGATGTTTCCAACGAATTAGAGCGCTACCTTGCTGCCGACCCGGAGCCTGTCAAGGATAAGGACGTCGTTGCTTGGTGGTACACTAATCGGAAGAAGTACCCGGTCCTTTCACGAATGGCCCTCGATTACTTATCAGTTCCTCGTACGTCTTCATCTCATCCCTGTCGAGTACTTGCTAATGTCAACGTTACGGTCTAGCTACATCCATTGCGGTCAAACGCCTGTTCAGCCAGGCCCGGATCTTGATCTCGCATATTCGGAACCGCCTCTCTGCACAAACTGCCCGCGCCCTGATGTGCTTGGGAGCATGGAGCCGCGATGGGATGGTTCACGATAGCGACATCGCAGTAGTCACGTCGGCACCTGTTGTTCCAAACGATGTTGCCGACGGGGAGGATGACGTTCTGATGCCAGCCAACTTCGACGTGATTGCTGATATATGAGCATTGTAGTCTACTTAATGTACACGCGCTGTTATATACACACGAATTCTAGTGCAATAGATGCTCATTGACCGCCCCGAACGCTTGAAAATGACCTCGAGAATGCGGGTGGCAGGGTGACCCGTACCCTTTGGTGGACCCCCGGCTAACCCGGCATCTTACCCGGACCCTCGACGCGGGTACGGGTGGAACATGGGGTAGGGTAAGGGTACTCTCTGGCATACCCCTACCCTACCCCTGCTATTCACTAAAGGCGGGCAGAGCTGCCAAATTTGATACAGCGGAGGAATATGAAGCTTTGTGTGTATCTCCCTTTCTGTCTTGTTTTGAATTTAAGAAAGATGATAGACGTCTCGACGCTGTCATAACTCGGAATCTTACGCGTAAATTGCGCCGTCTGGAGCAGCAACTACAAAAATCTACCAATGGCGACTTGTGTGCTTATCTCGACAAGTTGTGCGCCTTTCTTTCAGAGCATTCACACGACAAGGAGTGCACACATAAGGCGTTTGATGATGAACAGTATAGGCCGCCACTTTGTGCGGCAGAGACCGGGCCACTGCATGGAACTGGAAGGGCCAGCTTACGACATGCAGTCTCTCACAATACTCATTGACAATACTTCACACAGCGTGTTTGGCCCGGTGGTGTATACTCTCCGTCACTTTGACCCGGTCGCCTTCACCTTGCACTGCCAATTTTGTGGAAAGCACGTCCAAGTCGCTGGCCACAGTCCAGGCTCCGACACTGTCACCTTCTCGCATGTCAACCTTCATGTTATCATTCTCCACAACCGGCTCCACGACCTCTTCAACGTGGCCACCTCCGTAGGTACCACGACTCCGGATTCATCATGTAATAGTGCACACACTTTAGAACTTGGTATCGATATGGCTTCGAAAGAAACAGGCTATGAACAGCATCATATCTAGCTTCCTTCTGATCTCTTCCAGCGAGGCGCGCTGCATGGCCTCCAAATCCTCCGGTAGCTAGATCTCAATTACATTGCTCTCGATCTGTCCAAGTCCGAGTCTTGTGTGAGCTGGAAGCACAACCTTTGGAAACACTTACGTTAAAGGTCGTGTACGCTTCGGCGAGGATGACTTACAGACGCTGAACTCTTCCCTAAATGTCACTGCTTCTGGAGATGGTTTCTGCCACTTCATATTCGCGAGCTCCTTCAACTCGCTTTCACAACGTTTCAAATGACCCTTGAATGGAAATTGTCAGTTATAGTCTTTTGTGAAACAATCGCGTAACGCACAGCTGTAGCGCAAAGAGCTTGTCGTCAACGCTGGTGCCAGTGGACGAGCGAGCTGATGTGTCTGAGTATGACCAAGGTCATGAATGCAGAGATTTGGCAACGAAGCGCATATTGAGTTTAGTCTCGGCGTATTTGAGGAGTGCAGATGTGACGGAAAGGGCATAATCTACAGTTGAGTTGACCGGAGGAGGCAAAAGAACAAGCATAATACGCACTTATTGGCAACAGAGAGTCATCCTCCACACAAAGTGAATGTATGAATTCAAGACCTGAACAGTAATTAGCCACATATATGCGCGTCAGGTGTGAGCGGCGTACCATGAGCCTCATTCCACTCTTTGCCAATAATTTCCATTAACATTGACGCGCTTGCGAACCACTTCCCAGCGCAACATTGATGCCTCACTCGCCGACAAGAAGGTACCAGGGACCAGGATGAGTGCCGGATTGTGTAGATGCGCAACGAGGTTGATGGCCGAGCACACGGGCGCGTAGTACTTAGTGCAGTGACACCAGAGGGTTCATCTTGAGTCCGTGGAGGAGGATCTGAACTATAACCAGACGCAAAGCCTCAAACTGCCAAAGCAGTTAAGCACGCGTTGAAGCGGAAAAGGGAGGGAAAGAAGCTTACTGCAACAGCAGCTGCCTGAACCAGGAAGCCGAAGAGGTCAAAGCGTAGTCCGCCGTGGGATGCGAGGGCAACGCTGGAGGAAATTATGAAGATGGCGAGCTTGCGGTTAGGCTCGGCAATGCAGAATGTCTATGAGATGAGGAGGATGGCGACTGGGTTGAAAGCCTGGGTACAGTAGAGTTCAGTACGGAAGTCAAGGTAACGAGACTCAGAGTCGTGAAGCAAACGTCCGTGCACGTCGCTTCAGCGTACTGCCTGTCTGACAACAAACTAGCGGCGTTGACAGACCAAAATGTGTACCGTAATGGGCACGCAGAGAAATTGCGGAATATGTCTGAATTGCAGTGCTCACTTTTAGGACGCGTTCTCGGTCATTGATCCAATCTCGTTCTTATTCTTCTGCCCGCAGTCATTCAGAATCGCTACCAGCTGCAAAAGTAGAAATCCTAACTCTCCCGTTCCTTGATGGAGCTCCCAAAGCCGCGCTTCATGTACCGAGGATCCGTCACCATCATGGAGACATATAGCGTGTCCGTGAACTGCTGCAAAGCAGGTCAACATATACGGTTTTTCAGGGAATGCTCGCAGTGAGACCCTTCGCGAGGTCGGAAGCGGATTTCGACAGCTAGACGGAGAATACCAGCCATTCATGAGAGCGGACGGGGATAGGCGCCCACCATGCCCGAGTCTCCGGCGGCAGTTCCTCTCAAAAGTCGTTATGCCCGGCAGCCCGCTGCTCCTCCCTATGACCCCCACTCATTGATCAGTGTGGGCTGAGGTCACCCACAAGACTTTGGAAGCAAAATCCTATGGCGCGGGAGTTCGTGCCGATGTACACATGTCCTTCGAGTTGTGCAGCTTGAACCATGGTGCCAAAATAGGCGGTCCCACAGCGCACGATGGGGTCGGCGATCGCTAGGGTACAGCAGTCAAAACATGAGAGATGCCTACCATCTTTTGTCGGTTAATGTGCGAGTCCTGAGTGACATGAGTTGTCCAGTTGATGCAGTCGCTTGATATGTCAATACCCGTGAACCCTCGACCGCTTTGATGTGGCTTGTGGTCAAGGCGCTTAGGACTGGCGGCTTTTTGAAACGGATGCACACTGCCATCAAGGTAATCGGCTATTGTGCTATTCGCGGACAAGTACACGGAAGTAAAGACACCAATAAATACTGGAAATGGGAGCGTCAGCATTCAAGACGAGTAGAAAGATTGTATCCGAGACTGACCTAGTAAATAGAGGAGAGGCTCCGAGCGTTTAATCATGATTATAATGGCGTCAACTGGCAGCCTCACGGTGCGCCAGGTGCGGTGGGGGCGGGACCACATGAAAATCCCCGACCACAGCGCGGCGCGTGGAATGTTGATGCTTCTGCCCTTCGGTTAGCAGCATCTCCGGAAACGTGATGGGCGCCTATATACGGTTGCCTCAGCCCAGCAATCTGCGATACGCAATAGATCCTCACAAGGTATCTCATCGTGACCAGTTTATCCCAGTCTATATTTCGCATATACCGATGGTTCTCCATTTCCGGAAATTAGAAGCGATTTTGAGGTTCGAATTGCGTGAGACCGTGTATCACGGATTTGGCCGCTGTGCTGCATGGGAGCCTGGAGGTCGTCGATGGGCACTCGCGTTTGCTTTGTCATGACTTGCTCAATGACGTCCTGGCCATCTCCGTCCTCGTCCAGTCAAGCGTCTGCATACAATCAGTGACGGGTGTGTAGTCTCGGAAGTTGCACTCACGAAGTAGTGGTGAATCATCTCGAAGAGGAAACAGCCTACGCTGTACCAATCCATGCGCTCTTTAGCAGCATTGGGCTCGTTGTTGAGTCGTTCAAGGGGAGCATAGGGCGGGGTGAGGCCATTTGGCGTGTAGCCGCGCTGATTCCGATGACTGTACCCAAAGTCTATGATAGCAGGATGACAGTTGGCGCCGATCAGGATGTTTTCGGGTTTGATGTCACTGAGAGCGTTTGTGAGTGTGTGATGTGGTAAAGAGAAGGACGACGAACAGATGCACTATCCTGTGATCATGCAAGAACGCCACACCGGCCAATATGCAAGCGAACCAGACTCGAGGAATGTTTGGGTGGGCAGTCAGCTTCGCTTGGTACGCCGGGATGTCGAGCACTTCACTGAGACTCATGGCGGGTAGATATTCGAGTACGGAATCATCGTGTTCTTCTCCGACTAGAGGAGCGACGAGTCCGTTCACGGATGCCAGGGAAGAGCGTCGAGTATGTCCCATTCGTCTGCCTGTGAGTTGTCGTCTGAGGTGAGCTGGGTTCGTTTCGCCGAGTAGGGCGCTCGTTTTTGGCGCGCAAGACACACGGAGCCTTCGGATCCGGCGCCTGTACCATCGTCAAGTCAAGTTGATTGTTGTGGAAAACACTGAGATGGATGTATGCCGTATTGCTGAGGATAAGACTGCCGGAGAAGAGTATGCATATGGGATGATGGATTTGACAAACATGGCCTTGGTCAGGTCGACATCCTTGACGCCGTCGAGCAGGCTGGTCGTCCGTTGCAGCACGCGGGTTCCAATGGCCTATATGTGACGGGTGAGCGGGGGGCCAGACGGCGCAGTGCAGGGCCACGTACAGCAAAAGTCAGATGCATGTTACGAGGAAGACGGGGTTTTTGAAGGCCAGGGTGTTGTACAGATGATGTTGTAGATGATGACCGCCGAGCTGAGGATGATCCAGATGGGTATTATCATTGCCGCCGACAGTTTGGGTTTTGGCTCTGGTGTGGTAGCGACGGCAGCTCGTCCAAGTCCTCAAATGCATCTTTGGCGCTGAGGCCAGAGATGCTGTCGCTACTCGTGACGGTGAGCTCGACGTCCTTCTCGTCGTCGGGCCGTATCCTTATCCAAGGCAGCCATGCCAGCTTCGTGCAAGATGCCGCGTCCTTCCAAGATGTCGACAACGTAGCTGGCATTGTGACGGGTCGACGCGGCCATTCCTGGTCGCCCAGTAGCTGGACGCGACTAGGAAGTCCATGGCCTGCTCTGCGCCGTCCAGGGTCGGCTTTGGTCTGTAGCTGTTTGGCTACAATAGAATGGTGGCCGCGTTCCGGGCGCTGGCGGGGCGCTGGCATCGGGAGATGGGCTGGAGATGGGGGAGGGAGACGTGTCAGTCTGAGTGTGTCGTGGTGATTCACAGAGTGATGAGTCAGCAGGAGTTGGTGCCTGCACGACGGGGGAATTTCGGAGAAACCTTTGGATGTGACAACCAGGACACTTAGCAGTGCCCCGGAACAGAGGTGATGGACAGCGGTGGCAGAGGCCTGCTCTTGCAGGCCGTCACTGATTTTGAACGGCGTTCTAACTACCTCGTCCGGTCACTCAGCAACTTCGGTCTCTCGCTCGCCAAGGGAAGCTTTGAAGGGCACATGGAGAGGCAGGACTTTTGGTATCAGGATAAGGGTAACATTTGCCGATTCGCTGTAAAGTGTGTCGCTGGCGGATTCACGATTGAAACACGTTAGTTAATAACAACTCCTTCTTGACTTAAGCAGAGCGACCGTTTATATACAAATGTGACGATGTCATTGAGAATGTTCAAGTAGGCGTGAAATCATGTAGTAATAAGTTGCATGAGCACAATGTTACCCTCGTCGCAGGCACGTTGGTATGCATCGAGCGCAGCGTCGTAAGTAGGAAGAGCGCGGTAAACTGATCGGGGCACACCAACATAATAAAAGGCTGCTTTGACACTAAGATATGAATCAAAGGTGTCCAGCGAAGGAGTCAAGTGGCTACTCACTGTGTGCGATATTTGTTTTGTCCCTGGAAATGATCAGACAGTCTGTAAAATAGCAGAGAAGATACCGCGCACCAGGTTCTGTATACTCCAGGCTTGAGTCCTACGAAAACAACGTAGGCTTTGCATCTGGTTGCGGGGCGCTGTCGGGCAGGGGATAGACGTTCGACGTGAGCGCCTTTCCAGTGCTGTGCATTGCCGGCGTCTGACCTTGAAGCGACTATCAGAACATATAATTTCCAACGCGGGAACTATTTGCCTACCATTGCGTAGTGATACGTGTGGTGGGCCCACTTTGTATGGCGTAGACAGGCGACACATGCGGAGCGCCAAGACCCAGGCTGGCAAGAGACGCGGCAAGTTCATCAGCGTCATCGCCTGGGCAATCAGCTATCGCAATCTGTGCATAGGCGGGTGGCGGAGTCGCAGATCGTGAGGGACACTATTAAAGGGGCACAAGTAGGGAGGCTTTGTGGCCCGGCCCGTTCAAGACCAAAGGATAATCTAATCACATCACGCTGCAGCAGAGCAACCTGAAAACGTTGACCGATTAGGAGAACATTGTATTTGGGAGACAAGAAAGACAATGACCTGTCGCGGGACAATTTGCGATACTTGCCAATCCAAACTTTGTTGGCAGCGAGTTCCTCGTTGAAGAACTGAAGGGCTGCCGCTTGACTGTGTCGTTTCTTGCGAAAGCCTTTGGAGAGTCCGTTTATCATGGCGGAGGCTTCAGCGCTGATTAATGGTGTCAGTGAAAGAGAAAAAGAATAAGGCTGATGATACGCACGAGCTGGTGACGATACCAACCTTCAACCCGACGGTGATGACATAGAAAAAAGTCTTTGACCCATCGGGCTTGGCTCGGATGTAGGCAGGCTTGAGAGGCGCATCCGGGACCTTTGACAACAGGACGCCGGCGCGCAGAGGTTCACTCTTGTCGACATATTCGTCAAGGGTAATAAGCGGATCATAGACAAATTGAGCGGGGAAGGACGATGGAATCTTGTAGGCTGGCGGCTTCACGACCAGGTCTGGAAAGAAATGAAATCAATGAGTCTGTATGTAGGAAGTGTAAGACACTGCATACCTGAAGCACTGACAGACAAATCTGCCGGTGCTGCTGAGGCTTTTGCGTCAACAGGACTAGTGAAATCTACGTCAGAGCGAGCAGACATGGCGGTGAAGGACTGAGTGGGTGACAGGTTATTGTCACACGGTTGAGGAGATAGAGGATTGGAAATAGTCGCTCACCGTTCCTTCCGCCGGAAAGAATTACCAACGTCTGATACTCTTCTGGAATCCCTAAGTCACACGCACCAGAGACACGCCGCCACACCGCCATGGTCCTCAAGAAGACCGCACCCGGACGAAAGAGAGCGTATCATCCCGTGCCAAAGAAGGAGCGCCGCAACGCCAAGGGATGGATGGACGGGAAAAGGGCGGAAGTTTTTGAGCCGCAGGTCGCCGAGTTTGTCGATGCTATCCAGCACGGCTGGCAAGCAGTAGAGAAGAAGCTGAGGGCAATAGAAAGACAGTTCCACGCCCAATTCCCATGGCCACTGCAGGATTCCGAGGAGCCGGAGACCATCAAGCCCTATGATACGTTGATGGCTTTGCCACCAGACGACAGCAAATTGACGGACGAGGAGTACGCGGCTAAACGACAGCATATCCTGAGGATGAATGTGGTGAGTGGCATTTTTGGCCTTAGTGAGAACACTTAATGATGGGGTTGCGGCAGCGTCTTCGGCGCTGGTTCATCTATCGAGCTGCAAAGTATCGCAAGCGCGTCCAACGCCTGACAGTTTGCGATCCCGAGGATACATTCCAAGTCCTCATGGCGAGATTGTGCGGTATTTCGAAACCGCCCAAGCAACCCCACGCATACCACCTATTCCACCACCAGAATTGGGAGGCCGGCCTCCAACTGCGCGTCATGGTCGAGGCGGCGTGGAAGAAGATCTCAGACGAGGCGTCGGTGAGCAAGGACGCCGATTTTGGCGAACAAATTGTCAATTCCGTATGGCTGAAGTTGGATGACGCGCTCAAGACGAAGTACGCTGCCTTGGAGCTAGCACTGGTACACCCTATGCAGTACCTGTAACCTGATACAAGCCCTATTATACAAAGCATCATATTACACTACAAGCTGTAATCAACAAATGCATCAGAATAGCCTAGTATCATGATACGGGACCTCCTACCATATATAGAATGGGCGGTAGGGCCTACCGGGCGGTACCCGCTCTTGCCGTGATGCCGGTTCAAGCATCAGTTGCCGACACGGGGCCGTTCTCGGATATGCCCGAGAAATGACGCATCCTGGTCCACGCGTCCCGATCCGGATATACGCCCCGCACCCTTCCGAATATTTGTGCGCCACACTGCCACTGCATCACTGTTAGCATTCAGCGCTTTCCGCATCTGCTGCTACCTCGTCATATCGTGATAATGACGCCGGCGCTGCCCACGCGGTCATTTCAACTGAATGATTGAATCAGTTCTTAATTCGGATACATCTGTTGGCCCGGTCCCACCTATTCCATTACCCATTCACTGTCTCACAGCTCTCAATCATGTACATATCCGCACTTTGCCCGCACCTGCCCATGAGATACCTTAGCCGGATACTACTAGTACTAGCCTTCCTGGCAGTGCCACGTGATATCGCCACAGGGCGACGGTTTGATCCCGGGCAATATTTCTTTTGCATTTTCTCATATCAGCTCTACCGTCAATGTAGCATATTTTCTGAGAGTAGAATCGGTTGCAATATGATTCTTGTTCATATCCCAGAGTGCCGAAATCATCTCAACACAGATTAGAGCCTTTCTGTGGCTGTGCTGTCCACTTGGTGAAATCAATGCTCAATGCGCAAATGCCGCCGTCCTCGAGCGGCGTGCAGGCGGGAACATAGTGCATAGATTCATGTAGTAGTTAAGATCTAATTCTACCTATAGGAAAAGTCCATAGCTCAGTAAATGCGCTGGATGCGCGCGGATGTAGTTATAAGGCAAAAAGTAATGCATAGAAAAAAAGTCCGAGACGGCCCTCAAAGTCGCCGGTGAAAAGGCTAAGTGGACCGCAATCGCTACGCAGGACGAAATCAGCAACGAAAAACAAATGAGAGTGAATTCACACTATTACCTTAGTTGGCCTGAGATTCTCCTTGTCCGACTCTGGCTCAGGGCGCTTCTGCGACGTCGAGTTTGTCACTTTCCGGAAATTGGCGTTGCGTATCATGTTATCCAATGCCCAGGTAACATCCGTGACAGCGAGCAACCAATCTTCGCGCCGTGCTGAAGCCGCCACATCCGTGAGTTCCGAAACCGTCTCCCCCCACCAAAGCAAGACCCCAATGACAAGGGTAATCCCGTTCCTACCCGACTTATCTTGGAGACCGTCCCAATCCACAAAATCCGGTTTTGTGAGCTCGGTACCTTGAATGCGACCGGAGGGTTGAAGTGAGCGCCACCATTCCCAGAAGGAAGGAACGAAAACATCGAGATCGCCGACCGACCACTTCTTCGACCAGTTACGGCGCTGCCGCATGAACTCCGCAACGACTGGCGGACGGTGCTCGGTGCCTAACTTGATCTTGCCATCATCTAGAAATGAAGCCTTCTCCTCGAAGACTAGAAGTGAATCAATCAAGGCAATCCACGCGGTGCCCCAAGCTGTCCCCCGTCTGAAGGCCCGTAATGCCTGCTTGAGCTCGGGCCAGAACTTGGACTGGTCCACGTTATTCCAATCAAGATCGGCAACATCCACTTGAAGGATTTCATCGACATCCATGTCAGCCAGAGAGCTAACAGGAGGAGGTGCAGCATCACTCCTGTTGGTGACGGGCGCTGGTGCCGTGATGGTGGATGCGATGACGGCGGATGCGACGGTGGGTGCGCTGACAGCGGGCTCGGAGATGGTGGGCGCGGTAACGGTGGGCGCGGTGACGATGGGCGCGGTGACGATGGGCGACAGATCGTCAACGGTAGGGGCGCCGAGGATGGGTCCGGCCGTATTTGCATCACCTTCATCGGGAGACGGCGGTTCCGCAACCTTGGGCGGGATTGCACCGGTGAGTACGCCATCCTCTGCTCGAAGATCCGTATCGTCGCTGTCGTCATCCTCATCCCGATTGTCATCCTCGCCCTCGCCAAAAAGCATTGTGTGCCATGGGTTCTTCGTTCCCTTTGGCAGATACCTGTACAACATAGACGTCTGGTTCAGTGGGGAGTCGGGCATGATTGCGACCAGCCGAGCATGGCCATACGCGATGTTCATTTCGCGATCGAATTCATAAGTCGACATTCGATTCAGTTCCCTGATGCAGTCGGCACGACAATCCTCCGGAAGGAGGGCGAGGAGGGCAGTGAACTCATTGTTGAGCTTCCGAGTCGACATTGGTGTAGCGGACACAGGCGCCATGGAAGCGGGAGCGGGAGCGGGAGCGGCCGGAGCAGAAGCAGGATCAATGGGAGCGGGAGCGGGAGCAGGAGCGGGAGCAGGAACAGATGCACCGGGAACGGGCTCATGAGAATTGGTTTGCGGGCTTGAGAGGATGCCCGCCGACGTGTCGTCAACGGTGCCGAGTGAGCCGTCGTCAACGTCGCCGAAAGACCCCATAGCACGACTAGCTATGTCTGCGTCCGCTGGATATTCGTGTCAATTTTTTGGCTCAAGAATCAAAACCAAGAACATACTAAAGACTTTTTGCGCGAACTTGATCATACAGTTCTCTACTTGCTGGTATCCATCGGCGTCGTCGACGTTCCATTTGACTCCCGTAGCGAAAGTCTTGCCAGAGTGAATTCTGAAGGAAAAAATGTTAGCGTGTCCGCAAGTGAAAGCAATGACAGACGTACCCTCGACACTCGATACGCCCACCACGGTCCGCAATGGGGCCGCACAATATAATGCTGCAGGCCTTGCCCATATGAGCCGAGACCGTATCAGCCACGCGCTGCAAGTAAGCTGCACCCTTTTCGAGAGCACTATGAAGTTGTTAATCGATGTCGCCAAGAGAACAGATTCAAGACTCACTGTTGATACTTGGCGGGAGATAGTGTCGCCGCCTTTGTTGCCTCGTAGTTGTCGATATCCTGGGCCAGTTTCTCGTCGACGAGGCGCTTCATGTTCTCGCGCACCTCCGTCGACTCCTTCTCCCACAAGGCGGTGACGATGCGCCGCTGAACAGATAGGAAGGTTTCGGGCTCGGTCCGAATGGCTTTAGGATCAAGTGTGAGGGCCTTGGCGTGGGCGGCATCGGCTGCAGCAACTACAGCGTCGTGCTCGGTTTTGACGGCCGTCTTCAAGCCGTTGTCCCAGTTGACATTTGTGTACATCTGGATGACCTGGGCTCGGCGTGGTTTCTCCTTGCGCAAACTCAGTTCCGTGAACATGCCCTCCAGAACAGATTCGTCCTTCTGGCTCTTGGACTTGCCGAACTTGTGTCGATACCAGCCGAGAATGGTCTACAGGTAATGTTAATGCATTGGCAAGTTGAACGATTTGGTACGCACCTTCGCCATATCCGCAACTTTCGCCTCTCGTTCCGCCGCTTGATCGTCAGGTAGAGCAGACAATTCCTCCGCAAAGTTCTTCTCCCAGTCGGCAATTTGGCTCGCATTGGGCATCGGCGGCACCTCTTCGAGGTCTTCCTATATTGGAGTTAGTGTGGGACGGAAGGTCGGAGAACAGAGACTTGCCTTTGGCGGTAGGTCTTTGTAGGCAATGTAGTAACGAACCGCCATACATCGCGACCACTGCAGGTTGGTTTTGGCTTTACAGGATACGGCCCAGTCGTCCTTCTCCGATGCGAAGAATTCCTCCTTCGTGCCAAAAATCCACGACTTGGGGCCGGGCTTTTTCTTAGAGGCTTTGGGTTTTGGCATCACGAATGAGGGCGGCTACGAAAATTTCGCAGTTCTGTGGAAATCGAAACGGCTGTGACACAGAACAGCAAACAGGGTTGGCTACTAAGCGAGAGCCTTGCCACGTGGGGGTGTTGAGGTGAGTTTGGGGTGATCAGACCGGCGGGGTGAATGGGTAGAGTATTTTGTGATAGATAGTGGCAAAAGATCAACATCATTGTATAAGGAGGGGAAGTACATCGTCTAGTGTCGATCCTACGCGCAGGTGTGCCGTCTGACCGCGTTCTGAAGCTTCCCGTAGGGCTTCCTCCGCCTGCAGCCTGACGGAGCTGTGAGCGATAATCGGATCGATAACAATTTGAACGCACCGATGAGGGAAGACATCTACTGCAATGACTCCATCAACATACAAGGCGTATAGGACAGAGGAGGTGGAAGCGGGTGTAGCGGATGATTTGTACGCGTGGACGGCGGGCGATTCCGACAACGACGACGACTGATTGCGATTGGGAACATACTTCGGGAACGGCTTGCGCTGCCGGCGCTGCTCGAGTGGAGGCGATGGCGGAGATTTTGGACAATCGTGGGGGTCAAGTTCACCGTTGTTGCACAGTTTCTGCCACTCCCGGATGCAGTCGTCCCAAGTCGGAAGAATGGTGAGGGTACCGCCCCTCCTGCCACTGAGAAGGGTGTCCGCTGTTTTCCTACCGTGAAATCAGTATGACTGGCACCGGCAAAACATGATACGCACCTGCTGGCAAAAACGCCAACCATCGATCCGCGACTAACCAGAAAAAATTCCGCACATGCATCTCGTGTTCCATTCGGTCCAATGTCGCCAAACCATTCAGGAAGGCAAGACAGGTCATCGCCGGAGTCGTAGTCGCCAGCTGAGTGGACGATAGGGTCTTGTCGGAGTAATAGGCTCTCCTCCATCCGTCGAAGTGGGAGGTGATGGGGGAGTGGAGGCAAAGCGGACGGCCGGTTATCAGACTTATCATGATCATCTGCCGACTTTTGTTCTCGCGGTCATCTGTGTACCACATCGTTTACCTGGCACACATGCTAACCGTCCCTTGGCATGCGCAGGGCATGCACAACATGAGACGTGACAGCCCATAAATACCTTTTTTGTCAAATAAGCATGTCCAAGGACAGACAATTATTTGTCAAAGTTAGGCCAGCCGGCACAGGGTCCCTTGTTATATATGTAGGGGTTCTATACAGTATGCTGGAATTCTCTAAATATATCTAATAAGGCTCTGCATCAACCTAGACCTGTATCAACACTTCCGTATTACCTGTATCAGTCAATTGCTCCGGGACCCCTCAGAAATTGAAATTTTGACAAAGTTTTAGCCGGTGGACAGTACTTCACCGTAGCGGTGGATAGTACTTTTATTCTTATCAATTGGATATACTTAGCTGTCTCTCCACTCAGACGTTCAGTGCCAGTGGCCACTACTTCATTTTCAACGGCACTTGCAAAACAAATGTTTGTCAAAATACTGATTAATGGACAATGCTCTGTTGTTATTATATATATCTCTACTGTCAGCTTTGGTCAGGCCTCCTTATCATTTTTCTCCTCATTGAGTCCGAGAAAACTACCTGCCACCATCCAGGACAGGTAGAAAATGTGTTTTCAGAAATGCAGCATGCGAGTCTTGAACCCCCGAGCTCGGAGCTCGGGTCAAGGGTCCGAAGGCCTAGGCTACCCGGGACTCACGGCAAACCGGCCGAGGGCCCAGATTCGCCTCCGGATGCCAACTATTTTCATTCAAGTCCAGGCCCAAGTACTTACAACTGTCGTCAATTACAGAACTACATTATTGTAGTTTAAGTTGGATACTACATTATGTAGTTCAAAGTCAAGATACTACATTAGGTAGTACAATGCCCAACAACAAAAAGAAAAGGAACCGCGAGACGCTGCGAGACGACTCACGGTATCAATGAGACGGCCGTCAACAGACCATTCAAAACAAACGCCACGTCCGCTACTGCATCCTCCCACTGCTCAATAAGCCCAGACGGCAAGCGCTCAACACCCGTATGATGGTGAAGGCCCCACCAGTACAGGCACGCAATCACCGATATCATCCCATTCCGACCATTGGCGTCCTGCAATATCCCCCATTGACGCTCACGATTGTTTGTCGTGCGATGATCGGACGTCAACGGCCCAGCCACGTCGTCGACATTCCTCCAAGCTGGCTGCATGGACTTCCACCATGCCCAGAATTCGGCTGCAAAACTGCCCACGTCCTTCCGCGGCAAAGACGGAACAATCTTCCTTTTCGCCTTCTGCCAGCTGCCCACTTGTGCGGGTCGATGACGTGCTGGGAGGCTGTACTGCCCGACCTCGAATTTGCTGAGGCCTTCGACGCGGAGCCACAAGACGATCAAGGTCTGATATTCTGCCACCTCAAGATTCTTGATATTTGCGTGGCAAGTTTGCACCCAGTCCGTCCACAACGTCGGATCCAGGGGGTTGAAGGGAGGAGGGAGTGGGTGGGGTGGTGCGGAAGCCCTCGCCGCCGCCATAGCCGCTCGCGTAGAGGGTGGTTTTGTCGAGACGACCACGGTGCCAGGGCGGCGTTGGCCGGTGGGCGGGATACGCTGTGCGCGAGCTGCCGGTGCGACTGAGGGGCGTGCTAGTGTTGGAACGGAGGTTGGTGGAACGCGTTGCTCATCAGCGACACGCGGAGTCGCGAACCGTTTCGGCTGGGACCGATGGACCCGTGGTGTTGAGACTGCGAGCGCCTTCCGCCTCTGAGGCGCAACAAGTTCTCCGGCGGAGGTTCGCCGAGCACCAGACCGCCGTTGAGAGTCTCCCGGCAGTGCACTTGCCCTCGCCGCGGCCACCTCCTGCTCCATTTGATCTTCAGGATCGATATTGAACGCATCGTCGTGGAAGTTGTCAAAGGGGTTGTCTGGATAGTCCTGGAAGTCGAATGGATCGCCTTCATCCTCTGGGGAGGGAACGTGTTTCGCCTTCCCTTTCTCCTGATCGTCTCCTGCCTCATCTCTGCCCTCATCTCTGCCCTCATCCCTGCCCGGCGTTGACGGGCTTGTCACCGCCTGGTCTTCTGCTTCCGCATCCTCCTCTTCGGCAATGACTCCCAGGCGCCGTTCCTTGCGCTTGGCGAGTGTAATCATCGGAGACATATCGTCTCCTTGCTCATCTCCTGCCTCATCTCTGCCCGGCGTTGACGGACTTGTCACCGCCTGGTCCTCCCCTTCCTCATCCTCCTCTTCGGCGATGACTCTCCGGCGCCGTTTCTTGGCGAGTGTAACCAGCGGAGACACATCGTCCGCAGGGAGTCGCGTATCAACCGGGGAAAAAGGATTCGGGCGGGGCGAAGTGGGCAACGTTGGTGCTGGCGGAGAGAGAGATATGGGAGCTGGTCTAGATCGCCGCTTGGGTTTTGGCCGGCTCGTCTGCGAAGTGAATGATTCGGCGGATGCTGGTGTCATAGCGCTGCGAGAAGCACGATTCGATTGTGAGGTCGTTTTAGCTCTCTTGCGCGGCGGGGGTGCATCAAAGACCGGCGAGGGGGATCGATCATCGAGTCGACGGGCCAAAGCTCGTAGCTGCTCCCTTGACGCTCCCATTGAGGCCTTCGCTGTCGGCCGGCTGGTGGTGACGTTGCCAATCGAAGTGTCTCCTTGGGGGGGTCGGGCGTTGGCTTTCGCCTGCGCGCGAATCTTCTTTGGCTTGGGTTCAGGAAAAGACTTCTTCTGACGCTTTCGAGGCCTGTCCTTCTCAGCCCTGTCATCGTCATCTTCCTCGTCTTCCTCGTCATCACCGCCACGCTTCTCTTTACCAGCACGATCCCTGGGTTCCTCCATGTCGTCGTCGTCGTCGTCTTCCTCCTCGTCACCAGCGCGCTTCCCCTTTCTCTCCTTCCGCGGACGACCTCTAGGACGTTTGACGGGAGAACCTTCTTCTTCACGGCGTTTTCGCTTAGCGTCACGCTCATTTCTGCGTTGAAGGCGCCCTGCTAATCCCTTAGGCGGTTCCTCCCCATCTTCATCTTCGTCTTCCTCCTGACCATCTCGACGCGCCGAGCCTTTGGCCCCGGTTGGAAGCTCCATTGACTGCACAATGATGACGATCTTGTCTGCGTCGTACTGGGGCACCTTCTTGGGGGACGAAGATGGCTTGTGGTTGGGGATGGCGGCCGCACGAAGCTCTTCTTTCTCTGCACAAGTAGGTCAGCCGGAAGAACCGCGATGCCACACAACAATACACACTGTAGGCATTATCTTTCAGGAAGTCCTGAAATCCCTTGATGTGGATACCGAAGTGCGGCGTCTTCTCGAAATTCACGGGAACTGGATGGTGATTGCGACCCTTCGTGATACTGTATGATCGTGATAAGGTCAGTGAAGGGAAACCCGTGATAGCGAAGAGGAAATACGAACGCTTTAACAATTAATTTGCCGTTGTCCTTCGGTTGCGGAACACCCATCAGAAAGCTTATCTTGCAATTAAGCATTTCGCTGAGAGAGTTGAAGAACGGGTCCAGAAGATACGGAAGATCGTTGAGCAACCTGACATGTCGAGGTCAGGAAAAAAAGGCAAAGGAAATGACGAGAAGAAGGGAATAACTCACTCGTCGGCATCCTCAGGATCAAGACGCGAATGAACCTTCTCCACCAATCGTTCCCGCCGCACGGCTGCCTCCTCCTTCAAAATCTCAGCCTTTCTCTGATATTCCGTCTGAACGCCCTCTGGTTCGGCGCGAAATCGAGCAGCCGCCCAAGCCATCTCATCTCCCACCCTGTCCTTCGCCGGCTTGCCAGACTTCTTAAAGCGGGAGAGAAATTGCTGACGGAAAGCGGGAGGTTGATCCTTGGCATAGAGTTGGCAAGGATGGGGGACGCGGGTGGAGTTCTGGCCAAGTCCGAGCAATTCATGGACCAGAAGAGAAGCAAGCGACTCAGGCGAGTCGTCGTTTGCGCTCGATGTCGCGGCGTCTTTCTTTCGTTTCTTGGGGCGACCCCGGCTGCGCGTTGTATCGCCATGACTGAGCTTGTATTCGTATTTGAACCAGCCAGTGAGGCTCTAACATGAGTTATGTTAGATTGCTCGTTAAAGAACACGAAGCGGAACGCACCTTTCGGAAGCGCTGGATTTCGGCCACCTTGAGTAGGCGAGCGTCTCGGGCCTGCACAGTCTCGCCCTCGGGGGGGGCTTTCTTCCCTTCAACCTCTTCCTCGTCATCGGTGGAGCAGTAGTCGGTACGGTCTTCGAGAGCCTTCGACGACGCGCCCCAGGGTCCAAAGGTTCCGAATTCGCGCAACATATCGTTCGCAACCCGCGTCACATAGGCGCAGCCGAGCTTGTGGTCAAGAGCGTTCTGTTCGTGGAATTTGTCGCGATGAGTCAGGGCGTACTCTAGGGCGTCGCCTTTGAGCCAGCCTTTTCTCCAAGGTATCAGCTTGGGCAGCTCTTCCTCGTCGTCTTCGTCGCCATTGGCCGTGGGTCGCTCGTCCTCGTCGTCCTCGTCGTCAGATGATTGGTCGGAAAGAACGTCGTCGTCAGTGTGCCTGATGCCGTACGTCAATCACAACACATGTTTGATCGTGGAAAAACATACCCGGCACCTCTCTTTTCTTTTTCTCTTGCCATCACAGTCTTCGCGCCACAGTCTTCGCGCCTACAGCGCCGTTCCTTAGCGTCCTGTCTGTGGGTTGCGGGGACTTGCTGAGTAATTTCGGCCTGGGGCCTTCGACGAAATCCACGCCACCAGTCACGGCAATCTCCAACTTGAACCCAATACGCCGCGACTGTATAGTCATACCCACGGTTCTCGTATTTAACGTCGATTCTCCGTCCACAATGCTCCTTGTCTCTCCCTCTTTCGCCTCCCATCATCTCCCAGTGACAATGGTCGAACGCAAGCCGCAAACCCCTGCTCCCATCGACGCCAGTGATCTTTTGGGTATGAACCGCCTTGCCTTACGCCTCTTCTCCGACCACTGACTGATCGCGTCGCCCAGATCTGGCGCAGCGTCTGCTTGCTGTCAGTTTGGCGCCGGGCCAGGCCGACTTGCTGAACACTCTAGTCGCGTCCGCAACCTCTGTCCCGGGAGGGTCAGGTACGTGTTTCTTTCGCTTTCCCCACTTTGCATATCTCCTGATATCTCCGACCTAGGTGTCAACACAGCTGGCGGCCAGTCCAATGTTGGCGCGCATGTTCAGTCTGGTAAGTTCTCGTCCTAATTTACGAGATATCTAGTTTAGTGACTTATGTCAATTCAGCCCCCCCCCAGCCTGTTGCTGCCCCCGTCGCCCAACCCGCTGCGCCCGTCGCCCAACCCGTTGCGCCTGTTGCCCAGCCCGTTGCGCCGATCGCCCCGCCTGTTGCGGCCCCCGTCGTCCAGCCAGTCGTCCAGCCAGTCGCCCAGCCAGTCGCTGCGCCCGTCGCTGCGCCCGTCGCTGCGCCCGTCCAGCCCGTCCAGCCTGCGACCCCGGTCGCCCTTACATGTTCGTATTCCTTACTTGCGCTGAAGTCTCTTTCTAAACTCACCATCTATCATGACAGACCCACCGTACGCGGTTCTGCCCCCCAACTTCAACTACGAAGTACCCGCTCCCGGGACGCCGGGCCCATATTACGCGGTCACCCGCGGACGCGGCGTTGTTGGTGTTACGGCCGGTTGGTTGGTGCTTGGCCTCCGTCTCCCAAGACGACACTGACGCATTACCCTCCCTTCTTAGGAACAGCACTTCGCCCCACGTCACGGGAGTCAGCGGTGCCACTTACAACGGTGTTCTCACCATCCAGAAGGGCCGCGAAGAAGTTGAAGCGGCTCTCAATACCGGTTCTGCGTATTTCCTCCCGTGAGGGCTATGTGCTCGGCGGGGTTTTTGTTTCCATCGTGGCTCACTGTCATACAAGTTCTTCATGTGATATCTTCGTTGCGTAGCGTGTTTGATTAGTTTAGTAGCGTGCTTGTTGTGTATCGTTGTCTGATGTAGCGTAGTCGCTTTTCTTCTTGTATGTAGTCGTAGTATGTTGTTGTTGTTCTCCCGCCGCGAGGAATGCTATTTGTTTTGTTTTGTTTCAATTGAGCTGGACGCGTTAGAATTCGCGTTCAGAGTACTCATTCTCGTAATTGTGCAACTGTCAATTGACTGTCAAGGTGATTTAGACGCATCTTCTTCCTTGGTCCATTTCGGTTCTCTCTATCTCTCGGCCATCTATGCGTCGACCGTCGTATAAATATAAATCTATTCGCTTCCATCGCCGTCTTATAAATTACATTGCCTCAGTCTTCGTCGCTTCATTCGAATTCACGATACCATGAACGCTCCAGTTAACACACCGGTTGATACACACGTAGATTTGATCAAAGGTATAGTTCGTTTCTCTTTTCATTGCCTTTTCGAGATGCTCATGTTCCTCAGGTGAGCGACTCATCCCCGCAGATGAGTTAGATAAATTGCTGCTGAAAGTACTGTTTCCCGAGCGTGCGTTGGACTTTCCGGGGACCCTTCTTCCTTGACTAACGTGCTCCGCAGACAAGAACAGGGACGGGGTCGTGCATCAGGGAACGGCGGACGAATGCCTGTACTGCTTCGACTATTACGGCGGTCTGTACAATGAACTGGTTGATGAGATAAAGGAGAGGTTAGCGAGGACGAACCCGGTGCGCCCGGGATCTGCCGCTGCGCCGGACGATGAAGATATGGACATGGACGAACTCGAGGCGGATTCGGATGAGAGTTCGGGCGAGGGAGAAGAGGCCGAAGGAGAGGAATCTGCCTGTCGCGCGAAGAGGGTTACCGGTTAATACTTACCAGTCGGATTCGTAAATTTGCCAAAGCCGTTGACCGTCAGTGGGCATAAAAGGAAATAGGGGTGTGCCCGAGATTCAGGTCTCAAGATCATCCCAAATTCAAGTCCAGTAGTACCGCGGACACGAGTCTCCAGGCGGGTATACGAGTCGGATTCAGAAGAGGCGTCCGGAGGCGAGCGAGAGTATTCGTAAATTCGCAAACGCCGTTGAGCGTCAGTTCGCGTAAAGCGAGAGTATTCGTAAATTCGCAAACGCCGTTGAGCGTCAGTTCGCGTAAGAGAACATGCTCGTGTGCCGAGATTCAGGTGTCAAGATTATCACAAATTCAAAGTGAACTACAATCGAGTATCGCGCTATTAACAGTCTCAGTGATGCACTACCAACTCTCTCAACTGATTGATGAAATCATAGAGCTCCGCGGAGTGGGGCTCCAAAGGCAGAGCCAGAGTCAGTAACCCCGCGACACGAGTCTCCAGGCGGGTAACAACTAGAAAGTCATTATCAGCGGAGGCGACGATCAGGAACGGAAGCACGTACTGACGGCAAAAAGCCGGAGGTTCAACATGTCGTTCAAGTTCATTTGAACGAAAGCGGTGCGGTAATTCGGCTTGTCGATACTGGTGAGCCAGTCGTCGACCTCATTGTCGAGTTCTCCAACCTCCATAGTACGAGGCACAATATCATCAGGGTTGTCGGGTGGAACTTCTAAAACGTATGACATCGATCAGTAATCATTATCGGTAACCGCCGGATACGAGTGGCGTACCTGGCTTCCACTCGAGATATGCGTTACGCACAACGCTACGCAGGCGTCGCACGGCCTCGTATATTTCCGCTCTGGCCTCCTCACGAACTGGCTGAATATCAAGGTAGTCGCTCATAGTGGCGGGCAAGCTGAGTCGCGGAAAAGGTAAGGACGGAGGCGCAAACTGTGCCTCAATATGTAGTACGCCGGCTTTAGCCGGTCGGCTACCTAGTTGAATTCCAGACTCGGTCGCGAGGTAACTGACCGGGGGTGGCACCGTCACTTGATCCCCACCTTCTCCGTATGTTTTTCCTCACGTTCACATATTATCAAAGTGCGCCACTGCTAACTAGTCGATTTCAAGATATTGGTGCTACACTACGCGCTGTACTTTAGGTAATCGCCTCACCGGGGGGGAAATGTATATCGAAGTCATCCACCAGCTCATGCAAAACATCGACGCGAACCAACATGACATCCATTCGCCCGTCACGCCCCGTAGGACGACCTTCTCCATTCCAATGCTGCACGAGCTTGTTGATGAGAATCTTGACTATCGTCTAGCAATGAACTCCATCAGCAACGGCTGGCGACTCGACATGGCAAGAACGATCGCACCTTCTTGCGGTGCCTCTGATGCATGCGCCGCTCCGCTGGTGAGAACCCTTCGGAATCCTCCGGGAACCGCTGAGCCCACTCCCTGTAATAGATGCGGAGCGTGTGCTTCAGGCGAAATTCTACAAGGGCCGCCTCGAAAGCCGGGAAAAAATGGTCGATATCCGCGTACATTTCAGGCGTCGTGGGGAACCAAATGTCGTAGATATGGGTGGTAAAGAAGGAGGGATACTGAGGAGACTCCCATTGGTAATTTCTGGATGTGCGAGGTAAGTGTTCGCGGCCGCAAACATAACGAAGTCGGCTCACGGTTGAGTGAGAACAGCTCGGCGGAAAGCAACCTCAGCCTCGCGCTGCTCTACGGTCATGTACGAGCACCACTTTGGTACGGACATGGTGGTTACAAGGCAAGTTTATGGGTCGACACTAAGTTGCCGTGATCATTTAATACCGCTGAAGGCGCCTACGCCACCTTTCGACGTAATAACCTGCCAAATCGGCTCTCGGGACTTCTGTGTCAAGTTCGCCAATCTTGATATGTTCTCCCTCGTGTTCTCATCAATTTACCAGATAATTCAAAGACGATTGAGCTGATTATGAGAACCGACCTCAAAAGGAGGCCTACGTATCACTCTGCGGTTGTGTCATGCATGGCTCTTCACTGGAGTTAATTTGCTTTATCGCATGTCTACTTCCAAGCCTCACTTCGACACATCTCTGGTGGACACGCTCAGGACAGCCTCTGGTGGACACAGTTAAGACAGCCCATGTTACTCAGAGTCTTGTCCGTCTCCCCGCTCGTTCCAGCACAGTCTATAGCGAAGCTTGACGCATTTGAGACCAGCGCGTGGACGCACCACGTAGGTTCAGACCGAGTATGTGGACGCACCACGTAGGTTCGCATTCCCTCCTGGCTTCGTTTTCCTCGGTTTTCTCGACTGCTCGCGATCTTTCATTGAGCTCACCTTCGCAGTCCTGGCCGCGAGTTGGCTTCAGCTTCTTAGCCATATTTATGGCGTCTCTACAGTTGGCCTCATACGCGCACAAGGACCGCCGTTAACCAAGACTACCACAGTGGTGTGTACTTGGCCTTCGAATGAAATGTGGTAAGCTGGTTAATTGAACGTCGTTCGCTGCTCTCATTCATAGCACACTTGCCATGGGACCGCAATGCTTGTACATAACATGCTCAAGTCGTAGGACGGGGAGGCCTCCCAAGACGACCGCACAAACTAACAACAAGGACAAGTCATCGGTGTGGACACACCACGTATGCTAAAATCACAGGCGCACCCCGTATTACATAGCTCTCAATCAAAATTGTGTTCATTATAGCACCAGAACTCGGTCAGTGCTCTGTAAGAATTTTTCACAGAATAGAATTGCTTTCATAGCATGCAGGTACGTTGTTTCAAGGTAGTATCTTGAGTCAATTTCGAGTTAGCGCAAGGAGGACAAGAGGAGTTGAGGTGTGGACACACCACGTAAGCTAGCCGATCTTGATTTCCACCACCATCAACCAGTATTGCCGCAGCTTCATTTGCCCTCCCACCCGCCTCCGACAGACGCACGCCATGGCTCGTGAAAAATATGCCATGATGCTTCGCGCTGGACACACGCCGGCTCAAATCGAAGAACTCAATCGGCGGTGGGCAGCCGACAAAGCCGCGAAAGACAACGACCACACCGGCGGTACTTCTGGGCAGGATGAGCGTGCACCGGCTCCATTAGCCGACCAGGATGTCGCGGGCTCTTTGCTGGACGGAGAGGTCGAGGAGGAGGAAGAGGACGGACCAATCAGCGAGGAGGAGGCAAGGGCGGAACGGCGACGGGCAACGTATCGCGCGTCAAAAGCACGGTATGTTGCATTACATTTACTGAATCGGGCGCTGATTAATGATTGCCTATGCAGCAAGCGCGCAGAACTGAAAAGCGTACCCGCGGAGGAGTTCAAGGCTTATCGCGCCCAGCAAAACCGTTACGCTGCCGCCAGTCGCCAGAAGCGTCGCCCAAGCTTGCGGTCGGAGAGTCAACAGCGGCGGTATCTGTGTGTAGACTTCTCCATGGCTCGAAGACTCCTACGGCTCACGCATTGCATGATTGATGTAGCGCGAACAAATTACTGCTCCCGCGTACCGGTCATCTCCAGCGACCGAACGACTACGATGACTCGGCCCTGCGCGTTCGTGGGTGGAACAACGAGCTCAAGGCTCAACGTCGTCAGCATATTTTGGCTGTTGAGACGGAGAAGTAACTGTAGCCGTGTTGAAGATCGCCTACACCTCTCATATTCATTTTCTTTTCTTTGTATATCATGTCTAATAATTAAACTACTTTTCTTGTTACAGCTGTTTAGAGCTGAACCTCACTTGTATTGATTGCCTTGAGTGAAAAGTACCCGCATCCATAGTGGCTTGGTGGTCCGTGCGCAGAGCCACAGATTTGGAAATGACGACTTCGTGCACGTGAGTTCGTGTATGTTCTTTCACCCCAACAGTTACATTGACAACGCCTGCGCAGGCCAGACAGCGACGACTGGTTGGCACAGAACGGTGAGTACTGCGTTCGTTTTTTTTCTCCCTCTCTCTTTCTCTTCCGTTGGCATGCTTTGGCGCGCGGGGTCCGTCGACTCCACCATGGGACGCGCCCGCACCGTCGCTGCTTGCCTTCGGCCTCGATTATTTTTTATCTGCGTGATACTATTATTCCTTTCCTTTCTCCTGCTCCTTTGGCATACTTTGGCGCGCGGGGTCTGCCGACTCCACCATGGGACGCGCCCGCGCCGTCACTGCTTGTTTCAGGCCTTATACCTTTGTCTACGCTCTACTCTTCTCTGGTTTGGGTTTCCTCTCAAATACGGCACTGACTTCTGCCCCAGATGTCGCGAGCGACGCGTTCGGGTACCACCTTCAGCCCGTACGCCCTAGGCAAGCCCTATGTATGCGACGTTGACGCTGAAGATCTGTTGAAGCTTCGGTTTGCAGAGCTCGACGCCGTGAGCGACGTAGACGTGGAGGAAGGCGAGGAAGATCTTGAGACGGACGAAGAGAGCGCGTTGGGCGGGGAGGCCGTGCAGGTACTTATTTTCTTTTGTCAGCCCTTCGTGACATTTATGCCTCTTAGCCCGCCCAAACGCAACCTTCCTCCTCTTTCTCCGCCTCTCCCTGTGACGGCGGTCGTCTGTCTCTCTGCCCCCCTCCGCTGCATATTCCAAGTCCTGCCAGTACGATACATCCCTCCCCTATTCTCGGTCCTCGCACCCCCTCCCTCTATAGTGTCTCCTTGCCATCCTGCCCCCCAATTCGCTCGTCAAGTCCGGTGCGCGGCAAGAAGGCCCGGCAGAGAGGATCTCACCAACGTCGCGCCAAGAAACGCCGGGAGCGGGATGCTTCCGGCGACTATGCGAAGGAGGCCACCAAACAGCATGTCGAGGAGGCCATGGACCGTATTCTGGAGTTCGATCTCGATGCGGAGGATTTGCCTGTGAACTCCTCTGGCTTCGGCGGCCTACGACGCTCCTTCGCGAAAGATAGACGAGACGCCGATGCTCTCAGTTCTCAACCGGGATGGGTTCATCTTCGCTACGAGGGCCAGGGAAGCATTCCCCTTGTCGACCGTAAGCGTCGCCTGCTCGCATGCATTGGCGGAATGCCCAAGGACGCCGAGCAATGGATGAGGGAGGTGATCCGCCCCCTGGGAACTGCGATTGAGGAGGGTGCGCCAAAAGTCAAGTTCTCCCACAAGGAAAAGAATCATAAACGAGGGCCGTTTCCCGCAACCGCGATTGGTGTTTCTCATGGCGGTGGTGAGACGGTAGGTCCTCTATTCTTTTGGTTTTCTTGTTGTTGACGCTATGGCAGCGTCCGGGTAATCGTCGACTTTCAAAGTCGGCTCGCCGTTTCATGGAAAGCCTACGCGCCCACCCCGCAATGCATCGCGCCTCAGGGTTTCTCAATAGTAAGCCACTTCTATACGCTTCATCTGCTTCCCCGGCTGAGCTCTCTCAGACCTCTTTCGGACGTATAATCGCCCAATGTACGATGCCTACGCAGCGAATCAGGCTCAACTTCACGAAGCCAACCCTCGCCTTCGCCGGAACTTTGATAATAGCGTCTTTTCTTGTTTGACTGTTAACAGTGGTCCCCAGACCGCTACGAATCCGCACGCCGACACCGCCAATAAACCCGATGGGTGGTGCGGAATTACCTGCGCTGGTCCGTTCAACTATAAACGCGGAGGGCAACTCGTTCTTTGGGATCTGAAATTGGTAATTGACTTCCCTCCTGGCGCCACCATCTTCATACCCTCTGCCCTCCTTGTACATTCCAATTGCCCTATTCAGCCCGGTGAACGTCGCTACTCGTGGACGCAGTATACCGCCGGTGGGCTCTTCAGATGGGTCGCGAATGATTTTCAAACACAGGAGAAGTTTTGGGAGAACGCATCAGCGGCTAAGAGGGAGGATTGGCTACGAGATCGTGCTACACGTTGGCAGCGGGGCCTCGAATTGTTTCCCGTACTTCCGTAAATCTCAAAACCTGTTTAGACGCCCAGTTTCTGTTGTGTACTTTGATAACATATGACCTCCAGGATTACTCCATGTTCGCGATAATTCGTAGAAAATAAGACATCAATTTTGCACTTAGTGTAACATATTATGACAATGGAAAATATTCGATAAGAAGACACTGGCCGTGGTCTGGGCCCGGTAATTCGTGACGTGTTTGGATTTGCTAACCGGCTCCGCCATACTTCACAACTTCCTGCTTCGCACCTCCTTTATGCTTTGATTGGCGGTGGCGCCCCGTGGTCAAATATCTCTGGACAGAGCCGGTCCCCATAGAACATAGGCTCGGCATCTTGCTCTTTCGCCACGCCAACACGCTGTACAACGACCGCCCTACTCGGCGCACCCACTCTTGGTTAGGGTAGCACAAGCATTGTGCCCTCCCGCCCCGCTTGTTTTGAAGAAGGTTCGTCACTGTGATACTTTGTCCAGACGCCGCTCATTAACTTGAAAGAACGTAATGTAAGACCTAGCGGTGGCAACCCCCGTAGAAGAGGTGCAGTGTGGCGAGCAGACGATTACGAAGGTATTCTTTTGAGGCACTTCCGCGTCCTACTCTATTGACAAGTCGAGTTACAGTAGCGGCGTGTTAGGTGACCCGTATCTGGGACAATTTATCTCATTCACTGTCGTTTGTGGGAAGCCCCGCCGTTTAGAAGTTATCCCTCTCTTCCTCAGGAGAGTCGCATTCCATGTACGCCAGGGTATCTTGTATTGTGCCGACGGAATCGACTACCTTTTCAACTTCCTCGGCTCTCCGTGTCTCAACCGGATTATCGACGATCCCTCAGCTTTCTTCGCAAAAACTCCGACATGAGTTATTCTTCTAATAAGTGATTGATCTTCGACCGACTTGATTCATCCGCCCATCTTTCCCCTGCGCAATCATCCTGTTCGTCGACTTGTTTCTCTCTCAACGCCCGTCATGGTATATGTTCTGCGCCCGTCTAGCGATGTCAAGGCTCATCAAGACCCGACGCAAATCCTTCCAATGCGCCTGGAAGAGTTCAGGCGGTATGAACGCATGAGGAAGGAGGTCCGCCCCGGCGATAGCATCATCCAGCTCCCAATTGTCGACCTCGTGCGTATCTTGTACTTCCCATCGCGTTCTACACTTAACCTCTCCTTTGTTCGTCTACGCAGCCCTCTCAGCTGTTCATGCGCGGCCATAGTGTACGTCGTGTTTTCCGCCCGCTAATCGCATGTCATTTATTGTCTTTGGCAGCGCTTTGAGCCCCCAGAGTTGCGCGTTCTGGTGAACTGGAGTCCGAAGTGGGCCTCTTTGTTCGATAGCGGGACAGGCGCCGAGCTCGCCTCGGTTGAGGAGGAGATAGCTAACGACTTGCAATGCCGGTTCCCGATTCCTCGGGGACCCGCTCAAGACTACGCGTTGAGGCATCGTAAGCGAGTACGTTGATTCCTTTGTCTTTCTGGAGGGACTTTGCCTGATGCGCGGTCTCATTTACCAGGCTGCTATCGAAGTTATCCACTACTGGCACTTGCGCCGCCGTGCTCGCTGGGGTCTGGACAAGCCCGCCCCACTCCCTCCGCCGGATTTCCACATGGTCCGCCAGGACCGTCCTATGCCTCTCGACGAACTTACTCCTCGCACCCGTGGCGGTCAGACGCCCCGCGGACCCCATGAACCTCGCCGTCCACCCGGTCCTTACTTAGCGCCTGAGCGTCCAGGTATGGTTATCGCCCGTGACTCGATGCGGCTTCCCGCAGGGCGGGAGGATTGGTTCAAGGCAGTCAGCGAGGGAATTGGCGCCCAGATCGCTGCCTGCGCTCGGGAGGCTCAGCTTGCTGAGCGAGCGGCGGCTCCACTCATTCCTCCTCGTAACTCCACCTCTCAAGTCACCGGCTCTATTCATCTCGAGGCTCTCTCCGCCTCCTTGCAGAGAGCTCTGCCTCGTGCGTCCGTTACCGCGTCCTGTACGGCTCTCGCTGAAGAGATGGCTCCCGTTGATGCCGAACCGAACGTCGTTTTCAATGGTCTGGACCGCCTCGAGAATGCCGCCAACGAATTCAACGAGGCCCTCGCCGAGGAGCTTAGATCTCGGCGTGATCAGCTGCGTTGGCGCGAGAGTGCCATTGTCTCTGGTTGGGAGGACGAGTGGCATCGACTTGAAGAAGAAGATCGCCAGCATCGTGCCTCCATCAACGAGACTTTCGGACGCGACGCATCGCCTCCTTCGGAAGAGTCCTTCGTCGTTCATAGCAGTCCCTACTTTGTCGAGCGCCATGCTCCATTTGGGCCACCTTCTACGCCGTCCGAGTATGGTTTTGCGCTGGACGAGGAGTGGGATATTCAGGTGCAGGCGGCGATGAATTCGACTGGGTCCACCACCAAATACAAGGTTCGCGTAGACGCCCCCGCTGTCGGTGACGAGGATGATTCCATTGACGAGGAGAGTGTCAAGGTGATTGGAAACTCATTCTTCCGTGACCTCGCCCACCGCGTCCATGTTGACCCCCTTATGGACAGGGCACTCGTCCGAAGTCTGGTCGACCAGCCGGTCGAGGCGGGCGAGCTTTTGAACCGGTGTTTTGACGAAGTACTTGGCAAGCATCAAGAGAGGTAGCTTGGCCCTGCCACATTTGTTTTTTTTGACGCTTTTTCCCAACTTTTTCCAAAGTTATACTAATATACTCTCTTTCTTGTTGTTGATGTACACATGTATCTTGATGAATTTTCTTCCCCTGTTATATACTCTCTCTCTCCAGTTGTCGATCGTCTTATCTACTTGATAGTTCCAAACTGTAATTTCTCAAAGTCTGATACTTCTATTTATTGTAATTTCTTGACGACGTGGACTCAAAGAGGACTTGTAAGAATATTCTTTGGCATCGGCATCGGCCATCAAATCAAGATTACATCAGAAAAAGGTACGGAAGTGTTCTACCAACTCGTGCAATATGTCGAAGTGGACCATCATGACGTCCAACCGCCCGTTCTTCCCGCTAGGCCGACCTTCCCCATTCCAATGGCGCGATAACACGTTGATATAAATCTTCAAGATTGTCTACAAAACCGCGGTCGACCCGTAGTCCCGGAGGCGCGAGAAGACAACGTACCTTCTTACGGTGCTTCATGTTCATGGCGAGGTCGTCTGCATCACAACTGCCAGTCGGATCCTCGGGAAACTTCTTGAACCAGCGAGGAAAGTAGCTGCGCAGCCAGTTCTGGGCGTCGTTCTTGAGCACCGCCTTCTCAAACTCGCCAAAGCTCTCTTTCAGATGGGCGTAGTGGTCTTCGGTGAAGGGGTACCAGATAAGGTATTCGTGGGTAGTGAAGAAGGTGGGATAGGTGGTATCATCGCCCGGCGCGTCGTCTCTGGCAAACAGGTGAGTTTGGGGCATAACAAAGCGAGTGGTTGCAACTGACGGAAGAGACAGGATGGTGCGACGATATTCCAACACGTCCTCCCGCGCAGCAGCCTCAGCGTCCAGCCGTGCAACATACTCGTTGTACTGTTCAGCGTTCATGGGTGGATTGAATAGCGCGAAGGGACTTCTCGCTCACACTCATCCTCCCCGCTGCATTTATATCATCGCTGTTCGGTTTGGACGTAGCCGAACGTAATGCCAGTACCGTTACGTTTGGCCCAAGTACGGCTCTCTCTTCACCTTTACCGCTTTGCCACTGACACGGTGGCCCCCTCCTTCTTTCAGGCTTTCCGCGCTTCTTGCCTTGCTCCACTCCTTACTCAACAAGAGCCATTTCCGTCCTCTACCCTGCGGTCTGTGCCGCTCTATGTGATAGGATGAACGGGCGAAAACCCACCGCCAAGAAGAGGAAGAACAATACCTTTTCCCTGCCTGCAACGAGGCGCCGGAGGCATCGCCGACGAAGTTCCTGCAGCTCCCAGCTTTCCGAAGGTGACGTGGGGATGGCCACGGAGATATTGGGTCTAGACGAGGACGGAGAGTTAGAGTGCACTGCAGGACCGTCCTGTAGCAGTGATGTCGACGCCGGGGAGGACGACTGGCGAGACGACGATGATTTGAGCACCGATATTGTGCTGCAATACCTCGATCCCCCATCGCCGCCCTCTGGTCCCATTGTGGAGGAATTCGGCGACGACGTTGCTGGGACTGCTAAGAAGGTACGCGCCAAAGAGCCTCCACTGAAAGGCAAGGTATGTCCGCTCTCTGCTCTGCATATAGATAGTCGATTCACATTCCTTACCTTTTAGAAACGCGCTATGGATGTCTGGGCCGGCCGGGTTGGCGGATACGCTTACGCCCAGGAGTTTCTATACGAATTTCTCTGGCATAAAGGCCGCGGAGACGCTCCGAGGAAGTGTAGCTGCGGCCACGCTCCTACAGCCCGACTGTTTCGTTGTACACGATGCTCTCGCCACCGTCTGCGATGTCAAGATTGTATCGTTCGCGATCATGTCCGCCAACCGCTGCACATCGTCGAAGTTTGTCTGTCTTTTTGCTAACTCTGCCTCAGCTTACCCTTTCGTAGGAGTGGATTGGCTCACGCTTCATACCGATAGCTCTTATTCGACTAGGTCTCCACGTGGAACTTGGCCATGCCGACAACTCCCAATGCATCATGCAGCTCGTCGATCCACATATCCTCGTTGTCATTCACGACAATGGTCTCCATGAGGTATCCGTGAAATACTGTAACTGCCTCCATGCGTCAAATATCCCCCGCCGCAGACAACTCCTTCGCATGGGGTGGTATCCGGCCACTGTGCATCTTCCCGCCACTTGCGTCAGCTTTGAGGCGCTCCAACTTTTTCATGCCGCGACGCTCACCGGGAAAACTTCCGCCTACAATTTCTACAAGTCCCTGGTTTACTTGACCGACGCGCTCGGATTGAGGGTGCCAAAGGTTAGTGAAAGTTGCGAACATCGTATTAGTTCGGTATTAGTTCGATTTGTTGACTTCACTCGATAGAAGCGTTATCAACCCTTCCTGCGGGTGATTCGGCAATATCGCCATCTTATGATGCTCATGCGGGCAGGGAAGGGGAGCCAGACAAATGGTGCTTCGCGAGTGGAGCCTGGCGAGTTGGCCATTGTATGCCCAGCTTGTCCAATACCCGAGGTCAACTTGCCGCCCGATTGGAAGACGCGGACCGACCAGTGAGTCTAATGCGTTCTCTGCTCTTCACTTGGCTGACCTTTTCGTCCCGTCGCAGGTATCTCTATCGAAAGATCGTTGCCATGGATGCCTGCTTCCGGTTCATCGGATTGCATCGTTCCAACCAGACGGTCGACCCATCACTCCATCCCAGTGGCGCGTACATGATAGACGAAGATTCCGGCTACGCTCAGCACATTCTCGAGCATGCTACCGAGGCAGATGTAAGCGTTTTCGGAGTCATTCGCGTGCGTTGCTTACTATGTCCCATTAGATGTCGACGTGCAGCGGCTTCAAGGCCCTAGCTCATGCCGACAAGAAGGATAACTCTGGACTGCGGACAACAGGTGTGGTCGCCGCGATTTGCGCACGACATGAGATGGTAGCGCCGGAAGGAGTAGGAAATTTGCAGAAGGGTGAACGGTACGCTTAAATCTCTTTCTTTCGAGGCGTTGTTAATCAAGGTAGTTTACCAGGTACTGCAATTCTGACTACGTCGCGATGTCCTCCCTCAAGAAACTACACGCCCTTCTACAAGTTCTGTTCTCATATGACATCGTCTGTCAATGGATTATCAACCTCTTCGAGCGCATGAAAGAGCTCCCAGAACACCTCCAACTCCCCGCCACAATGGAGATTCTTGCCGCGATCCCAAAGGGCCACTGTCCCGGTCACAAGTACGGGTGTCAAGTCAGATTCGCTATGGCGATTCAGCGAGGGGTCGGGCGTACAGATGGCGAAGCGATTGAGCGTGTTTGGGCGCTTATCAGAATGTGTGCCGCTAGTATCAAAGAGATGGGACCTGGATCGCGCGCGGACACCCTCGACGACCATTTTGGCTTTTTGAACTGGTGTAAACTTATAGGTCTCGGTACGTCTTTTCTTTGTACTGCGAATGATTTGTCTGAACTGGGTTCCAGGTGAGTCGTTCATGCGGCGTTATATCAAGGCCAAGGCGCAAGCAGTGAAGCAAAGAAACCTCCACGCGGACTTCACAGCTCATCTCCCTCCTGATGTTGTGCGGAAGTGGACAGAGCAAATCGAGATGTGGGAACGCGATGGAGACCAACCCAACCCTTATGTGAACGATGTCATTCGTAAGTACTATCCCTTTTTAGACAATCTTGGAGTACTAACCGTTCCATAATATAGACGAAACAGAGGGACAGGTTCGCTACCGCCTACGGGAGGAAGAACGACTCGAAGCGGCGTCTGGAGCCGGCGCGCTGGATGACACCAGTCCGACTGGTTGTCTGACCCTCGGCTTGATGATCGAGGAACTCCAGTGCGTATACTTCACCGCGTGGGCTGGGAGTGATATTAACACGGGCTTGCAGGCAAAAGCTGAGGCGACTTACCGACGGTGAAGGCGTTTTGACGCCTGCTCAGGCAACTGCCATTCAGAAGAAACGAGTGGATCTCGCGAAACGGATAGCCCTGTTTCGAACAAGCCAGGAAGTGTACATGCCCGGGGCACGCGCCAAAATCAGCACAAACACGGTCGCAAGGTCGGTTGCCATCGATGTCGAGGACCAAAAGTTGTGGATGCCATCAGCCTTCTCTTCCGAGGCGCGGCTTGCGGGTTGTCTTCCCGGGATAGCGATGAAGGAGGCCCAGCTCCGTGTCGCCCAGTGTCATGATTGTCTTCAGACGATTCGAAACTCCGAGGAAACGCTACGTGCCTTATTCGTCTATCGGGATGTGGAGAGCGTCGGTCAGACGATGGTGACACGAGCTCAAGGGACTATCAACACGCAAACCGCACGCTCAAGGTTTGCCGTGGACAAATATCGTCGGTGTCGGCGTGCGCTCGAGCGACTGGAACCGGAGGGTGATTGGGTCGGCGAGTTGAGGCCTCTCGAAGATAGGGACGTCTCCAACATGACAGGCTCCGGATTCTCCATTGACGTGTTTTTGCCTTGGGGTGACGGTTCGCGTGAGCTCTCTTGGCTTTGGACGAACAGGAGTGCTTCTGGACATGACGATGATGTCGTTGAAGGTTAGGACGTCCGTTTTTTCCTTTTGGGGTGAGCGAATATTGACACAATCCGAAGGGGCTCGGGTCGAGTGGTTGAAAAGCAGAGCAAGAGCAATGCGTTGGACTGAGGAGGTCAAACTTCTGGAGGAGGAGATGAGGCGCGTGCAAGTAACGATGGAAATTAAGGCGAAATGGTGGGATGACCACGGGATAGCCGAAGACACATCTCTGGCCCCGGACGTGCAGGAGGGAATCACAGCGTATGCGGTGCAGCAGGCCAGTGTCCAGCGTGATCTGCTGGCGGCTTTTGTGCGCCGCTGGACGGGTGCAGGTGTCGATATGGAGAGTCTTGACGATGGGTGGGCCGAGGTTGATGAGATGGATGAAGGTGGCGAGAATGAGGAGGAAGACAACGACGACCAAAGTATGGTAGGTGACGAATGATATTCTCAACGGAACACTTTAATTACTTCATTACCTTACTTATATCACATTACCAAGTAGTAGCACCATGTTATGTTTAGTCCTTCCATTTTTTTGGGAGAGAGAAGGTGAGAGGCGACATGGGCGCATTGCAATTACAGTGAACAGGTAACCAATGACTTAGTGGGCCGGCGTGCACAAGGATACATTAAGGTCATGCGTTCGAGTCTTGCTGAGGTCAGTAATTTACCTCTTTTCCAAATTTTTATTTCTTTCCAGCGGATTATTGGCAACTTTGGCAAATTGGGTGTGGACCGACACCCTGTCGGCCGGCGAAGCTTTGCCAAATAGATGTCTATCAGGGTACAGGTACTTTGACAAAGTAGGGAAATATAGGGTGGACGTGAATACACCATTTTGGAAAGCTGGACTCGTACCGTTTGAAAATCAGAGTGCCAACGTGAGGTATCAATCGACTTGATCAGCCCGTGTTGGCTTGGAAGCATGCTTAACTTCCACTGATTTTCCAACTGGTTCTACGTCTAGCGCAATTGTCATCTCATTTTTGCGACGTTCAAGCGTCTATTATAACTAACAGGACATGTGAATTCTGAGCAGAGCAAGGTGAGTATTAAAAGTATCTATCTGGTCTGCTAGCACCACCATCCCCTCCTCGGTTGTTCCTCCTGACGCTATCATGCACTCCCGCAACAAGAGAGGAAAAGCCCCCGTATTCGCTACCTCTCAACGCGTCGAAGATCGCGGACCCGCTGCACTAACTCTTCATGTATCAGACGACGGGCGGCGCGCGACCTGGAAGGAACGTCGCGTTCAGGAACTTGCTCACCTATTTGAAGCACCACCTTTTGAGGAGCAGGAGGACTTGAGCTCCGCCTTGCTTGCGGACGCGGTCGATGGGTTTTCTTACCTGCTTGGCGAAGACGTGGACAGTCAAACCGAGCCCATCGCGACACCGGATGATCATGGCGTTGTGATCGAGATCAAAGCTTGGAATACAAACAGTGTTAGTGCTTCATTTCACGCAGCAATTTACACACTCACCCTCTGTTAGAATAATCCAATGCGAACGTGGCGCAACTATAGGGACTCGTATCTATTGGAAGTGTTGAGGCTTGATGGCTTGAGTGGGGTACCGGAGATGTGTTACTGTTGCTTGGCGGAAGACGCATTATCTGCGATGTATCGTTGCTGCGAGAACGAGTGCAATGCTGCTGGGTTGATGTGCCGAGATTGTTGCGTATCGCTGCACTCGACGCTACCCTTGCATTGGATTGAGGTATGTTCATCAGACTTGATGCCTGTAGCAGGTTCACTGACACATGTGTCTAGAAATGGAACGGAGTTCATTTTGAGCCATGTTCGCTGAAAGAATTAGGTGGTTTCGTTCAATTGGGCCACCCAGCTGGTGTGCGCTGCCCTTTTCGAACGACTACCACTAGCTTGTTCACTGTCCTCCACGTGAACGGAATTCATTCTATCAGTCTCTTTTTCTGCGGCTGCTCGACGGCTGCCCCTCATTACGTGCAATTACTCAGATGTTCTTGGTGGCCGTCTACCCCTTTGGAGCCACGTACAGCCCTGACATTCACCCTTCTTCGCCTGTTTCACAATCTGAACTCCCTCGGAAAACTTCCGGCTTGGGACCTTTGGAAAGCTCTCGAAACAATGACCGAGCATCGTGCGCTGTCCAGCCCACCTAATCGGTATAAGGTCCTCCTTCGCAGTGTACGGCAATGGAGGCATATCAAATTGCTGAAGCGCGCAGGTCGCAGGCACGCGTTGACTGGCGTGTCAGGGACAGGGTTAGGTGAGCTCGCTGTCCAGTGTCCCGCTTGTCCGCATCCGGACAGAAATCGTGATCTTTGTTGATCTCATCATTATTTCGTCTGACATTCATCACCAGGTTCATCTATACACTATTCTTGGCCATCGACGCGAATTTCCGCCTCCGTAACGCAATTGTGTCTTCGACTGAGCGCGACCCTCCTCTCGGAGACGGTTGGGGTTTTTTCATCCATCAGGCGCCCTACAACGGCCACATTCTCTCATTTGTGAGCCAAGAGGACATGGCAAGCTGTGCAGGCTTCAAGGTTTGGGCTGATGCGCGCTTTGTGATGTGACGAATTATATCTAATCCTTCAATCAGGCAACTTTCTTGGCCGATCTGAAGAACGCCAAGGGCTTGCGCACGACCGGCGTTGCTGGCGTCACTTGCGCGCGACACGGGGTGTGGAGAGCAAACGGCATGGGTGATCTTCAACGTGGAGAGCGGTAAGTTTTCGTTATCCTGATTCCCTGCAAAGAAACTGAATTGCTGATCAGATTCTGCAATGTTGATCCCTTAGTTGCTGTGTCAATGGCCGGTAAGAACGCTGGTCTCAACATTGTGCTATCTTACGACATCGTGTGTATTTGGGGAGTACACTTTCCAGACCGCCTCGCACAGTTACCGTTGCCGTGGCGTGTCAATTTTGACCCGAACCGAGTGCGGTTCTGTGTGCCCAAGTTCCACCTGTGGGCACATCGTGTATGTATCTCATGCATGCATTATGTGTCAATTAGCTACTTAACTGTTGAATGAAGGTGCAATGTCACGCCTTGTACTCTTTTAACTTCCTTTCCGGGGCTGGAAGAACACACGGGGAAACCATCGAAGAGAACTGGGCTCAGAGTAACCGCGCAGCAGCTCAAACCAAGATGATGGGTCCAGGGGCTCGCAAGGATACCCTTGATGATGTTTTCGGCGCCCATAATTATTGTGTCATCAAGTCATTTGGTGCGCGTGCCCTCAGAATTAGACCGATGCTACTTACGAGTGTTTGTTCAGGACGTGTTTTTCTCAATCGTCTTGCTGAAGCCATTCCCGAAGCACGCGCGCATGCAAAGGAGTTCGACAACTTCAACGGAGGTATGCTGACGTTTTGTGGGGCCGAGACAGTCAGGTCTTGGGAGAGGGAGGTTCTGATATGGGAACGGGATCATTCTCAGCGCTGTCCCTATGAGCCTCAGCTCCAAAACAAAGAGACAATGAAAGATATCCAACTCCAACTCGCGCAGGAAGAGCAAGCGAGTTTGCAGCGTGGGTCTATCTCACATGAATCCAGTATGAGTCTGTTCCTCGCGTTAGGGCTGGAGATCGAAGAGAAACAGTAAGTGAGATGCATTGATTATTCCGTACATCGAATGATTTGTTCATCTAGACGGGGACTCGCGTAGGAAGTCAAGATCCGGCGGTCCGGGACGGTCACTTACCAGGAGCTCAACATAGAGCGCCAGCGTAATGTCATCCTTCGTGACATTAGAAAGTTTCGTCGATTGCAGATCTCGTTCATGCCCATGTTCCGAGAGTTCCTGACTGATGACCAGAGGAAGGTGCTTGACTCACCGGAGTCTATGCTCCCCGAGGAGACGAAGTTGTTCCTGCCATCAGAGCTACGCGCGGCCGATCGTGTACTTCCTCGTGCATGCGTGCCTGGTTTAGTCGACGGCGAAAGTTGGCTTCGGGAAGCAGAATGCCGGGATGCGTTGGAGTCACTTCGCCAGGGTCTGCGAACACGCTCAGCCGGGCATCTGTTCACAGTTCGGAATGTTACCGGGCAGAATCCGACCACGCGGGCGGAGGGAGTCCAACAAAAAATCCAAGTATCCATCTATCTCAGCAAACTTCGATATCGATGGGCTCGCAATGCTCTCTTTCAACTCAGAGGACACGGAACATGGGAAAGGGAACTACGGGTCTTGAATGACGCTGACGTCAGGGGGATGAACGAGAGACTGCTTACAGCAGAAGAGCTGGCCGAACGGCAGGTACTCGGTGAACAGGGCATCATTGACGAGGTGATTGCCGGTCCCTCGACTGCTGATGCTGTGGTTTCTCGTGGCGAGGGCCGACGTCAATTATCGTGGGTCTGGTACAGCTACGCTGAGCCAGTAGATGCGCTGAGTGTGGCAACCCGCAATGACGATCCAGTTATTCATGAAGGTGAGTCTACTTCAATTGATGTAGTTTGTATGTTAACAGTCCGGATAGCTCTGAAGATCGAGTGGTGCAAGGCGCGTGCACGTAAATTGCGGTGGCAAGAGGAGGTTGCTCTTCTCGTTGAAGAGATGCGTCGGGTTGTTGTGTACCGCCGGTGGAATGCTGCCTGGTGGCGCAATTGTGGCGCCGAGGAGCATCCCGAAATGGACGCCGCGTGTCAGCAGGGTGTCCGGGCATTTGCAGCCGAACAAGCGTACCTGCAAGACAGGGAAGCAGATAATCTGGAGACTCGGTGGATGGGTGTGCGTGCGCTGGGTCAGGAGCTGCTGGACGGGCTTCCAGTATCCCGTGTAGTGCATGTTGAGGTGGAGGAAGAAGAACACGCGGATGACAATGAAGATGATCTGGATGTAGTTGAAGAATAGTCTCAATATGAATAAAATGTATCCTAAGAATCATCCTCTCTAAGGATTTGACCTACAGTAAGTACTCGCGACGCTCATCCGTATTTGGTAATGTACCCTATCGGGAATCGGGGCCACTGAACCTATGGGTGCCAGTGTGGACGCAAATTTGCGAGACAGATTTCGGACAATACAATTCATTGAGAATCATGTGTAGCGGACAGTGCTTGGTGTGCCTGGCAGAAGCGCTGGCAGAAAGAATGGGCACGATTGGCGCACAATGAACGGTATGTCCAAATATGGAAATGAGGTGATCTGCACATACGCACTGGACAGACGAGCGCAAATGTTGAGCTGCCAGTTACTGTATGTATGTACGGCGTACTTGTGATGACAAAATGTGAAGCCAGACGGACGGATATGTTGAAGATTGCAATGCAATGCGGGGCAGGCCGGGAGCGTGTCCGGATATAGGAATACAGATCATCTGGCTGCTATAGGTGGCGCTCGGGCCATGACAGACAGAGCTCATTCAGTGGCAGCATGCTTGTATAGCAGAGGGGCGGGGCAGGAAGTGCTCACAAGCAGGGTGTGGCGCATTTATATTCGGATGTGGAGCATACATATTCGGATTCAGCACATAATGATCCGGCATCCATTGGTGGCACGAGGGATTGTGGTGTAGGCAAGCGCTCTTGAGTAGCGTGTGGCGCACAAATATTCGGAAGGGTGCGGGGCGTATATCCGGATCGGGACGCGTGGACCAGGATGCGTCATTTCTCGGGCATATCCGAGAACGGCCCCGTGTCGGCAACTGATGCTTGAACCGGCATCACGGCAAGAGCGGGTACCGCCCGGTAGGCCCTACCGCCCATTCTATATATGGTAGGAGGTCCCGTATCATGATACTAGGCTATTCTGATGCATTTGTTGATTACAGCTTGTAGTGTAATATGATGCTTTGTATAATAGGGCTTGTATCAGGTTACAGGTACTGCATAGGGTGACTGGTACGGGCAGTCGACGAGCTCTGGGCACTGAAGGCCAAGGCGAGGAAAACGGTGACAATGGGTACCGAGTTTGTGCAAAGGATCTTCAGGGAGCTGTCAGAAGATGAGCGTGGTTTGTATGCCACACAAGCAAAGGAGAAGGGAGCGGCGGCGAAAGCCAACTACGAGAAGACACTCCGCGAGCCGCCCTCAAAGGCGCCGCTGGATCGCAACGTGTAAGTTTTCTTGTGCAACATGTATCCGTCAAATTGATTTATGTAGTGCAGTGCAGTTTCGAACCCAGATTGTTTCATTGGGGAGGTCAATCGCGGCATTGAAGAGCACACATTTTGTCGCGTCTTCACCATCATCGGCGGACCCATGGATATGTATAACGGATAGATTGATACCTTCAAGTGAGTGAGCAATAACACCTCATAGACATGGAGTAGACTCACAATGACTATAGTGTAACGACAACTCGCAATTCAGCGGCGGCGCCGCTATCCTTCCCGGAGTGGATGGGGGAGGCGAAAATGAGCGCGTTCATCGCCGACTACAAGATGTGGCTTGGGACGTGCTATAATACGGCCGAGAGAGCTTCCGTCGTGGTCTCGCCTACTTTGACCCAACCAACAACGACAATGCCAGTATATGGCGCAGAGATTGTGGTGCTGCCGTCGATGGGAGATTCATCGCTAGAGGCCTTTCCTCCAGATGACGTAGAACCCGACACCAGCACGGACGCAAGCCGGTTTGTTGACACCGCGGCGATGTTAGCCGAGCTCAAGGATATTGATGGAGGGAGTTTGGAGGATTCCTCTGACGAAGAGGAGGAGAGTCAGGACGCCAATGAACGCGGCGAGGAGGTGGTGGCTAAAGAAGTTGGGGGAAAAAGGAAAAGGCATGAGAATGCGTCCACAATCTCGACGGCGCCGGCAAAGAAGATGCGGCAGAGTGCAATCAAAGTTGAGAGGGATGCGAATATCCATCGCAATAAGCTCGTACTGGCTGGAATGACGCACATGCAGGATATGGGTCTCCCTTTGACGGGAATGACGCCCACCGACTATTTGCGCCACGCTAATGCGGGCATAGCTGACGGGACCATCGTTGATCCAAACCTCCCACCCCCACCGCCACCCCCACCGCAACCGCAGCCCAGGCATAAAGGAGCTGCAGCGCAAGCTACGCGCCGTTCAGATCGTCTGGGTCCCAAACACCAAAACCGGATGTACTAGCGGGGGACATGAAGTTTGTAGAAGAAAGTATAGACAGATTACCTCCCAGAGACGAAGACTCGGAACAGCCCCAAGTGGAGGCATTTGATGAGCTGAAAGACGACCTAGACCTAATCGACGGATGGAGGAACACATACCCAGATACACTAGATTTCACACACACCCATAGACACGGGAAGTCAAGGCTGGACAGGATCTACATCAAATGTAGCAAGTTCGACAACACCAGAGAGTGAAAGATCACACCTAGTGGGGTCTCCACGGACCACTACATGGTCTCAACACAGATAGCGGGCGACCAGTCACCCAAGGTCGGACCAGGATGACGAGTACTGCCCAAACACGTCTTCAGGGACAAAGTATTCCTGAAGCAAGTCAAAAAGTGGGGGGATGAGGCGCTAGTGCGAATAGCCAAGGTCCTAGATCAGCCAGGAACTAGATCGCAGTCAGAGAACCCACAATCAATCCAAGCAGAGTGGAAGACAAAAGTCTGCGAACTCGGCCCTAAGAGAGCTAAAATCACGATCTCCAGAACCCAACACGAGATATGAGAACTCGAGCTAGACCGCGACTCCGCGATGAACGACCCAACCAGCGATCACGAACAGATCATCAAAGACACCGGCATCATAGAAAAGAGACTCGCCGAGCTGAAAGCAAGGGAACATGCAAGAACAAGGCACAATCTAAAAGTCAAAATGAGGATTGAAGGAGAGACAATGACAAAGTCCTGGTTTGAAATGGGGAAGACACGGAAACCCAGAGACCTCTTCCAAGCTCTGAATACAGGCAGAAGAAATAGAAATGGGGAGATCATCTACGAGAAGGACTCAAAGCGGATGGCCGTGATACTCCGCAAACATCACAAGGGCCTACAGAAAGACGGCGTGACTCCCGAGAACGTCAAGTCCAGAGAGGCCAACCTCGAGGAGGTTCTCTCAAGAATAGAGATCGACGTGCCGCCAGAAACAATGTCGGACATGGAAGGAGACATAAGAAAAGACGAACTACTGTTTGTACTGAAGAGACTCATGTCCGGAAAGGCATCAGGAATAGACGGCCTGACGTACAAGTTCTGGAAAATGCTAATGGAAGAACACGCCGCCGACCGCGCGAAAGAGAGCAAGGATGCTTTTGATGTCGCGAAACTACTGCTGGCAACGTACAACGACATTGAGACGCATGGAATAGTCCAAGGGACAAACTTCTGCAAGGGCTGGATGTGCCCAATCTACAAGAAAAATGACAGAACAGATCCAGCAAACTACCGCCCGATAACACTCCTCAACTCGGACTATAAGATCATGACCAAGATTCTGGCACTCCGTCTGGCAAAGATAGCACTAAAAATAATCCACAAGAACCAAGCAGGCTTCATACCCGGTCGGAGCATCCATGACCAGGTCAAACTTGTCAGGACCATAATCGAATACGCCGAAGCCACAGAAACAAATGGGATGATCATTGCATTTGACCAAGAAAAGGTGTACGACAAGATTGCCCATGACTATCTATGGAGAGTTCTGAGAGCTTTCAAGCTACCTGAAAATTTCGTCACAACAGTAGCGACCCTCTATGAGAACGCGGAAACCCAAGTCATGGTTAACGGGATGCTCTCCGAGCCCTTCAAAGTAACGAGAGGAGTACGCCAAGGGGACCCTCTGTCATGTATAGTCTTCAATATAGCAATTGAACCGCTGGCAATGATGTTAAGACAGTCAAACCTCCGAGGATTTGACATACCTGGTGACCTCTCACTCGAACGCCTAATTGCACAGCTATTCGCGGACGACACCACCGTCTTCCTCGCTGAGACCGACAGCTACGATGACCTGAAAGGAATCCTCGACAAGTGGTGTGCAGCGTCCAGAGCAAAGTTCAACATAGCAAAAACTGAGGGAATACGACGAGGAAACTGAACCCAGGGTCAACAGCCCTCCCGAGCGCTGTGAAGCTCGCGGAGGACGGAAGAGCAATAAGAATCCTCGGCGGCTGGCCGGGGAATAAGACAAAAGATGCCGCACCTTGGGGGAAGATAATCGACAATATCAACGGAAGACTGCAGACCTGGGAGACCCCACACCCAACGATGGAGGGGCGAAAGATAGTCGTATTGTCCATAGTGGGCGGTGTGACCCAATACCTGGCATTTGTCCAAGGCATGCCCAAAGCTACAGCAATTAGAATCGATAAGAGGATTCGGAAGTTCATATGGGCTGAGAAATCACCCACAGTCAACATAGACACCATGCGTATACCAAACGACAAGGGAGGAAGAGGCCTACTCGACCTTGAATCCAGGAATGAGGCAATGAACCTGATGTGGCTCAAATCTTACCTGAACTTTGGGCCAGACAGAGCGACCTGGGCCTTTTTCGCTGACGCCATCTTTGAACACCACGCCACAGATCAAGTCAGAATCCACGGAGACCTGATGCTCAACACCTACCTTCAATTGTGGGAGGTAACGAACCTCCTGAACGACCTAAAACAGATGGTTAAGACTGGAAAGACATATGGAGTACGGCTTGAAGGACTCGCCTTCAATCGCGCGACACTCAGAGAGATGCCTATATGGCTCCACAAGGAAGCAGACCCCGGAATTAGGAGACTAATGCACTCCAAGGAGAGCAAGTGCCTACAACTGAGACACAAAGTGCGCCTAGTAGGCAAAGCAGAAACGCTAGCCCGAAGAGGAATGTCCAGGCAACACCGAGGACAGTGCCGCTGCACCGAATGCGTCACAACAAGACGAGAGACTCGCGAAAGAAGCAACCGTCAATGCAAACACACGGGGAAATGTTACGCAAAAGCAGCGGAGCTGCTAAGATGCCTACCACAGAAATGGAACCAACTAGAAACCCAGCCGGAGGACTACGAGAGCGAACCACAAAGAATCAACAAAGACGATGAGCCACACACCTATATATTTGACAGACGGGTGTCGGAACGAGACGGCCTAGGTGCAGGCTTCCGAGTCTTCATGGAAGGAAAAACCTACAATAAAACTCCTGACGGGAGAACTCCGGGCGATGTATCCCTGGTCTACGACACAGTGTATACGGATGGATCCTGCATCAATAATGGCGATGAGAACGCGCGCGCCGGGGCAGGAATCTGGTTCGGTGAAGACGACGACAGGAACCTGAGCGTAAGGATCCCGACCAAGATTGAACAATCGAATAATTCCGGCGAAGTAGTGGCGATGAAAATTGCGCCCAAAGAGTCAACGGAGTACAAACCTCTGATCATGAAAAGCGATTCGAGATTCGCGATTGAGGGCCTGACCAAAAGGCTAAGATCCAATGAAGACATTGGGTACATCGGGCTGAGAAGCCAGAAACTGCTGGAGGTAACCGCAGCAAGGCTCCGTGAGCGCAAAACCGAGACTGTAATAAAATGGGTCAAAGGACATGCCGGGGAGCAAGGAAATGAAGAAGCGGACAAGCTGGCAGGCGACGGCGCCCTGAGAGACAAGTCCAATGACATAGACCTGGACGTCCCCCGGGAATACAAACTCACCGGCGCAAAACTGCAGCACATCACCCAACGCCTGGCGTACAAGGCGATCAGACAAAAGAAAATGCAGAACTCCAGTAGGACGTACCAAAGAAACATAAACCGGAGAGAGACCGCAATAAATGTGGAAAGAGCACGGTACGGGGCACTAGAGCTGAGCGGTAAAATACCAACCAACAGGAAGATATGGAAGTCGGCCAGAAGTCCAGTCTTCAGCAAGCAGAACCGGTACTTCCTCTGGATGGCCATGCACGGCGCCTATAAGACTGGGCCATACTGGACAGAATACTCCGACGAGAGAGCAGAACAAGCCAACTGCACCACATGTGGGGAGGTAGAAACGCTAGACCACATACTGACAAAATGCAAGGCAACCGGACAAGCAGAAGTGTGGCGCCTAGCAAGAGAACTATGGTCAGGGAAAAAGTCAAACCTCAGAAGACCCAACTTCGGCATGATCCTCGGATGCGGCCTCGCAGAGATGAAAACGAGAGACAGGAAGCTAAAGACGGGTGAATCACGACTATACAAAATCCTCATAATGAAGTCCGCCTACCTGATATGGTTGCTACGGAACCAAAGAGTGATCCCAGACAAGATGACGGGCGAACTAGCAGAAGCAGCGTCCCCACCAGAGATCAGCAATCGATTCATCCACGCGATGAACTAGGGTTCAAAAGTTCAGTTGTCAAAACTGCAACTGAACCGGAAAAAAACCTGAACTGAACCAGCAGTTCAACATACAAAGGCCTTATCAAAAGAACTGAAGACCAGTCTCAGTTTACAGTTCTATCATCTCACTACATTAACTCACAACTGTGAAAAGACTGGTTAAACCGGTTAAACTGCACAACAGTTTAACCGGTTTTAAACCGGTCTTTTGACACCCGATTTTTTTTTTTTTTTGTGAAAGATGTTGGAGAGTCTTCCTGGGGCTCCAAAAGACATAAGGACCACGTCTGTTTGGCGCAGTGGTTAAGGTCCTTGCTACATGTCTTGTAGAAATGGCTCAGAATGGCCCGGGTTCAATTCCTGGGCAGTTCATTTTGCAGCTGAGTGGTGATAAAACTGGTCTTGAACCGGTTCAAACCGGTTAAATCGCCCAGACAGTTAAACCGGTTTAACTGGTTGCTTAAACCGTCTCAAAACTGGTCTCTTGTGCAACTGCAGTTCAGTTGTGAGTTGCAGGAAAAACTGTAAGGTTAGATCACAGTTCAGTTGTGGTTCTTTGAAAATCTTGGAAAAAAACCCAACTGAACTGAACTTTCAAACCCTACAATGAACGAGAGACTGTGAATTGATATTGCACAGACAAACAAGCCTAGATTTGGACGGCACGCGATACAAAAACAAGTAGTCCTAGGAACATGGCGAGGCTTAATCTCGAACGAGAAGAACCTCCCTGACGATTGGGTCGGGAAAACCGGGGTTTTAGTGGGTATGGAGCCGCTTGCGGCAATCCACGCAGCATCAGGTAGAGGGAGGTGAGATGGAGGAGAGTATCTTTTATGTGTTCTATGTTTTATGCCATATGCGAGGGGGAGGATGAAGAAGGGCGACAATGATGGGGACGATTGCTGCGGGACCGAGTGCGTAATGCATTTCCTCGGGGTAAGTTGGATAGTTGGGGTCGAGACACCTCAAAACAACAAGCGGGTTAGCGGGGGACGACTAGGTCGGAGTACTCAGTACATTGTCTTTGCGAATCATATAAACGCTTCTACCAAAAAAAAAAGAGACCAGTTTTGAGATGGTTCAAGCAACCAGTTAAACCGGTTTAACTGTCTGGGCGGTTTAACCAGTTTGAACCAATTCAAGACCGGTTTTATCACCACTCAGCTGCAAAATGAACCGCTCAGGAATTGAACCCGGGCCATTCTGAGCCATTTCTACAAGACATGTAGCAAGGACTTTAACCTCTAGGCCAAACGGACGTAGAGATGTCCACGAATATATATTCGAGTATATTCTTATTCATGCGCACGAATAATCCCCCCTCCAAGGGTCATAATTGTTATTCATGAATATACTCTTAATTTTATTCATCAACTTAATCTTCATTGCGAATATTTCGCTTTTATTCATGAATATTCACGAATACACAAGTATAATCATCTCAATGTCACTCAAGATCACAGTTAAAGTTATTGAATGACGTATAAATCATTCAAACAGCATCTAAATTTATCATAAACTTGTCTTTAGTACTGAGAATTCAGTATTGTCAGACACTCATGAATGAGTTGAGGATTATGTGAACTTGAAGGTTCATATTCTATATTCATCAACTTATTCTTATTCACGAATGTAATATATTCGTCATATTCATATTCATGAATAAGATTAAGAATATATTCATGAATATTCTCCTTTACTCCTTATTCGTGGTCATGTCTAAACGGACGTGGTCCTTATGTCCTTTAGAGCCCCAGGAAGACTCTCCAACATCTTTCACAAAAAAAAAACAGAATTGGATGTCAAAAGACCAGTTTAAACCGGTTTAAAACCGGTTAAACTGTTGTGCGGTTTAACCGGTTTAACCAGTCTTTTCACAGTTGTGGGTTAAAATAGTGAGATGATAGACTGTAAACTGAGACTGGTCTTCAGTTCTTTTCAGTTCAGGTTTTTTTCCGGTTCAGTTGCAGTTTTGACAACTGAACCTTTGAACCCTATCCAAGCCGCAGTCACAAAGATGTTCCTCAAGAAGGTAACTTACAGTTTTTTTGCTCAGCCTTGCATTCAACTACTGATTAGCTTATAGTTCCAGAAGGCTGCCTCACAGGCACGATGTGACGACACGCATAAACTAAAGAGGGATCTTTTTGCTCTGCTTCCCCTCGACGACGACCACATCCTGGAACGCCCTGTGCCCAAGAGCAAGACTGATTATGGATTCAAGTAATAGTATCTTGAGACGGCTCGCTTGCTGACTAATGTCAATGACCTGGCCGATTTTGACAATGATCCCACTACGTAAGTCGTGAGCCTGTTCTAACGCTAAGCTTCTTATTCGTTCCTCTCAAGTATATGGCCAAAATTATTGATGGACACCGAGTCTACGACGTCTGGGACCTGCCGCTCTTTCTCTTTGACAAGCAGATGCTCAACAACACGGATCTCCAGGCAGGGCTCTTCCGCGGCTACTTTCTTCTTTGGGTAAGCAACCGACTCACATTGTACAGTATGTTAATCGAGATTCTGCAGGTGTTCCTCCATCTGTTCTTATCTTCCGGGATCCCAGGCGTCGATAACTCGGACAAGAAATCGCCTGTCGCTCATATCCATTAGATGTCCGGTGTCGATCCTCACCACATAGCGTACTCAATGATACAGGTGAAAACTCTTGTTCTGATTGTTCCGATCTGATTTCTGGCTCTAGGCCTACTACGTCCTATCTGACATGTGGTCTTTCTTGATGACGCCGTACATGGTCAAGCTCTACAATTGGACCTTGGAGTTCTTTGAGAAGGGTATTGCAAAGGATGACAACGGCGTTCTGGATACACTGACATGGTAGAACGACTATGTTCCCGTAATTTCCTGAACATTGTACTGATTTCAGATATAGCCAATCTAAGAAATCCAGCAACTGGACACCGTCAGAAGAGGAGGCTTCGAGCGAGGGGTTGGAGGCGCCACAGACGAGCCGCTTTGCGAAGATCAACAAGATGCTCGACAATTCGGATGACGACGACACAGAGGAGCCTGAACAGACCAATGCGAACACCGACGCTGCTACTACTACGTGATCTCTCTGATTGTGCTTGCTTGACTCTCCTCCCTTCTGCTCTTAGTGCTCTGCCTGTATCCGTTACCTGTATCTGCTGCCCGTGTTTGCTGCCTGGAATCTATGCCTTCTGTGACGTGTAAGTACATGTGCCTAAGGCTTTCTCCGTGTACTTAAGATCCTTTGCATCTGGATTATCATTTGCTTCAGGGTATTACTTGTGCAAAACTTTATCCCTTTCCTGAACATCCCAATGACAACATTATGCTGTGCCAAACCTTCCGACGCCGTTGTTATATACAATACAATGGCACATATGTGGCTCAATGGAGGCCCTTGTTACTACCCAATCTGTTCTGTGAGACCTACAGAGGCCTGATATGCATAACGTGTCTTGAAGGCCTGATATGTGGTTGGGTGACCTTGCTATACCTTACGCAGCCATAATCATGACTTGACACTTTTTGTGATGACTCGATGTTGAATGCGGTTTCCCCTGAAGTTTGTGGTCGTCGGTGAGTCTCAGCAAAACATGCAGGAGGACGGTGCAAGTATTGGCTTGCTGGGACATAGTATCAAAAAGCTTCCTCATTTTGCGCCAACTAATCCTGCCGGGGACGTTAAATCCGATAATCCGGACTTAACGTTGAGCTGCCAACTTGCCTACGTGCTCGCGACACACATGATCTTTTCCCGCTTGCTTCCCTGCCGCCAGGACGTTATGATTAAGCAGTACTAGTAGCAGCGGGAACAGGCAGGTAAGTGCCCAGCCGCCCATTGTGATCATGGAGTAGGATTATACAATGGGTTAAAACGGAAATCCAAATCAGTGAAAGTCTGAGCGCCATGGCAGCAGAAAAAAGCAGGGAGGGTCCAGGTCACTGATACAAATTTCTTCTAGATGGATCTTAGTGAACTATTTGACGTCGAGGCTGAGGAATCTTTTGCAGATGGGGAGGATGAGGTAGATGATGAGGATGGGTTGGAAGGCGTGTGATCCACTGGACGTTGCGCACCAAACCCACTTAGCCTATATCATCTCAGGTTTCATTGACGACGGAGCCAACCTTTGACCCTCACGTCAAAGCAACCCCTCAGAGTTGCAATCCCCTTCATCCTCAACTCTCCCTCTACCGCAAACAGACGCCTCTCATGACGGACACGGCTGGGTTGACCATCTCGCGGTGAGATACGCTGACACGCTTTATGCGCGCCTGAGCCTAGAAACCGAGAATTTTGCGATTTCTAGATAAGACTCGAAGCCGAAATGCACGATACATCTAACGAGAGACCATAAGATTGCCAGTGATAATACGGAGACCTCATTAGGGCAAGAATGAGCCTCCAGGAGAAATTCATCTTCGAATATCACCATCCAAAGTGCCCACTTGATTTATCAAGTCAACATCACGTACACATTCTTAAAGAGGACTCGTCTAAGAAACGAACTCGAGTTCCAAGTAATTCGGACTCGACTTTGTCAGTGTTGTTCATAGACGATTAGAGTTCGATTAGCTCACTTCCTGCTGATGAGTAGAATGGGGTTAAGCTACAGAATGGTCTAGGTCAGCATAAATGGGGATGAAAGCCCAGTAATGTTATCACAAGATACAACTATCCCCTTGGAATTCTAAGTCTAGAACCCACGATAGCACAAAATCGAGTAACAGCCGAGCTATTCGAAGAAGCCAATAAAGATAAAGATGATCAAGTGTTCTTCATGAATAATCCGCAGTATGCCAAGAGTGTTAAGAATCAAGAAGCCAAGCTTCTTCAGATCTCAGGTGATTAAATCTGACCTGAAATCAGTAGAGATTGGAACAAGCAGACAGATTGCGAACAACAAGTCAACGATCTACCATGGATCTTAGAGTGGATTCTTAAGCGAAATGAAGCTCTAGACTCAATCAGATAATCGAGACTGAATTGGTGACGCAATCTGAAGAATCCGAGTCGCAAAGAAGCATTCAGAACAATTAAGAGCCAAGAGAAGATGAACCCCATGTGATAGATTCGACCGATAGCACGCAAGGATGTTGCAATCCGAGCTTGAAATTAGTCAACGTGGATCAACTCTAGAGGGTTCGTCATGAATAAACTGGCATAATAAGGAAATGGAAGCGCCTAGACTGGTGTCTACAGCGCGGAAATTAACTCCAAGTGGCTATTAGTTAGTAAGTTAAGATTAGTGTACAGTAGGGACCCGTTTGTATAAAAGAAGTGTCGATACAGTATAGTAGTTTAGTTTAGTGACCCGCAGCCACGAGCCCACAAAGCTCTACTGTAGTAATCTAACTCTGTACAAAATCGAATTCGATTTGCACGCACCCAAAGAAACTCGAATTCGAGTCCAACCTAAGAACCAAAGAACAAACCTAACGCACTAAGAGCAAGGGTTTAGAACAAAAGTGAACTTAATCGAAGAGCAAAGTTCCTTGAATTCAACGTACTAGAGGCGGTGTTTCTGAGCATAGTATCTCCCTAGAGACACTACAGAGACTTTGCAGTCTGAGCCAGCCTTTCCCTAGAGAGGACCGTTCAGTCGCGAAAAGCGTTAACCAGCATAACCTCTTGAGAGTTCAAGTGCAATTCGAGCACGATTTGGTCTAAAACCCACGCAAACACTAAGACTCAAAGAATAAGCTCCTACCGAGGTTATAAGAAACATACCAAGTGTGGCAATAGACTATTGTGTTCTTGATACAACCCCTCCAGCGCGAGGATTGTGAAAGTCGCATAGTTTAAGTTCAGTCAGAGGCTTGTGTATTGTTCCCTGAAAACCAGACGATTTGTCAATCGGTCAAAATCCCTATCACCCCCTTCAAACTCGCACTTTGTGCACACCTACGTTTCTGTTACGCAAGAACCTTGTTTTTCAAGTGTAGTGTTGCAGTAAATCAAGCTCGATTTTCTATTGCAAAAACCCAATATTCCAAAACCGCAGAAACCTTACTCTCATTCGGAGTATTAAGAGTTGTGTTGTTTGTTAGGTGTGATTATACGCCTCTAAAATAACGTGCACATCAACGCGGCGGGGCAGGGCCAGACTTCGCAAAGACCTTCCTTGGCCATGGATGACACCGACTGCCCTCTGGGAAAACAACTCCTGGAGCGGGTCTACACAGACATATATATCCCTATCGTTCTTCTATATTGCAAGGTTGGTACCGTTTCTAAAATCGTCGGATGCGCTCAACTCCCACTTCAAGACCGGCTGCAAAGCCGCAGTGTTATCACACCTTGTCGAGGTGCAGACTGCTTGCGTCAATTTGAACATCCTCCAAGCTGTTCCCCACCCTCTCATGGACGGTGTCTTCCTGATTCTGGAGCGCGACTTTAATCCCCAGATTGGCTACGTGCTCCAGTCAATCCCTGCCTGTGCCCGTTCAAGCTTTCTCCTGGCTGCAATGCGCTCCATCGGCAATCCTCCTCCTAACCCCCCTCGCTGGCGTCCATTTCGTGTTTATATCTCCGATGTTTCAAATCACGCCGCCTTCCTCAAAGTCATCAAAGCTCCCCCCACCCCCCAACTAGCCGGCAAGTGGGCTCAGATCCCAACGGGCTTGTACAGAGGGGATGTTGGGCTTGTTACTCGTCAATACGTCTCTGATGAGGATGTTGCCAAGACAGAAATCTTACGGAGGAGGATCGACAGAGTACAGCGCATGGCAGCAAATAAGAGGTAGGAGATTCACGCTCTCAGATTGCAGCAACAAACGGAGCTGGATGCTGCTTGGGAGAGGACTTCGAGGAAAGTGGAGGCAAAGACGCAGGAGACGGGCCGGCCGCCTCAGAGGGTTGACGCCCGTCGTGCTTGGCTGACAAAGAAGGCAGCTCTGGACGAGGAGGCGAAGAAGAATGGAGGCGGAGGCGGCTTGTGTATCAGAGGGAAGTCCGCCAAATCGAAAAGGACCGCGACAATATGCAGAATCAGCTTGAATCTCAAGATTGGCTGTGCTCCATGCTTGTTGTCCCTCGTCCGCCAACTTACGATTTCGATTTGATGCCGCAGGAGGGAGATATTTTAGAGGAAGGGGTGGGGGAGGCTGTCGTCGAGGCGCGGCCCGTAGCGAGGGAGAGGAGGGAGAGGAAGAGGAAAGGGGGTGAACAAGACAACGTTTGACGTCCACCTGCCCGACTGGCACCACCAGGAAGTATTGCTCGGCCTGTCAAAAGTCAGGAAGGGGAACTCCGCATCTATCAAGGCATCTCCCATTGTACCTTCGAGCACGATCTGGAGATCATCCATCTCCGTACCTCCGTTGTGAGACGTCATCTCACCAGTTACATGACCCCTCTCTCCTTGATACCTTCCTCAGGTCGCAGCATCCCACGTTGTCTTCCATGAGCACCAATCCAAACGCCTCATTCCCTCTTCCTTCAAACTGGTTCTTAGCGTTCGGGGACATCGTTGAAGACTTTGTGACAAAACAGTTAGGGACATACACCATGTCCAGTCATTCATCGGCGACTGGCGTCGAGATCTTCGATGCTGATGGACAGGTCTTCTTTGTTTCCCGGCATCATCTCATGAAGGTGGTGCAAGTTGGCGATCTGGTCAAGTGTCAATTGGCGGACCAGGAGGATGTTGGACCAGGATTCGTTGTGGACATCTTGGAACAGGGCGGTCAACGGCATGCAACAGTGGTGCTGCATACTCTCACAGTCATTGAAGCCTGCGACAACTCTGATGCCGACAAGACTGATGTCAATGAGAGGAATCCCAAAAATGGTATTGTGTGTTTTCTATTTTCCCTGCTCCTGGACAGTGCATGCTCAGATTTTGCAGGCCCGTAACGAACGCGTCAAGTGCAACGTACGCCTCAAGGATGTCTACAAAGTCAGCGTGCGTCTACAACTGTTCCTCCTCCCTAAGTGCATGCTCATTTCTTGCAGTCTCGCACCGTACATGTCAATACCGTTCGTGTCCTTGACCCGGACTGGTACAAGAGTTCCGAGGAGACGACGAGTGAACCAGCTCCCTTCCTGGAACATACAGGACCGACTCCTTGGATTGGACGGAAGGTCATGATTGACGCCGAAGGTGATGTACATCACAAAGAGCAAGCCATCGTCAAGGATGTCATCTTGGACCAGGAAGGAACAATCACAGCCTCAAAGCGCTACAAGCCGGATGCGGTCATCATTGACTGCTTTGAGAAAGTCCATGTGAATTCTCAGCCCATCAAAGAGTCCTTTTACGCCAACGGCATCCGGATCGTAGTCCAATTCACTATGGTCCGCGACCACGTTGTTCATGGGACATACTACTACAAGCAAGTTTGCAATTGGGAGTATGTAGCCTAGGTCTATTTCTTTGAGTTCAATACTAACGGGTCTTCAGAACTCGGTGGCCACTGCGTATCGCCTGCCCTCTCCGCCAAAATCAGACCGCATTTGAGGGACCGTTGGAGGTCAGACGTTTGGAATGGGGTGCCGATCATCCCAAGTGGGATCCAGAGGACCTTGCCAAACGGTCTGGCTGGTATCGGAGGGATGAGAAGGAAGGAATAGCTCTCAAGCGTGCCCAGGAAATGAGGTCGAATGATCCCACACTCATCTCTCAACCTCCTTGAATGCCCCCTCCACCTAAATCCCGCACTCCCCCTCCAGAACCGCCCAAGGCCCATCCCCACTGGCTGGAAAGTCACCGTCTCCATGATATGCATGTCAAAGTTCTCTATAAAGTCATCGAGACAAACTTTCAGGGTGGCATACAAAAAAAAAAGAGGAAGATAGATGAAGGCAAAGCTGGTATCCGACTAGTCGTCACCCGAACGGCCAATCCCTGCGGGTCAAATCCTCCCTGCGTAGTCTTTCAATGTGCCGTCCAAACCCTGCTGCCGCAGAAGAAAAATATTCTTGATGTGAACCTCTGCTGGGACACGTATTTATCACATTCAGTAGATGTGGGCAAGCGTACCGTTTGCAAAAGTCTTCAAAAAACAGGCACGTCTGTCATTCCGAACAGGGGGATAAACGTCCTCCTGATTGCAAAAGTTTCCAAGCCAAAAATGAGGGTTGATTTAGGAGAGGGCGGTGTCAATCTACATCGACCGCCGTGGTGTAGTGAATGCATGACACAGCCTACGCGCAGGCTTCGCCTCGGCAATACCTACCTGGCCATAGCCCGACACCGAGCGAGACGTTCGTGTCGATGCAGTGAATGCCATCCGTCAATCATCCTTCAGTCCACTCGTTCAAGTTCTCATCCACATACCCGAGCACAATCAATAACAGACCGTAAAGTCCAGGCTTTGAGTATTTAGTCAAACATCACACAATCCGGGCGTATACCAGGCGTCTTTGAGGATCTTCTCAACCAGGCACCGTAATGAAAATCACTTGGGGATTCTTTGGTGCAAGATAAACCATATGTAGACAATATATATATATATAGCAAGACATTGTTATTCGAGGTTAGTCCAAAGGAAAATTCTGCCCGTAGTTGAAAAGAATCTCCTCCCTGACTTTGATATTCCTGCCTGTCAGACACAAGCTGTAAGAGCACACACCATACTTAAAAGATACTTACTGGCATAGAACCCTATTTGTTGCTCTCCATTGACAAGTTTGACTGCCCAATTGTAAGCCGATGGTCTCAAACCCAGAAGCATTCAATTCACCCTCTGGATGATAATTGGCTGCATCTTTGCTATGATTAATATACCTGGTCTCGTTCGAGATATAGGTGCTGTCGATCACGAGTTCATTGTCAAGTTGAAAGAAATAGTTACGCCCTCGGTGGCTTGTAAGGTCACTGCAGCGGTACTCAGCACGCAGCCATTTGAAATCAAGTTCACTTTCACCTTCGGGACTTGACGGTCGGCTCATATACCAGTTCACCAACATACTCTTGATCCGTTCTTGTCAACGAAAGAAGCCGGCCAAGAATAGAAACCTGCCTACCGGCTAAGAAGTTGCCTTTCTTTATGGCTTTGCCGGCGAAGAGTCCCCGACCGTGGTGGCTTTCTTTAACTTCAACAAGCTACCTATCATGTCAGTATTGGCTATGAGATCAATGGTGAATGAAACACCTTGTTTACACCCCGTTGTATAGCATTGTTCTTGCATCTCCCACTCTCCAGATCTACATAGATGGTAGTTGACATAGTGTCTGTTGTAGCGCAGGAGGCGGCACGCACAAGGTTGATGTTTGCATCGACAAGCCGCTTTGCAGTAAGTGCCGTTTGCGTAGCATGGACAATCGTCATCCGTGCATTGTCCTGGATGTGCACAGGGCTTGTTGCTATCCCGCAGTCATTTCAAAACCCTTGTATCGGAATCCAGAGGTCACAATAACTCACTGGAGGAGGATATCAGTCATATCTACAAGCGGTGTGGTCAGTAAAAATAATCAGGACCAGACAAAGTCAAGGACCTTGCTTGTATGTGCGCACTCGCTTTGGGATAGAATCATCCGGTATGATGTTCTTGCGGTATTGGAAGACCTGCTTGTTCCTCAGTAATGCCAGGTATGAGACTTTGAAGTGCAAACCTCTCGACACGGCTTCCTGCATATGACAGCTAAATCACATGGGGAAAGGTCCGGGGAGTAGCGTAGCGTGGACTTCAACACATCAACATCATCGACACTCCACTCGGGCAGCTGGACTATATCCATCTTGTTAGGGGTTGTTATGACACCAGTGTCAGTGGACTGCTCAGTTTCATCCTTCGGATCCTTGATTGAGAAACACAGGTGGCTGCAAGGCTTCACACACTTCTTGAGGAGCTTGCTACTGGAAAGCTTTGCCTGCTCAATGGGGTATTCACTGGACGCTGTTCCACATTGAGTTACATTAGGCCTCTCTCTATGCACAAGTAGAGTGGCAAGAACACACCTCGTTGGTGGGTCATACACAGGCTAGTTAGACAGTTCAAGTTGCTGCAGAACAGCGTAGTCAATGATGTGAATCGTTCCAGCAGCGACGCTGGCTGTTCAGATGACCGTGGCCCCAATGACTCCTCTGGTGTGGACGCTGGCCAGGCCAAATGATCTCTGCATTTGTTCAGACTCGTTTGTGCACAGAGGGTCAAGACGACTGACCTTGTCGCATAATTGGACAGCAGTCCGGGCCCGTCAGTGTCGCTGCTGCACAATCTGAGTGGCATGATTCCGGTGGCATTGATCTCAGCAAACAAGATCCCGTGAAGAGACTCTATCTGGTGGGATGCCTCCATCACGACAACCTCGACTGTCGGGACATAAATTTCTCAGTAGGGACGGAGGCGCCAAAGCAGCGGCGACTTACTATTAGGATTGTAATCATTGTCCCAGGCGAAGTGCTTATGTCGCATAACGTGGCTCCGCAAGTCGAAGGTTTTGTCATCCGCAAAAGGAATGAATGGCAAGTCGTCGGAATCGTCGCCAGTGAAGATGTTTCAAGTCGTCAACGGTGACGATTCGTACGGAGAGGCGGCGGGTAGGTCATTCTGGACAACAATGACCTTGACTGGCGCAAATACCACAGTGGTTGAAGAGCCCTCGATATGATGCACCTTCAGGACCGTATTGCCGTCGTCTGGCAGAGTTTGTCCTGATGGGCGCGAAGCAGCATTCTGTTCAATGTGATCATACAGACCCGGATTAGGTGTAGCAAGAGCCATTATAGCATTCTTGCAATCCTTTTGTTCCCACTCATTGAACTCGTTCCAGGTTGTTTCCAGGACAGAACGTATAAGATTGGCCTTGGAGTCAGACATGCCGCATTAATAGTTGGGCGAAGTTGTTTTATAGAGTGACGGAAACGACGGGTCTCGGCTGTACCTAGAGGGCGCTAGCAAAACCCCTTGTCGTGGTAACAGGGAAAGCTTCGGCAGGCAGCGTGAACGATCGGCCACTCTGCATTCACTATTCACATGTTTGTGACAATCGTGATCGTTCAAAAGAACACACACCCATTTATCCATACTAAACAGTCAGTTGATGTGCTGAGCAACTTCATACTGCGTCGGAGGGCAGTAAAAGAATGATCGTATGGTGTTGGTGGAACGCATGGTAATTTGACGATGTGACCATGGTGGGAGCAAAGTGACGAGGACCTACCGCAGATCCCGAAGTATCAACCCACTAGCCGAGGGATACAGTCAAGATATGGACGGCGACCTCTTTGCTGATGTCGGAGTATGAGGAACTTCACGCGTTTCCCAGCAACCCAATGTTGCCACGAGATTAAACCCGAGATTACGGACTTAACGCAAAGTGGCGGACTTGCCTAAGCTGCTGCGCATCATAGACCTTTTCCCACTTGCTTCCTACCGCCACGGAGCGACAAACGCAAGCACCAGAAAAACCTCCAGGTAAGTATCGAGGTCAGCATACCGATATCAGTTGTAGTCGAGATGAATATTTGATTCACCGTTCAATGATTGCAAACATGGCGAAGAAGGAACAAAAGTTCATCGTCTAGTATGGTGCTGACTACAAATCCAGTACAAGAATGGCACGCACAAAGCAAGTTGAGAGACCAAAACGTGAGAGACAAGCCATACATTCTAAGACACTCCACCGGTTGAGTAAGTCAAAGTAAGGATTTGTTGACTCTTGTGAATGGAGTAAGTAAAGTGTTGACTGAGTCAACAAAGTGTAGTTCGAGTAAGTAAAGTGTAGTGTAGTTCGAGTAAGTAAAGTGTTGACCGAGTAAGTAAAGTGTGGATAGAGTAAGTAAAGTGTTGACTGAGTCAACAAAGTGTAGTTCGAGTAAGTAAAGTGTAGTGTAGTTCGAGTAAGTAAAGTGTTGACCGAGTAAGTAAAGTGTGGATAGAGTAAGTAAAGTGTTGACTGAGTCAACAAAGTGTAGTTCGAGTAAGTAAAGTGTAGTGTAGTTCGAGTAAGTAAAGTGTAGTGTAGTTCGAGTAAGTAAAGTGTTGACCGAGTAAGTAAAGTGTGGATAGAGTAAGTAAAGTGTTGACTGAGTCAACAAAGTGTAGTTCGAGTAAGTAAAGTGTAGTGTAGTTCGAGTAAGTAAAGTGTTGACCGAGTAAGTAAAGTGTGGATAGAGTAAGTAAAGTGTTGACTGAGTCAACAAAGTGTAGTTCGAGTAAGTAAAGTGTAGTGTAGTTCGAGTAAGTAAAGTGTAGTGTAGTTCGAGTAAGTAAAGTGTTGACCGAGTAAGTAAAGTGTTGACCGAGTAAGCAAAGTGTGGATAGAGTAAGTAAAGTGTTGACTGAGTCAACAAACTGTAGTGAGTCAAGTAAAGTGTTGACTTGGTAAGCAAAGTGTTGATCGAGTGTTGACTGAGTAACAAATGTACAGGCGCGCTTTGGTGGACAGTGGCTCTCACGCCTCATGAATTACATTGTTTTGGGGGGTCTACCAGGGTGAAATTCCTACTATAAGAAAAGAGTGTGTGTTACCTTACCAGTACACAGTCTTGGTGGTCTTTTCGAACGCTGGTTCAAATGGAATGAATAGTGTGGTGCTTGTCGTGCACGGTCGGTCTTCGTTGAACAAACTTGGTCGGTACATAACTTGTGTACTCGAGTTTGAAGGAAGTCGTGTGTTATGAACACTTGCACAATCATTCGGAGCGTAGTCTCACATTTGACCAGTATGAAGGGTTGTTTCCACCAGCAACTCGAAGCCTTGGTTGCCGCCACTTTGGGGCCAAGGTAAGTTGGGTAAGGAGCGGGGAAAGCCTCAGTCTAGCTTCCCAAGTCTCTCTCGCTTCTGTGAGAGCTTGTGCTAGTCTTTGGCGAGTCCTCACCCATTGGAGTTGACTTCAGCTCCTTGATGGGTGAAGACACGCTAACGACTAGCACAAGTTGAGACAGGAGGAGGAAGAGGAGAGAGATTGGGAGGAAGATGAGGGCCGGGCGGGGAGGGAGGGAGGGAGGGGAGAAGGGGGAGGGGAGTGAAAGTGAAGTGAAAGTAAAAGAGTAGTAGTAGCAGTGGGTTATCAATGGCACGATTGAACCATGCATGAATGGGCAATTGAACCCAACTTTAGGGTTGAGTCATCTTGAGTGGGATTGTGAATGGACGGGTAAACCCAAGTTTAGGGTTCTTAAGTGAGTGTTGAGACGGTCAAGGAGTTGTAGAGTAGAGTAAGGTTAAGTAGTGTCGGGTTGGGTCAATGAATGGCATTCGGGTAAACCCAAGTTTAGGGTTGGTTCAGTCTTGAGAGTCAAGTATCGCATTAAGGCAGTCAAGTAGAGTAAGTAAAGTGTGAAGTGTTGATCGAGTGTTGACTGAGTCAAGTAAAGTGTCGACCGAGTTAACAAAGTGTAGTTCGAGTAAGCAAAGTGTTGACTGGGTAAGCAAAGTGTTGATCGAGTGTTGACCGAGTCAACAAAGTGCGGGTAGAGTAAGTAAAGTGTTGACTGGGTAAGCAAAGTGTAGTTCGAGCAAGTAAGGTGTTGACCGGGTGAACAAAGTGTTGACTGAGTGAGTAAAGAGGCAAGTAAAGTGCAGTTCGAGTAAGCAAAGTGTAGTTCGAGTAAGTAAGGTGTTGACTGGGTAAGTAAAGTGTAGTGTAGTTCGAGTAAGTAAAGTGTTGACCGGGCAAGCAAAGTGTTGATTCAGTGTTGACTGAGTCAAGTAAAGTGTTGACCGAGTCAACAAAGTGTTGAATGAGTAAGTAAAGAGTCAAGTAAGGTGTAGTTCGAGTAAGTAAAGTGTTGATCGAGTCAACAAAGTGTAGTTCGAGTAAGTAAACTGTAGTGTAGTTCGAGTAAGTAAACTGTAGTGTAGTTCGAGTAAGTAAACTCTACCAATGTACAGGCGCGTTTTGGTGGACAGTGGCCCTCACGCCTCATGAATTACATTGTTTTGGGGGGTCTGCAGGTGCGGATTTCCCCTAGTGAAGGATGAAAGGTGGCATGCAGCCTTACCCACGGTTGATCCAGAACTGTTGCAACACTTTGTTAGCACAGTTTCAATGGAATAACAATGACATTAACACTCTCTGAGTGGTCGACAGTCAACCGTTGTGGTATAGGTCGTGTGGCGTCGAGTAAGCCTTAAGAGTTCAGAGTTCTGAGGGTGGTCCTTCTTGATAAGTCTTGATAAGTGGGCTCGAATGTACACTCTTGTTCAAATAAGTTACGCAGGAGAGACAAGTGTGAAAGAGCTAAGTGCATCGTTCATCGATGTACTTCAGTCTTGAGTACCACGATACTCTCTCCACTCAATGCACCAGAGTTGAACGTCGTCCTTTAACTGGGACGGTCTAGTATGCTCGCTTACTTTGAATAAGGGTGTGTGTCGACAACTTACTGCCCAAGCACAAGCAAGCAAGCCTTGGAACACTGGCTCGAATCGAACGCAATTACACGCTCAATTGACTTGAGTGTAGAGGGA
>JAHLMK010000026.1:225000-227500 GCA_019915135.1 Strobilurus pachycystidiatus | reverse complement strand
AGTATGCTCGCTTACTTTGAATAAGGGTGTGTGTCGACAACTTACTGCCCAAGCACAAGCAAGCAAGCCTTGGAACACTGGCTCGAATCGAACGCAATTACACGCTCAATTGACTTGAGTGTAGAGGGATCTTCGTCGCTAGTAAGGTGCAACTGAGCTTGTTACTACTTTCGAGGTGGGTATGTCTGGTGGGGTGGTTTTCCTAAGTCTTGACTTGTGGGTTTGTTGCTGGAACGTTTGAAGTTGAAGTTTTCTCCTTTGGCCTTGTGATCGCATTCCCCATGCACTGTCGAATTGTGACGAGCGCAACTAGTAAGGGCACTGAAGAGTGCTCTGAACGTTCTTCAAGGGAGTTCACTTCACTTCACTTCATTCTAGTACACTCTCACAAGCAGGATTCATGGGAAGTGCACTGTCAGCTTATGCTTGTCTGGGAACGTCAACAACAGCTTATGCGCATCTGAACGTTTGATGGGGCTTCCTAACAACCTACCCTTCTGAAGGGTGGTGTCGAGTAAGGGCAGAGTTCTGAGGGGGGTCCTTCTTGATAAGTCTTGATAAGTGGGCTCGAATGTACACTCTTGTTCAAATAAGTTAAGCAGGAGAGACAAGTGTGAAAGAGCTAAGTGCATCGTTCATCGATGTACTTCAGTCTTGAGTACCACGATACTCTCTCCACTCAATGCCCCAGAGTTGAACGTCGTCCTTTAACTGGGACGGTCTAGTATGCCCGCTTACTTTGAATAAGGGTGTGTGTCGACAACCTACTGCCCAAGCACAAGCAAGCAAGCCTTGGAACACTCTCAATTGACTTGACTCTTGAGTGTTAAGATTGTAAGTGTTGACCGGGTGAGTAAAGTCTACCAATGTACAGGCGCGTTTTGGTGGACAGTGGCTCTCACGCCTCATGAAATGCATTGTTTTTGGCGGGCTACAGGGGCGGATTTCCCCTAGTGAAGGATGAAAGGTGGCATGCAGCCCTTACCCACGGTTGATCCAGAACTGTTGCAACACTTTGTTAGCACAGTTTCAATGGAATAACAATGACATTAACACTCTTTGAGTGGTCGACAGTCAACCGTTGTGGTATAGGTCGTGTGGCGTCGAGTAAGCCTTAAGAGTTCAGAGTTCTGAGGGTGGTCCTTCTTGATAAGTCTTGATAAGTGGGCTCGAATGTACACTCTTGTTCAAATAAGTTACGCAGGAGAGACAAGTGTGAAAGAGCTAAGTGCATCGTTCATCGATGTACTTCAGTCTTGAGTACCACGATACTCTCTCCACTCAATGCCTCAGAGTTGAACGTCGTCCTTTAACTGGGACGGTCTAGTACGCTCGCTTCATTTGAACAACCGTGTGTCGACGGCCGTTCGAACACAAGCCCTTGGGACGCTGGCTCAAATCCAAATTGAACGCAATGACACGCTCTCAATTGATTGATTGTTGAGTGTAGAGGGATCTTCGTCGCTAGTAAGGTGCGACTGAGCTTGTTGTTACTTTCGAGGTGGGTATGTCTGGTGGGTGGCTTTCTTTAAGTCTTGACTTGTGGGTTGGATGGAACGTTTGAGGTTGAAGTTTTCTCCTTTGGCCTTGTGATCGCATTCCTCATGCACTGTCGAATTGTGACGAGCGCAACTAGTAAGGGCACTGAAGAGTGCTCTGAACGTTCTTCAAGGGAGTTCACTTCACTTCACTTCATTCTAGTACACTCTCACAAGCAGGATTCATGGGAAGTGCACTGTCAGCTTATGCTTGTCTGGGAACGTCAACAACAGCTTATGCGCATCTGAACGTTTGTTGGATTCCTAACAACCTACCCTTGATTTGGGCTTTGAGGTCTTGGTTTCGGTGGTCCCTTGAACGTTATCAAGCTTAGTTTGTGTTCAAATATCAACGGAGTCAAGCTTCAGAACCCTTCTGAAGGGTAAGGGTATGTCCGATCACGTACAAATGTACGCGCGCGTTTTGGTGGACAGGGGCTCTCACGCCTCATGAATTACAGTGTTTTGGGCGGGGTACCGGTCCGGATTTCCTACTACATGAGAGAAGAGTGAAAGAACCAAGTGTATGAAAGTATGCTTAGGGCTTGAGTAGCTCGATAATCTCATGTTTAAATCGAGTTGAACGTCGCTTCAAATGACTGCTTAGGTAGTTGTTTGAAGCGGTCTAGTAGGCTCACTAAGGGAAGACTGGCTGTCTTTGGACCGAGCTATTGATGTGCTTGCCTCGCAAGATGTACTGGCTTGGAATGAGACGTTGTAGCCTGGCTAGTGAAGCAGTTTCGACTGCTTGGCCTATCAAGTCAAGTACGACTATTGTTGTCGTGCTTGCAATGTGCGAGAGGTGTGGATTCCTAGCTAATAGCTAAGTCTGCATGCCATTAACCAGTTGAGAATCCATCGCGACTGTGTGTCGAGCTCTGCTTGATACCGGTTGTTGATAGTTCTCCCTGTAGGACACAAGCTTTGTTGGCGTCTTAACCGATGTTGACAAGGTGAACTGC
>JAHLMK010000026.1:212500-215000 GCA_019915135.1 Strobilurus pachycystidiatus | reverse complement strand
ATAAGTTACGCAGGAGAGACAAGTGTGAAAGAGCTAAGTGCATCGTTCATCGATGTACTTCAGTCTTGAGTACCACGATACTCTCTCCACTCAATGCACCAGAGTTGAACGTCGTCCTTTAACTGGGACGGTCTAGTATGCTCGCTTACTTTGAATAAGGGTGTGTGTCGACAACTTACTGCCCAAGCACAAGCAAGCAAGCCTTGGAACACTGGCTCGAATCGAACGCAATTACACGCTCAATTGACTTGAGTGTAGAGGGATCTTCGTCGCTAGTAAGGTGCAACTGAGCTTGTTACTACTTTCGAGGTGGGTATGTCTGGTGGGGTGGTTTTCCTAAGTCTTGACTTGTGGGTTTGTTGCTGGAACGTTTGAAGTTGAAGTTTTCTCCTTTGGCCTTGTGATCGCATTCCCCATGCACTGTCGAATTGTGACGAGCGCAACTAGTAAGGGCACTGAAGAGTGCTCTGAACGTTCTTCAAGGGAGTTCACTTCACTTCACTTCATTCTAGTACACTCTCACAAGCAGGATTCATGGGAAGTGCACTGTCAGCTTATGCTTGTCTGGGAACGTCAACAACAGCTTATGCGCATCTGAACGTTTGATGGGGCTTCCTAACAACCTACCCTTCTGAAGGGTGGTGTCGAGTAAGGGCAGAGTTCTGAGGGGGGTCCTTCTTGATAAGTCTTGATAAGTGGGCTCGAATGTACACTCTTGTTCAAATAAGTTAAGCAGGAGAGACAAGTGTGAAAGAGCTAAGTGCATCGTTCATCGATGTACTTCAGTCTTGAGTACCACGATACTCTCTCCACTCAATGCCCCAGAGTTGAACGTCGTCCTTTAACTGGGACGGTCTAGTATGCCCGCTTACTTTGAATAAGGGTGTGTGTCGACAACCTACTGCCCAAGCACAAGCAAGCAAGCCTTGGAACACTCTCAATTGACTTGACTCTTGAGTGTTAAGATTGTAAGTGTTGACCGGGTGAGTAAAGTCTACCAATGTACAGGCGCGTTTTGGTGGACAGTGGCTCTCACGCCTCATGAAATGCATTGTTTTTGGCGGGCTACAGGGGCGGATTTCCCCTAGTGAAGGATGAAAGGTGGCATGCAGCCCTTACCCACGGTTGATCCAGAACTGTTGCAACACTTTGTTAGCACAGTTTCAATGGAATAACAATGACATTAACACTCTTTGAGTGGTCGACAGTCAACCGTTGTGGTATAGGTCGTGTGGCGTCGAGTAAGCCTTAAGAGTTCAGAGTTCTGAGGGTGGTCCTTCTTGATAAGTCTTGATAAGTGGGCTCGAATGTACACTCTTGTTCAAATAAGTTACGCAGGAGAGACAAGTGTGAAAGAGCTAAGTGCATCGTTCATCGATGTACTTCAGTCTTGAGTACCACGATACTCTCTCCACTCAATGCCTCAGAGTTGAACGTCGTCCTTTAACTGGGACGGTCTAGTACGCTCGCTTCATTTGAACAACCGTGTGTCGACGGCCGTTCGAACACAAGCCCTTGGGACGCTGGCTCAAATCCAAATTGAACGCAATGACACGCTCTCAATTGATTGATTGTTGAGTGTAGAGGGATCTTCGTCGCTAGTAAGGTGCGACTGAGCTTGTTGTTACTTTCGAGGTGGGTATGTCTGGTGGGGTGGCTTTCTTTAAGTCTTGACTTGTGGGTTGGATGGAACGTTTGAGGTTGAAGTTTTCTCCTTTGGCCTTGTGATCGCATTCCTCATGCACTGTCGAATTGTGACGAGCGCAACTAGTAAGGGCACTGAAGAGTGCTCTGAACGTTCTTCAAGGGAGTTCACTTCACTTCACTTCATTCTAGTACACTCTCACAAGCAGGATTCATGGGAAGTGCACTGTCAGCTTATGCTTGTCTGGGAACGTCAACAACAGCTTATGCGCATCTGAACGTTTGTTGGATTCCTAACAACCTACCCTTGATTTGGGCTTTGAGGTCTTGGTTTCGGTGGTCCCTTGAACGTTATCAAGCTTAGTTTGTGTTCAAATATCAACGGAGTCAAGCTTCAGAACCCTTCTGAAGGGTAAGGGTATGTCCGATCACGTACAAATGTACGCGCGCGTTTTGGTGGACAGGGGCTCTCACGCCTCATGAATTACAGTGTTTTGGGCGGGGTACCGGTCCGGATTTCCTACTACATGAGAGAAGAGTGAAAGAACCAAGTGTATGAAAGTATGCTTAGGGCTTGAGTAGCTCGATAATCTCATGTTTAAATCGAGTTGAACGTCGCTTCAAATGACTGCTTAGGTAGTTGTTTGAAGCGGTCTAGTAGGCTCACTAAGGGAAGACTGGCTGTCTTTGGACCGAGCTATTGATGTGCTTGCCTCGCAAGATGTACTGGCTTGGAATGAGACGTTGTAGCCTGGCTAGTGAAGCAGTTTCGACTGCTTGGCCTATCAAGTCAAGTACGACTATTGTTGTCGTGCTTGCAATGTGCGAGAGGTGTGGATTCCTAGCTAATAGCTAA
>JAHLMK010000026.1:200000-202500 GCA_019915135.1 Strobilurus pachycystidiatus | reverse complement strand
TCTCTGAGTGGTCGACAGTCAACCGTTGTGGTATAGGTCGTGTGGCGTCGAGTAAGCCTTAAGAGTTCAGAGTTCTGAGGGTGGTCCTTCTTGATAAGTCTTGATAAGTGGGCTCGAATGTACACTCTTGTTCAAATAAGTTACGCAGGAGAGACAAGTGTGAAAGAGCTAAGTGCATCGTTCATCGATGTACTTCAGTCTTGAGTACCACGATACTCTCTCCACTCAATGCACCAGAGTTGAACGTCGTCCTTTAACTGGGACGGTCTAGTATGCTCGCTTACTTTGAATAAGGGTGTGTGTCGACAACTTACTGCCCAAGCACAAGCAAGCAAGCCTTGGAACACTGGCTCGAATCGAACGCAATTACACGCTCAATTGACTTGAGTGTAGAGGGATCTTCGTCGCTAGTAAGGTGCAACTGAGCTTGTTACTACTTTCGAGGTGGGTATGTCTGGTGGGGTGGTTTTCCTAAGTCTTGACTTGTGGGTTTGTTGCTGGAACGTTTGAAGTTGAAGTTTTCTCCTTTGGCCTTGTGATCGCATTCCCCATGCACTGTCGAATTGTGACGAGCGCAACTAGTAAGGGCACTGAAGAGTGCTCTGAACGTTCTTCAAGGGAGTTCACTTCACTTCACTTCATTCTAGTACACTCTCACAAGCAGGATTCATGGGAAGTGCACTGTCAGCTTATGCTTGTCTGGGAACGTCAACAACAGCTTATGCGCATCTGAACGTTTGATGGGGCTTCCTAACAACCTACCCTTCTGAAGGGTGGTGTCGAGTAAGGGCAGAGTTCTGAGGGGGGTCCTTCTTGATAAGTCTTGATAAGTGGGCTCGAATGTACACTCTTGTTCAAATAAGTTAAGCAGGAGAGACAAGTGTGAAAGAGCTAAGTGCATCGTTCATCGATGTACTTCAGTCTTGAGTACCACGATACTCTCTCCACTCAATGCCCCAGAGTTGAACGTCGTCCTTTAACTGGGACGGTCTAGTATGCCCGCTTACTTTGAATAAGGGTGTGTGTCGACAACCTACTGCCCAAGCACAAGCAAGCAAGCCTTGGAACACTCTCAATTGACTTGACTCTTGAGTGTTAAGATTGTAAGTGTTGACCGGGTGAGTAAAGTCTACCAATGTACAGGCGCGTTTTGGTGGACAGTGGCTCTCACGCCTCATGAAATGCATTGTTTTTGGCGGGCTACAGGGGCGGATTTCCCCTAGTGAAGGATGAAAGGTGGCATGCAGCCCTTACCCACGGTTGATCCAGAACTGTTGCAACACTTTGTTAGCACAGTTTCAATGGAATAACAATGACATTAACACTCTTTGAGTGGTCGACAGTCAACCGTTGTGGTATAGGTCGTGTGGCGTCGAGTAAGCCTTAAGAGTTCAGAGTTCTGAGGGTGGTCCTTCTTGATAAGTCTTGATAAGTGGGCTCGAATGTACACTCTTGTTCAAATAAGTTACGCAGGAGAGACAAGTGTGAAAGAGCTAAGTGCATCGTTCATCGATGTACTTCAGTCTTGAGTACCACGATACTCTCTCCACTCAATGCCTCAGAGTTGAACGTCGTCCTTTAACTGGGACGGTCTAGTACGCTCGCTTCATTTGAACAACCGTGTGTCGACGGCCGTTCGAACACAAGCCCTTGGGACGCTGGCTCAAATCCAAATTGAACGCAATGACACGCTCTCAATTGATTGATTGTTGAGTGTAGAGGGATCTTCGTCGCTAGTAAGGTGCGACTGAGCTTGTTGTTACTTTCGAGGTGGGTATGTCTGGTGGGGTGGCTTTCTTTAAGTCTTGACTTGTGGGTTGGATGGAACGTTTGAGGTTGAAGTTTTCTCCTTTGGCCTTGTGATCGCATTCCTCATGCACTGTCGAATTGTGACGAGCGCAACTAGTAAGGGCACTGAAGAGTGCTCTGAACGTTCTTCAAGGGAGTTCACTTCACTTCACTTCATTCTAGTACACTCTCACAAGCAGGATTCATGGGAAGTGCACTGTCAGCTTATGCTTGTCTGGGAACGTCAACAACAGCTTATGCGCATCTGAACGTTTGTTGGATTCCTAACAACCTACCCTTGATTTGGGCTTTGAGGTCTTGGTTTCGGTGGTCCCTTGAACGTTATCAAGCTTAGTTTGTGTTCAAATATCAACGGAGTCAAGCTTCAGAACCCTTCTGAAGGGTAAGGGTATGTCCGATCACGTACAAATGTACGCGCGCGTTTTGGTGGACAGGGGCTCTCACGCCTCATGAATTACAGTGTTTTGGGCGGGGTACCGGTCCGGATTTCCTACTACATGAGAGAAGAGTGAAAGAACCAAGTGTATGAAAGTATGCTTAGGGCTTGAGTAGCTCGATAATCTCATGTTTAAATCGAGTTGAACGTCGCTTCAAATGACTGCTTAGGTAGTTGTTTGAAGCGGTCTAGTAGGCTCACTAAGGGAAGACTGGCTGTCTTTGGACCGAGCTATTGATGTGCTTGCCTCGCAAG
>JAHLMK010000026.1:187500-190000 GCA_019915135.1 Strobilurus pachycystidiatus | reverse complement strand
TTTGGGGGGTCTGCAGGTGCGGATTTCCCCTAGTGAAGGATGAAAGGTGGCATGCAGCCTTACCCACGGTTGATCCAGAACTGTTGCAACACTTTGTTAGCACAGTTTCAATGGAATAACAATGACATTAACACTCTCTGAGTGGTCGACAGTCAACCGTTGTGGTATAGGTCGTGTGGCGTCGAGTAAGCCTTAAGAGTTCAGAGTTCTGAGGGTGGTCCTTCTTGATAAGTCTTGATAAGTGGGCTCGAATGTACACTCTTGTTCAAATAAGTTACGCAGGAGAGACAAGTGTGAAAGAGCTAAGTGCATCGTTCATCGATGTACTTCAGTCTTGAGTACCACGATACTCTCTCCACTCAATGCACCAGAGTTGAACGTCGTCCTTTAACTGGGACGGTCTAGTATGCTCGCTTACTTTGAATAAGGGTGTGTGTCGACAACTTACTGCCCAAGCACAAGCAAGCAAGCCTTGGAACACTGGCTCGAATCGAACGCAATTACACGCTCAATTGACTTGAGTGTAGAGGGATCTTCGTCGCTAGTAAGGTGCAACTGAGCTTGTTACTACTTTCGAGGTGGGTATGTCTGGTGGGGTGGTTTTCCTAAGTCTTGACTTGTGGGTTTGTTGCTGGAACGTTTGAAGTTGAAGTTTTCTCCTTTGGCCTTGTGATCGCATTCCCCATGCACTGTCGAATTGTGACGAGCGCAACTAGTAAGGGCACTGAAGAGTGCTCTGAACGTTCTTCAAGGGAGTTCACTTCACTTCACTTCATTCTAGTACACTCTCACAAGCAGGATTCATGGGAAGTGCACTGTCAGCTTATGCTTGTCTGGGAACGTCAACAACAGCTTATGCGCATCTGAACGTTTGATGGGGCTTCCTAACAACCTACCCTTCTGAAGGGTGGTGTCGAGTAAGGGCAGAGTTCTGAGGGGGGTCCTTCTTGATAAGTCTTGATAAGTGGGCTCGAATGTACACTCTTGTTCAAATAAGTTAAGCAGGAGAGACAAGTGTGAAAGAGCTAAGTGCATCGTTCATCGATGTACTTCAGTCTTGAGTACCACGATACTCTCTCCACTCAATGCCCCAGAGTTGAACGTCGTCCTTTAACTGGGACGGTCTAGTATGCCCGCTTACTTTGAATAAGGGTGTGTGTCGACAACCTACTGCCCAAGCACAAGCAAGCAAGCCTTGGAACACTCTCAATTGACTTGACTCTTGAGTGTTAAGATTGTAAGTGTTGACCGGGTGAGTAAAGTCTACCAATGTACAGGCGCGTTTTGGTGGACAGTGGCTCTCACGCCTCATGAAATGCATTGTTTTTGGCGGGCTACAGGGGCGGATTTCCCCTAGTGAAGGATGAAAGGTGGCATGCAGCCCTTACCCACGGTTGATCCAGAACTGTTGCAACACTTTGTTAGCACAGTTTCAATGGAATAACAATGACATTAACACTCTTTGAGTGGTCGACAGTCAACCGTTGTGGTATAGGTCGTGTGGCGTCGAGTAAGCCTTAAGAGTTCAGAGTTCTGAGGGTGGTCCTTCTTGATAAGTCTTGATAAGTGGGCTCGAATGTACACTCTTGTTCAAATAAGTTACGCAGGAGAGACAAGTGTGAAAGAGCTAAGTGCATCGTTCATCGATGTACTTCAGTCTTGAGTACCACGATACTCTCTCCACTCAATGCCTCAGAGTTGAACGTCGTCCTTTAACTGGGACGGTCTAGTACGCTCGCTTCATTTGAACAACCGTGTGTCGACGGCCGTTCGAACACAAGCCCTTGGGACGCTGGCTCAAATCCAAATTGAACGCAATGACACGCTCTCAATTGATTGATTGTTGAGTGTAGAGGGATCTTCGTCGCTAGTAAGGTGCGACTGAGCTTGTTGTTACTTTCGAGGTGGGTATGTCTGGTGGGGTGGCTTTCTTTAAGTCTTGACTTGTGGGTTGGATGGAACGTTTGAGGTTGAAGTTTTCTCCTTTGGCCTTGTGATCGCATTCCTCATGCACTGTCGAATTGTGACGAGCGCAACTAGTAAGGGCACTGAAGAGTGCTCTGAACGTTCTTCAAGGGAGTTCACTTCACTTCACTTCATTCTAGTACACTCTCACAAGCAGGATTCATGGGAAGTGCACTGTCAGCTTATGCTTGTCTGGGAACGTCAACAACAGCTTATGCGCATCTGAACGTTTGTTGGATTCCTAACAACCTACCCTTGATTTGGGCTTTGAGGTCTTGGTTTCGGTGGTCCCTTGAACGTTATCAAGCTTAGTTTGTGTTCAAATATCAACGGAGTCAAGCTTCAGAACCCTTCTGAAGGGTAAGGGTATGTCCGATCACGTACAAATGTACGCGCGCGTTTTGGTGGACAGGGGCTCTCACGCCTCATGAATTACAGTGTTTTGGGCGGGGTACCGGTCCGGATTTCCTACTACATGAGAGAAGAGTGAAAGAACCAAGTGTATGAAAGTATGCTTAGGGCTTGAGTAGCTCGA
>JAHLMK010000026.1:175000-177500 GCA_019915135.1 Strobilurus pachycystidiatus | reverse complement strand
ATGACTGAGTCAAGCAAAGTGTTGACCGAGTCAAGTAAAGTGTTGAGCGAGTGTTGAGTGTTGACTGAGTCAAGCAAAGTGTTGACCGAGTCAATTCAAGTGTTGAGCGAGTAAGTAAAGGCTACCAATGTACAGGCGCGTTTTGGTGGACAGTGGCCCTCACGCCTCATGAATTACATTGTTTTGGGGGTCTGCAGGTGCGGATTTCCCCTAGTGAAGGATGAAAGGTGGCATGCAGCCTTACCCACGGTTGATCCAGAACTGTTGCAACACTTTGTTAGCACAGTTTCAATGGAATAACAATGACATTAACACTCTCTGAGTGGTCGACAGTCAACCGTTGTGGTCTAGGTTGTGTGGCGTCGAGTAAGCCTTAAGAGTTCAGACTTCTGAGGGTGGTCCTTCTTGATAAGTCTTGATAAGTGGGCTCGAATGTACACTCTTGTTCAAATAAGTTACGCAGGAGAGACAAGTGTGAAAGAGCTAAGTGCATCGTTCATCGATGTACTTCAGTCTTGAGTACCACGATACTCTCTCCACTCAATGCACCAGAGTTGAACGTCGTCCTTTAACTGGGACGGTCTAGTATGCCCGCTTACTTTGAATAAGGGTGTGTGTCGACAACCTACTGCACAAGCACAAGCAAGCAAGCCTTGGAACACTCTCAATTGACTTGACTCTTGAGTGTTAAGATTGTAAGTGTTGACCGGGTAAGTAAAGTCTACCAATGTACAGGCGCGTTTTGGTGGACAGTGGCTCTCACGCCTCATGAAATGCATTGTTTTTGGCGGGCTACAGGGGCGGATTTCCCCTAGTGAAGGATGAAAGGTGGCATGCAGCCCTTACCCACGGTTGATCCAGAACTGTTGCAACACTTTGTTAGCACAGTTTCAATGGAATAACAATGACATTAACACTCTTTGAGTGGTCGATAGTCAACCGTTGTGGTATAGGTCGTGTGGCGTCGAGTAAGCCTTCAGAGTTCAGTGTTCTGGGGGATCTTGGGGTTCGATATAGTGGGCGAGAATGCACACCCTTGTTCGAGTGAGGTACGCAGGAGAGACAAGTGTGAAAGAGCTAAGTGCATCCGATGGTTCATCGATGTACTTCAGTCTTGAGTACCACGATACTCTCTCCACTCAATGCACCAGAGTTGAACGTCGTCCTTTAACTGGGACGGTCTAGTACGCTCGCTTCATTTGAACAACCGTGTGTCGACGGCCGTTCGAACACAAGCCCTTCTTGGGACGCTGGCTCAAATCCAAATTGAACGCAATGACACGCTCTCAATTGATTGATTGTTGAGTGTAGAGGGATCTTCGTCGCTAGTAAGGTGCGACTGAGCTTGTTGTTACTTTCGAGGTGGGTATGTCTGGTGGGGTGGCTTTCTTTAAGTCTTGACTTGTGAGTTGGATGGAACGTTTGAGGTTGAATTTCTCTCCTTTGGCCTTGTGATCGCATTCCCCATGCACTGTCGAATTGTGACGAGCGCAACTAGTAAGGGCACTGAAGAGTGCTCTAAACGTTCTTCAAGGGAGTTAACTATGTTTCTCTCCTTTGGGCTTGTGATCGCATTCCTCATGCACTGTCGAATTGTGACGAGCGCAACTAGTAAGGGCACTGAAGAGTGCTCTGAACGTTCTTCAAGGGAGTTCACTTCACTTCACTTCATTCTAGTACACTCTCACAAGCAGGATTCATGGGAAGTGCACTGTCAGCTTATGCTTGTCTGGGAACGTCAACAACAGCTTATGCGCATCTGAACGTTTGTTGGATTCCTAACAACCTACCCTTGATTTGGGCTTTGAGGTCTTGGTTTCGGTGGTCCCTTGAACGTTATCAAGCTTAGTTTGTGTTCAAATATCAACGGAGTCAAGCTTCAGAACCCTTCTGAAGGGTAAGGGTATGTCCGATCACGTACAAATGTACGCGCGCGTTTTGGTGGACAGGGGCTCTCACGCCTCATGAATTACAGTGTTTTGGGCGGGGTACCGGTCCGGATTTCCTACTACATGAGAGAAGAGTGAAAGAACCAAGTGTATGAAAGTATGCTTAGGGCTTGAGTAGCTCGATAATCTCATGTTTAAATCGAGTTGAACGTCGCTTCAAATGACTGCTTAGGTAGTTGTTTGAAGCGGTCTAGTAGGCTCACTAAGGGAAGACTGGCTGTCTTTGGACCGAGCTATTGATGTGCTTGCCTCGCAAGATGTACTGGCTTGGAATGAGACGTTGTAGCCTGGCTAGTGAAGCAGTTTCGACTGCTTGGCCTATCAAGTCAAGTACGACTATTGTTGTCGTGCTTGCAATGTGCGAGAGGTGTGGATTCCTAGCTAATAGCTAAGTCTGCATGCCATTAACCAGTTGAGAATCCATCGCGACTGTGTGTCGAGCTCTGCTTGATACCGGTTGTTGATAGTTCTCCCTGTAGGACACAAGCTTTGTTGGCGTCTTAATCGATGTTGACAAGGTGAACTGCTCCTTAAATTTGTGAGATTCGGGG
>JAHLMK010000026.1:152500-155000 GCA_019915135.1 Strobilurus pachycystidiatus | reverse complement strand
AGTAAAGTGTTGACCGGGTAAGCAAAGTGTTGATTGAGTGTTGACCGAGTCAAGTAAAGTGTTGACCGAGTAAGTAAAGGCTACCAATGTACAGGCGCGTTTTGGTGGACAGTGGCTCTCACGCCTCATGAATTACATTGTTTTGGGGGGTCTACCAGGGTGAAATTCCTACTATAAGAAAAGAGTGTGTGTTACCTTACCAGTACACAGTCTTGGTGGTCTTTTCGAACGCTGTTCAAATGGAATGAATGAATAGTGTAGTGCTTGTCGTGCACGGTCAGTCTTCATTGAACAAACTTGGTCGGTACATAACTTGTGTACTCGAGTTTGAAGGCAGTCGTGTGTTATGAACACTTGCACAATCATTCGGAGCGTAGTCTCACGTTTGACCAGTATGAAGGGTTGTTTCCACCAGCAACTCGAAGCCTTGGTTGCCGCCACTTTGGGGCCAAGGTAAGTTGGGTAAGGAGCGGGGAAAGCCTCAGTCTAGCTTCCCAAGTCTCTCTCGCTTCTGTGAGAGCTTGTGCTAGTCTTTGGCGAGTCCTCACCCATTGGAGTTGACCTCAGCTCCTTGATGGGTGAAGACACGCTAACGACTAGCACAAGTTGAGACAGGAGGAGGAAGAGGAGAGAGATTGGGAGGAAGATGAGGGCCGGGCGGGGAGGGAGGGAGGGGAGGGGAGGGGAGGGGAGTGAAAGTGAAGTGAAAGTAAAAGAGTAGTAGTAGCAGTGGGTTATCAATGGCACGATTGAACCATGCATGAATGGGCAATTGAACCCAACTTTAGGGTTGAGTCATGTTGAGTGGGATTGTCAATGGACGGGTAAACCCAAGTTTAGGGTTCTTAAGTGAGTGTTGAGACGGTCAAGGAGTTGTAGAGTAGAGTAAGGTTAAGTAGTGTCGGGTTGGGTCAATGAATGGCATTCGGGTAAACCCAAGTTTAGGGTTGGTTCAGTCTTGAGAGTCAAGTATCGCATTAAGGCAGTCAAGTAGAGTAAGTAAAGTGTGAAGTGTTGATCGAGTGTTGACTGAGTCAAGTAAAGTGTTGACCGAGTTAACAAAGTGTAGTTCGAGTAAGCAAAGTGTTGACTGGGTAAGCAAAGTGTAGTTCGAGTAAGTAAGGTGTTGACTGGGTAAGTAAAGTGTAGTGTAGTTCGAGTAAGTAAAGTGTAGTGTAGTTCGAGTAAGTAAAGTGTTGAGTGTTGATTCAGTGTTGACTGAGTCAAGTAAAGTGTAGTGAGGCAAGTAAAGTGTTGATCGAGTCAACAAAGTGTAGTTCGAGTAAGTAAAGTGTAGTGTAGTTCGAGTAAGTAAACTCTACCAATGTACAGGCGCGTTTTGGTGGACAGTGGCCCTCACGCCTCATGAATTACATTGTTTTGGGGGGTCTGCAGGTGCGGATTTCCCCTAGTGAAGGATGAAAGGTGGCGTGATCGAGTGTTGACTGAGTCAAGCAAAGTGTTGACCGAGTTGACTGCTCAAGTAAAGTGTTGAGTGGGCATGACTGAGTCAAGCAAAGTGTTGACCGAGTCAAGTAAAGTGTTGAGCGAGTGTTGCGTGTTGACTGAGTCAAGCAAAGTGTTGACCGAGTCAAGTCAAGTGTTGAGTGGGCATGACTGAGTCAAGCAAAGGGTTGACCGAGTCAAGTCAAGTGTTGAGTGGGCATGACTGAGTCAAGCAAAGTGTTGACCGAGTCAAGTAAAGTGTTGAGCGAGTGTTGAGTGTTGACTGAGTCAAGCAAAGTGTTGACCGAGTCAATTCAAGTGTTGAGCGAGTAAGTAAAGGCTACCAATGTACAGGCGCGTTTTGGTGGACAGTGGCCCTCACGCCTCATGAATTACATTGTTTTGGGGGGTCTGCAGGTGCGGATTTCCCCTAGTGAAGGATGAAAGGTGGCATGCAGCCTTACCCACGGTTGATCCAGAACTGTTGCAACACTTTGTTAGCACAGTTTCAATGGAATAACAATGACATTAACACTCTCTGAGTGGTCGACAGTCAACCGTTGTGGTCTAGGTTGTGTGGCGTCGAGTAAGCCTTAAGAGTTCAGACTTCTGAGGGTGGTCCTTCTTGATAAGTCTTGATAAGTGGGCTCGAATGTACACTCTTGTTCAAATAAGTTACGCAGGAGAGACAAGTGTGAAAGAGCTAAGTGCATCGTTCATCGATGTACTTCAGTCTTGAGTACCACGATACTCTCTCCACTCAATGCACCAGAGTTGAACGTCGTCCTTTAACTGGGACGGTCTAGTATGCCCGCTTACTTTGAATAAGGGTGTGTGTCGACAACCTACTGCACAAGCACAAGCAAGCAAGCCTTGGAACACTCTCAATTGACTTGACTCTTGAGTGTTAAGATTGTAAGTGTTGACCGGGTAAGTAAAGTCTACCAATGTACAGGCGCGTTTTGGTGGACAGTGGCTCTCACGCCTCATGAAATGCATTGTTTTTGGCGGGCTACAGGGGCGGATTTCCCCTAGTGAAGGATGAAAGGTGGCA
>JAHLMK010000026.1:140000-142500 GCA_019915135.1 Strobilurus pachycystidiatus | reverse complement strand
ACTCGAAGCCTTGGTTGCCGCCACTTTGGGGCCAAGGTAAGTTGGGTAAGGAGCGGGGAAAGCCTCAGTCTAGCTTCCCAAGTCTCTCTCGCTTCTGTGAGAGCTTGTGCTAGTCTTTGGCGAGTCCTCACCCATTGGAGTTGACCTCAGCTCCTTGATGGGTGAAGACACGCTAACGACTAGCACAAGTTGAGACAGGAGGAGGAAGAGGAGAGAGATTGGGAGGAAGATGAGGGCCGGGCGGGGAGGGAGGGAGGGGAGGGGAGGGGAGGGGAGTGAAAGTGAAGTGAAAGTAAAAGAGTAGTAGTAGCAGTGGGTTATCAATGGCACGATTGAACCATGCATGAATGGGCAATTGAACCCAACTTTAGGGTTGAGTCATGTTGAGTGGGATTGTCAATGGACGGGTAAACCCAAGTTTAGGGTTCTTAAGTGAGTGTTGAGACGGTCAAGGAGTTGTAGAGTAGAGTAAGGTTAAGTAGTGTCGGGTTGGGTCAATGAATGGCATTCGGGTAAACCCAAGTTTAGGGTTGGTTCAGTCTTGAGAGTCAAGTATCGCATTAAGGCAGTCAAGTAGAGTAAGTAAAGTGTGAAGTGTTGATCGAGTGTTGACTGAGTCAAGTAAAGTGTTGACCGAGTTAACAAAGTGTAGTTCGAGTAAGCAAAGTGTTGACTGGGTAAGCAAAGTGTAGTTCGAGTAAGTAAGGTGTTGACTGGGTAAGTAAAGTGTAGTGTAGTTCGAGTAAGTAAAGTGTAGTGTAGTTCGAGTAAGTAAAGTGTTGAGTGTTGATTCAGTGTTGACTGAGTCAAGTAAAGTGTAGTGAGGCAAGTAAAGTGTTGATCGAGTCAACAAAGTGTAGTTCGAGTAAGTAAAGTGTAGTGTAGTTCGAGTAAGTAAACTCTACCAATGTACAGGCGCGTTTTGGTGGACAGTGGCCCTCACGCCTCATGAATTACATTGTTTTGGGGGGTCTGCAGGTGCGGATTTCCCCTAGTGAAGGATGAAAGGTGGCGTGATCGAGTGTTGACTGAGTCAAGCAAAGTGTTGACCGAGTTGACTGCTCAAGTAAAGTGTTGAGTGGGCATGACTGAGTCAAGCAAAGTGTTGACCGAGTCAAGTAAAGTGTTGAGCGAGTGTTGCGTGTTGACTGAGTCAAGCAAAGTGTTGACCGAGTCAAGTCAAGTGTTGAGTGGGCATGACTGAGTCAAGCAAAGGGTTGACCGAGTCAAGTCAAGTGTTGAGTGGGCATGACTGAGTCAAGCAAAGTGTTGACCGAGTCAAGTAAAGTGTTGAGCGAGTGTTGAGTGTTGACTGAGTCAAGCAAAGTGTTGACCGAGTCAATTCAAGTGTTGAGCGAGTAAGTAAAGGCTACCAATGTACAGGCGCGTTTTGGTGGACAGTGGCCCTCACGCCTCATGAATTACATTGTTTTGGGGGGTCTGCAGGTGCGGATTTCCCCTAGTGAAGGATGAAAGGTGGCATGCAGCCTTACCCACGGTTGATCCAGAACTGTTGCAACACTTTGTTAGCACAGTTTCAATGGAATAACAATGACATTAACACTCTCTGAGTGGTCGACAGTCAACCGTTGTGGTCTAGGTTGTGTGGCGTCGAGTAAGCCTTAAGAGTTCAGACTTCTGAGGGTGGTCCTTCTTGATAAGTCTTGATAAGTGGGCTCGAATGTACACTCTTGTTCAAATAAGTTACGCAGGAGAGACAAGTGTGAAAGAGCTAAGTGCATCGTTCATCGATGTACTTCAGTCTTGAGTACCACGATACTCTCTCCACTCAATGCACCAGAGTTGAACGTCGTCCTTTAACTGGGACGGTCTAGTATGCCCGCTTACTTTGAATAAGGGTGTGTGTCGACAACCTACTGCACAAGCACAAGCAAGCAAGCCTTGGAACACTCTCAATTGACTTGACTCTTGAGTGTTAAGATTGTAAGTGTTGACCGGGTAAGTAAAGTCTACCAATGTACAGGCGCGTTTTGGTGGACAGTGGCTCTCACGCCTCATGAAATGCATTGTTTTTGGCGGGCTACAGGGGCGGATTTCCCCTAGTGAAGGATGAAAGGTGGCATGCAGCCCTTACCCACGGTTGATCCAGAACTGTTGCAACACTTTGTTAGCACAGTTTCAATGGAATAACAATGACATTAACACTCTTTGAGTGGTCGATAGTCAACCGTTGTGGTATAGGTCGTGTGGCGTCGAGTAAGCCTTCAGAGTTCAGTGTTCTGGGGGATCTTGGGGTTCGATATAGTGGGCGAGAATGCACACCCTTGTTCGAGTGAGGTACGCAGGAGAGACAAGTGTGAAAGAGCTAAGTGCATCCGATGGTTCATCGATGTACTTCAGTCTTGAGTACCACGATACTCTCTCCACTCAATGCACCAGAGTTGAACGTCGTCCTTTAACTGGGACGGTCTAGTACGCTCGCTTCATTTGAACAACCGTGTGTCGACGGCCGTTCGAACACAAGCCCTTCTTGGGACGC
>JAHLMK010000026.1:127500-130000 GCA_019915135.1 Strobilurus pachycystidiatus | reverse complement strand
GTTTAGGGTTCTTAAGTGAGTGTTGAGACGGTCAAGGAGTTGTAGAGTAGAGTAAGGTTAAGTAGTGTCGGGTTGGGTCAATGAATGGCATTCGGGTAAACCCAAGTTTAGGGTTGGTTCAGTCTTGAGAGTCAAGTATCGCATTAAGGCAGTCAAGTAGAGTAAGTAAAGTGTGAAGTGTTGATCGAGTGTTGACTGAGTCAAGTAAAGTGTTGACCGAGTTAACAAAGTGTAGTTCGAGTAAGCAAAGTGTTGACTGGGTAAGCAAAGTGTAGTTCGAGTAAGTAAGGTGTTGACTGGGTAAGTAAAGTGTAGTGTAGTTCGAGTAAGTAAAGTGTAGTGTAGTTCGAGTAAGTAAAGTGTTGAGTGTTGATTCAGTGTTGACTGAGTCAAGTAAAGTGTAGTGAGGCAAGTAAAGTGTTGATCGAGTCAACAAAGTGTAGTTCGAGTAAGTAAAGTGTAGTGTAGTTCGAGTAAGTAAACTCTACCAATGTACAGGCGCGTTTTGGTGGACAGTGGCCCTCACGCCTCATGAATTACATTGTTTTGGGGGGTCTGCAGGTGCGGATTTCCCCTAGTGAAGGATGAAAGGTGGCGTGATCGAGTGTTGACTGAGTCAAGCAAAGTGTTGACCGAGTTGACTGCTCAAGTAAAGTGTTGAGTGGGCATGACTGAGTCAAGCAAAGTGTTGACCGAGTCAAGTAAAGTGTTGAGCGAGTGTTGCGTGTTGACTGAGTCAAGCAAAGTGTTGACCGAGTCAAGTCAAGTGTTGAGTGGGCATGACTGAGTCAAGCAAAGGGTTGACCGAGTCAAGTCAAGTGTTGAGTGGGCATGACTGAGTCAAGCAAAGTGTTGACCGAGTCAAGTAAAGTGTTGAGCGAGTGTTGAGTGTTGACTGAGTCAAGCAAAGTGTTGACCGAGTCAATTCAAGTGTTGAGCGAGTAAGTAAAGGCTACCAATGTACAGGCGCGTTTTGGTGGACAGTGGCCCTCACGCCTCATGAATTACATTGTTTTGGGGGGTCTGCAGGTGCGGATTTCCCCTAGTGAAGGATGAAAGGTGGCATGCAGCCTTACCCACGGTTGATCCAGAACTGTTGCAACACTTTGTTAGCACAGTTTCAATGGAATAACAATGACATTAACACTCTCTGAGTGGTCGACAGTCAACCGTTGTGGTCTAGGTTGTGTGGCGTCGAGTAAGCCTTAAGAGTTCAGACTTCTGAGGGTGGTCCTTCTTGATAAGTCTTGATAAGTGGGCTCGAATGTACACTCTTGTTCAAATAAGTTACGCAGGAGAGACAAGTGTGAAAGAGCTAAGTGCATCGTTCATCGATGTACTTCAGTCTTGAGTACCACGATACTCTCTCCACTCAATGCACCAGAGTTGAACGTCGTCCTTTAACTGGACGGTCTAGTATGCCCGCTTACTTTGAATAAGGGTGTGTGTCGACAACCTACTGCACAAGCACAAGCAAGCAAGCCTTGGAACACTCTCAATTGACTTGACTCTTGAGTGTTAAGATTGTAAGTGTTGACCGGGTAAGTAAAGTCTACCAATGTACAGGCGCGTTTTGGTGGACAGTGGCTCTCACGCCTCATGAAATGCATTGTTTTTGGCGGGCTACAGGGGCGGATTTCCCTAGTGAAGGATGAAAGGTGGCATGCAGCCCTTACCCACGGTTGATCCAGAACTGTTGCAACACTTTGTTAGCACAGTTTCAATGGAATAACAATGACATTAACACTCTTTGAGTGGTCGATAGTCAACCGTTGTGGTATAGGTCGTGTGGCGTCGAGTAAGCCTTCAGAGTTCAGTGTTCTGGGGGATCTTGGGGTTCGATATAGTGGGCGAGAATGCACACCCTTGTTCGAGTGAGGTACGCAGGAGAGACAAGTGTGAAAGAGCTAAGTGCATCCGATGGTTCATCGATGTACTTCAGTCTTGAGTACCACGATACTCTCTCCACTCAATGCACCAGAGTTGAACGTCGTCCTTTAACTGGGACGGTCTAGTACGCTCGCTTCATTTGAACAACCGTGTGTCGACGGCCGTTCGAACACAAGCCCTTCTTGGGACGCTGGCTCAAATCCAAATTGAACGCAATGACACGCTCTCAATTGATTGATTGTTGAGTGTAGAGGGATCTTCGTCGCTAGTAAGGTGCGACTGAGCTGTTGTTACTTTCGAGGTGGGTATGTCTGGTGGGGTGGCTTTCTTTAAGTCTTGACTTGTGAGTTGGATGGAACGTTTGAGGTTGAATTTCTCTCCTTTGGCCTTGTGATCGCATTCCCCATGCACTGTCGAATTGTGACGAGCGCAACTAGTAAGGGCACTGAAGAGTGCTCTAAACGTTCTTCAAGGAGAGTTAACTATGTTTCTCTCCTTTGGGCTTGTGATCGCATTCCTCATGCACTGTCGAATTGTGACGAGCGCAACTAGTAAGGGCACTGAAGAGTGCTCTGAACGTTCTTCAAGGGAGTTCACTTCACTTCACTTC
>JAHLMK010000026.1:0-122500 GCA_019915135.1 Strobilurus pachycystidiatus | reverse complement strand
TCTCAAACTTTAAATATGTAAGACCGAGCCGTTTCTTGATTGAACCGCTCGACGATTGAGAGTTTCTAGTGGGCCATTTTTGGTAAGCAGAACTGGCGATGCGGGATGAACCGAACGCGAGGTTAAGGTGCCGGAATTCACGCTCATCAGACACCACAAAAGGTGTTAGTTCATCTAGACAGCAGGACGGTGGCCATGGAAGTCGGAATCCGCTAAGGAGTGTGTAACAACTCACCTGCCGAATGAACTAGCCCTGAAAATGGATGGCGCTTAAGCGTGATACCCATACCTCGCCGTTAGCGTTGAAGTGACGCGCTAACGAGTAGGCAGGCGTGGAGGTTTGTGAAGAAGCCTTGGCAGTGATGCTGGGTGAAACAGCCTAGACTTGTCCACGACTATACATTCGAGTATATTCTTAATCGCGAAGACGAATAATTGCCCCTCGAGACACCCTAATTGTTATTCAGAAATATACTCTTACTCTTATTCATAGGATATAATTGCGAGACGAATATCACGAATATTGAATATGCAGTTAGTCGAGTATACTCGGTTACATCCGCAAATACTCGAGTATAATCGAATATACCATACCAGAACGAATCAGTACCCTTAATTCAGTCGGTTGGAAGCATTATATAGAGGTAAGATATAACTAAGGTAATGGCGGTGAAGGTAATGGTGTAGTAACTTTGCGGCGACGTATAGTAACAGTTTCGTACTCATCATCATCAATGTCCATAGGCTCCTCCTCATCCGAGTCATCCCCCGACTCAGCATCACTCCCGATTGCAGGAGGCAGAGCATCATTGTCAACATCCATATGCTGCTGCTCCTGCTCCTCTCCCTGCTCCTCCTCCTCCTCCTCCTCCTCCTCCTCATCCTCCACAATAACAACTTCTATCTCCTCATCCCCCTCAACTTGCTCCGCTTCCGACTCCGTTTCCGTCCACTCAGACGCCGTGTCAGGCTTGCGTTTTCGTGACTTCTTCTGATTGAGGTGGCGTGCGATGATATCAATGGGGACCAATCCGTCATGGCTCAACCAGTTCCCAAGAACTGTGCTTTCGCGAATGGAGTTGGGAGACAGGTTGTAACGACGCTTGCCGACCACGAGACCACTGTGCGAGAAAAGCCGCTCCACTCCGATACTGGTGGCTGACGCCGCCAGGAAGTCAAGCGCCATGCGCGCCAGCGCGTTAATCGGCAGGACAACGTCACCGCTCAGAGAGACCTCATGTTCCGTCCAGAACTCCATGGCGTCGTCGGGCGTCGGCTGGCCATGGATGAACTCATCGAAGGGGTCGACATCGGTGGAGGCAGCTTGCTTGGGCATCTTCCTCTGCTTGAGTTTCGCATACGGGTCGCTGGGAGTGACCTCAGTAATCGGAGCAGGGGTCTCGACGGCGGGAGAGTGAATAAGAGGCTTGTAATATTTGATCCAGACTTCACGGGCCGAGCGAATGGCTGTATCGACCCATTCACCTTCCCACTTCTCCTCGATAAAGTAAGCACGGTGGTACGCAGGGTGTAAGACTATCCAGAACATGAGCAAGAAACAAAAGGGAGGAGAGAGAACGTACGCATGGCAGTTTTCCACATCAATGACTCGTCGGTAAGAGCATAGTACTTGTCAAGGACAATGAGTCCTCGTTGGATTGCCCTCCGGATGACGGCGGGAAGATTGGGATCCCGTAGCAACTTCTCGAGCTCAGAGGTGAGAATATCCATGGCGGGGATGACTTGATGAAGCATCGGATAGGTCTCGACGGAGAACATGATTGTGGCACCATAGAGCAGCTGGGAATGGTGAGTAACAAGTCAATACACAGTTCAATGAACACACCTCGAGGACTGGGAGCAACTCGTCGAGTATATTCCATTCCGCCTCCGTAACAAAGTAACGGCGGAGACGGCGCGACTTCTTGCGAGCATCGTTCCACTCAGGCGCAGCACACAGAGCTTTGAGGCAAGGCTTGAGCCGAATGGCACGCTTGACAACGTTCCGCATTGTGTTCCAGCGTGTGGGGACGCGCTTGACCATCTTGATAGTCTTCTTGATGCGTTTACGAGAGAGATTGGCGAGGGCCTTTTGCAGAGGGCCCTTTCGGGCACAGCGCGAACCAATTTTGATAATCTGAGTGTTGAGTAAAGAAGGTGTCAACGTCGACGAGATACTGACATACCTTCTGCATGGCCGAACGACCTTCTTTGGCCTCAGCTTCAGTGGGCTCGACAATATTGGCGCGCGCCGACTCCGCCCATAGAGTCTCTAACTCTTCCCGATTCTTGTCTACCTGCTTCGTCAACTCCTCATGGACGCGCGCCTCCTTGTCATCCATCTCATCACCCTCCTCATCATCCACCCAATTATCAACATCATCATTGTCGTCGTCGTCGTCAGCAGCGGGCTTGGCCTTCTTCTTCTTCAAGGGTTCGAATTGCGAGCAGACAGCCTATGAAACTCAGGGAGAATTAGATAGATAATAAGCCGCGAATGCTTACCTGGTAGACGAGATTAAGAATATGTCCGAAGCAACGAACCTGTGTATCCCACTTCCCGGCAATACTGTTCTCGAACGCACTGTACAGCGTGGATAGCTGGTCAAGCATGGTGTCGTTGTTGGAAGCGTTATCACCGGTGTGACCAAGAGTTCGTTCGGCGATCCCGAAGTCTTGGAAGAGTTGGAAGGCCTCTTTGGCAAGGTTCTCGCCAGTGTGGGAGACAAGCATCCTATCGATGTTTGAGCAAGAATGTAACGAGAGATAAATAATGAGCAGACATACTCGATCATGTCAAGGCAAGTAACCCAGAGCTTTCCTTTGTAGATGAAGGAAACGAGGACGCCTAGGAACTCGTGGCCGTTGCCCGCAGTCCAGCAATCAAAGATGGGATTGAAACGACCTTCGTAGTCCTGGAGGATGGCCTTCAACTTGACGCGCGTCATGACAAAAGCGTCGTGGATGTCGCGGCGGATAGTCTGGCGGGAAGGGGGGATCGCCTCGGGGTTCAGGTATTTGAAGATATCCACCAGCTCCTCATCGCCGATAATGGCATCGGGGCGGTGACGGCGCGTCAGCCAGGATAGTAGTTTCACGCGAAAAAGGCCGCGGCGGAATTTTCGGGGAACCTTCTGAGTGATTTTGAGTTGTTTTGGTTGCTTTGACTGGACGGCGTGCTTCAAGTCGCATGGTTTTTGGTGGGTGATGAGGTTACTTGTGGTGGCGACACCAATGGGACGAGAAGTGAGATGACCAGTACTAGCAGAACGTCAACATGAGAGAAGGAGAGGAGTCGGGTGGATGAACGTACATCTTGCAGATGAATTTGTGAAACCACTTGCCCTTCTTCTCATCCCACTCGACGAGCGGAACCTTCTTATAATGCGCAAAGACTGCCGCGCCCCACCCCTTGATTTGATTTGCTGCGAGAAAATAAGCACATTGACAATGAGTGTGAGCAAGACAGCACTTACGAAGGTCCCACTCATAATATTCCTGCGTCCCTTTGGGCGGACGCGTACCGACAGGCTCCGGGACCTCCTCATCAACCCACTCCGCCTGCGCTTCAGCGATCTCACGCTCCAGCGCCTGTTCCTCTGGTGTCAAGACCTTCGGCGTTCTCTTCTTAGCTGCTGCAGCCTTCTTCTTGGGCGGCTGGGCCTTCGCCTTCGCCGTCGCCGTCTTTGCGCGCTTACTCGGCGGCTCCTCCTCCTCCTCCTGAGACTCAATCCCATCGTCACCCCCCACCTTGGCTTTGCGCTTGCGGACTTTGTGCGCAGTACCTTTGGGAGGATCGGCCTCGCCACGTCGTGGAATATGTTTTTTGGCGGCCATCTTGCGGGTGGGTTGGGCGGCGGCGCCGGCGGCGCCGGCGGCAGCGGATGGAGCCTTGGCTTTGGCTTTGGACGAGGCCGATGCAGTGGACGCGGACGTTTTGGTTGCCGGCTTGCGAGATTTCTCCGTGGGCGGTACAGTTTTCGCCATTATTCTAGATGGGAACATTAGTGATAGTTAGTAGAGCGACGGCGGGAAACGTACCAGAATGTATAGTAGACAGATGAGTTAACGAGTGTGCGGTCAAGGAATGTGCAGAGCTGAGGGAAAATTGAGTGATGCAGGTGGCGGAGATATGTGCGCCACATACCGATTCTATGAAGCGTAGTCTTGTTCTAGGTAGGCGCGCGGCGTGTCCTGTGGCTCTGTCTCCCCTACGGCACACTCTGGAGGAATCTGAGCCAAGTGGCGGAAACGGATAAGTAGAAGCGCACCACTATTCCCGTAAACGTCCCGGCAGATGGTTGAGCTCGGGGTCCACGCGCTGGAAGTACTGGAGTTCGGACTGTCAGTGAGAGAAAGCTGAGGCACAATAAGACGGCCTACTCAGCAAAGACAAGCAAGCCTATCCGATAGAGACTCCGAGAGAGCGAGCGCAGTGTCAGACAATAAGTCTGCACTGGGAATGGACAGAACTGGGCAATAAGCCGAATTCTGGAGCAGCAGCAAATATAACTTGCGCTGCAGTGAGGATACACGCTCCCGGAAATAATCCGGTAGCGGGGCAGAGGTGGCAGAGGGAGCGAAGGCGGGGCGGCGGCGGGGTTGGTGGGAAAGAACCCAAGTCGGACTTTGCGAAAATTCATCAGCAAGGTGCCGAGATCCCGCGCCACCAGCCACAAATTTGTTTGTGGCTGGTGGCGCGGGATGTCGGCAGCAGGTTCACACACGCCAATTAAGGCGACGATCCCCCACGCTCTTGACTCCTGTTTCCCACTGCCCACTGCCGCCCTCCCGCCTTCGCTCCTTCTGCCTCCACCGCCCCGCTGCTGGATCATCACCAGCAGCGTGTATCCTCACTACAGCGCAAATCATCTTTGCTGCTGCTCCAGAATTTGGCTTATTGCCCATTCTGTCCATTCCCAGTGCAGACTTATTGTCTGACACTGCGCTCTTGAGAGGGTTGTTGGTCGGCTCATCGGGATCCAGGCGCCTAGCCAATCGGGATCAGTGACGAGGAGTGCGGCTTCAGTGACGATCAAGGTACGCCCCTCGTCAATTTGTCCTGGGCAGCGCATACTGATGCCCATCGCTCCGCCAGTTCACGTAGTCGACAGCGCGGCGGGCCCCCACACAAGCGGCGTCAACGTCTCTAGTGCGTATGCTCCATCCGACAAATCTATGAATCTAACATCCGGACTCTAGGCATTTTACCGCCTCCCCCCGACGCATTCAAAGCGGGCACAACCTCTATCGTTCTTCTGTGGTGAGTTCCCCATCGTTGATTAGTGGACGATGGGCTGAATCTCATTTGTGTTAGTCGACATCTGCCCTCCTTTCCCGGACAATACCCCGCACGATTTGGGCACAACCTCTATCGTTCTTCTGTGGTGAGTTCCCCATCGTTGATTAGTGGACGATGAATCTAATTTGTGTTAGTAGACATCTGCCCTCCTTCCCCGGACAATACCCCGCACGATTTGGAGGCGTACTCTTCGCAGTGTTTGTTTCCTGGTGCGTATTCAAACACGTCTCTTCCAGTGCAACACTGGACTTACTATCCTTCCGCTAGATATTGGCCTATACCCACTATGTCTAGCTCCTCGACTAGTGTCACCTCACCTAACCGCCCCGCAGTCGGTCCAGCGCGCGTGAAGTACGCTCCTCTCAAATCATATGAGGGCAAAGTCGGCTACTATGATGAGGCAGAGCGCATGGTCATCACGTCTCCCAATTGCGACCACATCGAGCTCCCGCCCTATCCTCGCGAGAACCACGTCACATCCATGCTTGCAGACAGACACTTTGGCCACGACGACCCTCTCTACCACCCGCAACCATTTGACTACTCCGTCGCTCATCTAGCACTCATTCGCCACCCTTCTAAACTTCAACACACTGATCAACTGCTTTGGTGGCTGCCTACCCCATCACATTTTGAAGGTGTTAAGATGGGAGATGCATCGGGCGGCCTTGGCGTTATCGACGTCCAGTTTTGCGACATCCTGAAGGACCATTGGCGGCGGGTCAGGAAACATCTTGGCGAGGAGAACATGAAGTTATCGGGTACGGACGATGTTCACAAGCTCAACCGCGACCCCTACCTCCACGATGTTTTCCCTCGCATGAAGTATCTTGCTGGGCGTCTCGACATACCTTCAAGCTTTGACGAGGCAGTGATGGTATGGTCTATGCTTCAGCGTCTCATTCTCGAAGTCGAGGCGCGCATCACTTGGCTGCTCGAAGTGCGAGCCCTTTTCCGCGACGTTACTGCGAAACGAGTTGGCGTGCGGAATGTTGTCGGTGCAGTGACCGACCAGAAGGATGTCGCCGAGAATCTCTATCGAGTACGTGTCTAGTTGCTTATGCTTGCGATTAGCACTGATTTAACTGCTAGGCTGGTGTTCCTGTCTGGCTCTGCCGTCCAATGGGTGCTGAAGAGGGTGTCCGGGTCGACGACTGGGTTAATCATCCGCCGATGATGCGCCCGAAAGACTTCGTTGTCTCATACGCCCACGCCACGCCTCCCCACCCTATCATTTTCGAAGGGAGCATCGCCTCTCTGGAGCGTTATCGTGGAATGGCTCACTATATCAAAAAACTTGCTTCTCCGCCGGATTTCTTCTCCAACAAGACAGGCGTTGCCATTACTCCCTCTGCATCCACATCCTCTGCTGTCACCGCCGTCATTCCATCGTCTGCTTCTGTACCTTCCGCGTCGGGACCATCACGCCGCAAGACCCCAGGAACCATGGCCCATAGCCAAAGACCTTGTAAGATCTTTCAATATACATATGTTATCAACGTCAGTCCTGACTAACAAATTATAGATCCACTTCCTGCCCGCCCAACCACCAACAAGCCCAAAGGTCCGACTCAGATGCCACGCGACAAGTTTGTGGATGTGGATTCGCCACTGGTGCCGCGTTCAGTTGGGAGTTGGACGAAAGCCCTTACCCGCGTCAAGGCAGATACGACCAATACGCCGCGATTCGTTCCTGCCGCGAGCATCAATGCTGGCTACGCCCTCCCTGATCCAAATGTCATCGCTGGGGTTGAGTCGGACACAACTCGTGGATACATGTTCACCGCCTACGTCCGCCTCCGCCACGTCCTCCACTATCGGCTACAGTCATTCGCCATGGAGCCACTCAAGGCCAACGCTTGGAGGCGAATTCTAGGGATCGAGCTCCATCCAAGCGAGGGAGAAGGGTACTCGAAGGTGCAGCATCAAGAGATGAAGAAGGATCTGGTTGACTGCATCGAAAAGGGTGGCCTTCAGGTGCGTAATTTATTAACTTACATATGCATACTTATCCCTCATCAGGGTACGGTGGATGTCTCCAACCTCAAGCACTCTTCCGTCAATTGGCGCGGCACCAAACTAGAGGAATACCAAGTCCCACCCCCTCGAATCGCCAAAGAGATCCTCTGGGAACTCTTCGAAGTCAACTTCCGGTTTGAGCTCCTCGCCCTCGACCGCCAGTGCTACAAACTGAAACCAAAAGGCTTTGCCGAGGCTGCCATGGACGTTGATGTTGAGGAGTCGGAAGCTGAAGAAGGAGAGGAGACGGAGGACCGTAGCTTTGATGACCTCGACGCCTCATCTCACGCGGATCGCCAGCTTCGAGTACTCGGTGCCATCAGCTACTGGGAGAGCAGTCTCATCCCCGGCAATTTCAAGGACATGGATGACCAGGGATTTGGCTCACAATTCCATCCAGAGCGGCGTCGGGCCTTTGGCGAGTTATTTCGTGTGATGCGCAGGTGGTGTGGCGTTCCCGAGATGGACAGAGCCACGGTCCGGGCAGCGACCAAGTGTCTCGGCGAGGGGACTCTGGACCTCGGGGAGCAACTCGTTGCCGAGGATTGTGTCGCCTATCATTATGTTAGGTGTTTTCATCAAGTATTTGGACGCCCGCCTCTCGTACCTCACGGACTTCGCAGTTGAGTTATAGACTATACATATGCATACGGACATTTTAGCCACAACTTCTTGACATTGTACCGCATCCCCCACCGAACGTTAAAAATTTTTACCCGCCTCACAAAATGTACTATATCTTGTAGTCATATTTAGATGACTTTTTTTGGCAGTGGTAGACAAGAAACGGCGTGATATAATGTGTGAATTAGTAAGGCATTCATCGCCGTTTGGCCCAGTGGTAAAGGTCCGTGTCACTTAAATCTCGATTTTCGTGAATCTGGCTGAGAGCTCCGTGGGTTCAATACTCACGGGGTTCATTTTGCACGATGAAACTGAGAAATATTCGCAGATATTTGCCACGAATATTCGGATCCTCGGACACCATAATCTATAATCGTGGAATACTCGTTAATTGTATATACTCGTGATATTCGTGTAATCATATTCATGAGTGAGACTAAGATTATAGTTGAATATACTCTGTTTTACTCTATATTCGTGGTCAAGTCTAGTTTCTCTCCAAGCCCAGAGTCATGAGTATGTTGCCAAATTTGATGCCAGTTTTCTTTCTGACTGAGATGAAGGAGGTAATCAAGAGGTTGAGCTCTGAGGACAACAAGCCAATGTTCTGGTGTTGTTCCAAAACTCGTGAGAGCGTGGAGAAAAAGGTGGCAAGCTGGGTGATGTGGAGACTAGCGGCAGTCTCGCTGAGATGGTTTGAGAGTTGGGTCCGGATATTTTGTCCTGTGATTTGGGTTGCATCAGTCTGAATTGAGAAGAAGTGTGACACACGTACATCAGGTGTAGTAGAATTGAAACAATGTCCATTTCATGGACAAGGATCAAAGAGAGCTTGTATCCAAGCTCGCCCATCTCCGCTGGTGTGTTGACGGCTTCCCTTTAGAGACCTTCACGAGTCTCAAGGGTCCCGTGAGTACTCGGGACTCGACTCGCCTTGGGGACCCGCGGGACTCGATCCCCGAGACTCGCGGATCTTGTCGATACGAGTCCTGGCACGGGTCACAAGCAGCAGCAGGGCGACGTGAGTACTCGCCATGAGTACTCACCAAGACTCGCACCAAATCTCACAAGATTTCAGCTCAAATTGCACAAGAAATCATAGTATGTAGATGTACAGTATAGGTCCAAAATCCTGAGTAAATCAGTAAATATAAGCTACATGTTCTTGAACCACATCTGACCACGAATCTCTGAATGAGGGCGCCAACAACCGCCAGGCCCAGGCGTCATCTGAGGATGGACCGGGGGCACCCAAGTTGTCGAGCGTGGAGTGGAAAGATGACGCGGAATACATGGTGCGCGTCCGAATGTCGTGAAGAAAGTGTCCACGTAAACCCCAATCAAAGCTTTCTCCAAGTCTAACATCTGCTCCTGCGTATATCCGGTCGTGAAGTCCTTATCCTCCACCCAAATCTCCTTGGCAGTGGCACGCGCCAATTCCGAATCACACCCCACAAGGCGTAGATGTAGCGCGCCCGTTTCCACCAGTCCAGATCCGCTAACCCTTGATTCGCTTGTCCCAGATCGAGAATGTGTAGAGGAGAGGCACCGATGGGAAACAAGTGCGAACAGAGTCGTATTGCTCATGCCGATCCATGATGCGAGTGTGGCGACTGTTGAGAGTTGCCAGTTCCATCCAAAATCCAATCTCGTTCAGTTCCCAGATTATCTCCCGGCCCATCGCAAACCCGGTCTCCAGCGTCTCCTCTCCCCACGGTTGACCGTACCAAGCCGGGTCCTCGTTGATGGTGGCTGGCACATCCCTCGACGCGCAATCTATCAGGGCGCGAACTTCGTCACCTTGCTTCTGGTGCCGATGTCCATGAATGCCTTTTCCGTCACCTGCGGGATTCAGGGAACGAGCGCCGATCATAGTGCGCCATGCTTGATGGCTAATGGCTAATGGAGAGTCCGATTGAACGGCAGTGAGGGCCACACCCCGCAGGCAAAGCCAGTTCTTCAGGTACGTAAGGATTTTGTCGTTGCTTTGGAGTGCGCTGAAAAGCTCGGGGCGAGGGACAAAATAACGTTCTTGTTTATCTTGACAGCGCAAGGGAGAGGCGTCAACACGCTTGGCGGCGTCCAACCAGACAGCAGCGTGAGGAGGGAGGAGTGTGTGTACGGCATATTGTAAGTTTGCCCAAACGCCTGTAGATTGCAAATCAGTCTAAGATCACATAGTCAGTCCAACAATCGCACTAACCTTGCTGTGAATGCGATCTCGAAGTGGTGCGTGAGGTATGAGAAGTCGAGGAGAAAGGGGCAGGAGGTGCGTGGACAGGACGATCAACACCACGAGCGTCATACTCGAACGGGGAAGTGAAGTGTCCCTGGCGTCCTCTGACGCCGTCGCGAATTGCATTGTATTTTGTCCCACTGGCAGTAGGTCCCTCCCAAAGGAAGCCTTTGGTGCGAGCGGGAAGATCTGTGACGATGCCAGTTGGCTCAATGATTGGGGCGAGGGAGTCAACCGGGAAGGAACGAGCAAACTTGAGGGGGCAAACAAGCCATACGGGAACTCCAGCCAGCTGGAGTCGCAGTGCTATAGCTGTGTCGGAAGTGAAACAGCCAACGAAAAACTTGTTGAGACCATGCAGACAGATATTCTCCTGCTCCTTCTGCCTAGGGTTTAAAAGTCCGGTCCGGTCCGGTCTTTTGACCTCTGAGGTCATGGACTGGGGACTGGACCGGTCCAGAAAATTTCCAAATCTGGCTGGACCTAGGACTGGACTGGTTAGGACCGCAAAACCGGTCCTAATCAGTCCGGTCTGCAGTCCTAAACCGGTCCAGGACCGGTCCAAAGGATCACGAGCCTAAATTTATATTTCTGCACATTTTCGAGTAAGTTTACCATCATATAAGTTTACCAGATAGATCATATAGTCAATGACAGTGAAATGAATGATTAGTGAAGCTTGTATAATATGTTTTAGCCACAACAAGATGACATTTTCAAATGTAAGAGAGTATGTGCAGCTAAATGTACCATATGAGTATATAAGTCATTACCATAGGAACGCCTCAATGAGGGTAAGTTTACCATTGGACCGGTTAAGTCAAGGTAAGTTTACCATGAACTCATATATAACGACCCTTTTGAGGGATATTTGACTGGTCCTAACTGAACCCTGAATAGACCGGTCCAAACCGGTCCTAGACCAGTCTTTACCAGTCCTAATAAATCTGGGTTGAGCTCTGGACCTAGGACCGGGACTGGTAGGACTGGTAGGACCGGTCCATGTTGGACTGGTCATGTGACCGGTCCAGTCCGGTCCAGTTCACCGGTCTTACCGGTCCACATGGACTGGACTTTAAAACCCTACTTCTGCCCTTGGAGGAAAGGGCGCACAGCGGAAGTGTATAGGAGTGTAGCGAACATCTCCAGCACAATCCACTGGAAGTCTCGAAGGGCGGTGAGGAACCGAGAGTAGGCCATAGATTGGTGGGCGAGGCCAGACGCGAGTGATTTCATCACCAAGAGATTGGCGCGCCAGTTTTGCCGGATGTCGATCAGTTCAATGGGGGAGGTGGCGGGATTGAACATGGCGTTCAACTTATCCATGGCCTGGTGAAGCCCTTCAGTCAAGTAACGCGAGGCACGGCCAAACCCACGGCGGAATCCTGTGTCCTCAACCCATTCGGCGTTGGGACTAGGATCCACCCAAGCGACCCATAGAGAGTCGCCGATGGGCGAGTCAGGCTGCTTGCCGAGGATGCACGGAAGATGCGGGGCGTCTTTCGTATACCACTGAGGCCACAATCGTGGATCCTCGTGACCGAATCGCCCGTCCGCACGCAAGCGCACAATTTGGCTTCTATGGATGTCCGGACGAGGGAGATACGTGGCGTTGGGCGTGGAAAGGATGGCAGGGGCGTCATCAAGGACAGCTGCGAGTTTGGCATGGAAAGGGTTGACGGTACCTTGACATACATATCAGACAGAATCTGGAGAGGTTATGAAAGAGCTACATACCAGAAACAGGCTCGTGGAACCCCAAAAGCTGCTCCGGACGATCCAGAAGCTCCTGGTGAGCGGCGCTGCGATGAAACGTGCTTTGTTCGGCCATCCGGAAAGGTCTAGCATGGATTAGCATGTGGTGTTGTCACAGAGGGGGACGTGGATGCTACATTGAATCAGCATCCAAATCCAAAGAGAAGACAGTGTGATGCGCGAAGAAAAGACGCCGCTGCGCAGGCCGCTCGACAGATTGTCGAGACGGCGCGGCCTGACATAGATTGTCAAGCCGTCCACCAGCTGGGCAGGACTCGATCCTCATGATACGCGGCGTTGTCTGTCGTCCTGTGTCCGTCATGCGTCTTCCTCCGTCCATCATCTATCAACCTCCACAAACCAATCGTCCATAGTAGAAGAAAAGGCTGCCGACGAAATTGTCAAGCAGCGCGGCCGACAGAATTGTCAGGCCGCGGAGAATGGGGCGATGGGGAAAGAAACTGACAGATGTTAAGACTTACCAGAACAGAAAGAGGCCGCTTGATGACGCGGACACGGCAGTTGGGCGTGGTCGCGGGGTTCGGCGTCGGGGCAGGCGTGGTGAGAATGTGGTGAGAGCAGGGCAGAGCAGACTCAAACTTTCGTCGTCGAGCAGTGGCAGAGCCTGATTGACGAATTTCGCCAAGTCCGTGCTCACCTTGCACATTCACCGCCACCTCGCCACCTCGCCACCGCCAGCCTGCCTGGTTCACGGACTTGCGGATTGCCGATGGGCCGACGATCTCGTCGTGCCCGCCAGCTTGACAATTCTGTCAGGCTTGGCCCCGTTCTCGCTCCCGCCCACCCGCCTCGCCATCCCAGTACCTCCTACGTCCAGGTCCCGCTTGCGTGGGAACTTGGCGTCTAGCGCCAGCTTCTCACGCTCACGCCCCGCCTCCGCGACACCAGTCTCCCGCCACCGCGCCCATACCCAGGTACGTTCACGCGTCAACACTTTCAGTCGTGCTCACTCAACCCACCCCGCCAAATTCTCCACCCAGGCCGAGGGGCTCGACAATCTCGTCGTCCCCAGCTGACTGACAATTTGTTAGTGGGCTTGCTCTACCCGCCACGTCAAACGAGCACGCGCCGACACCAGGATCAATTACCTCGATGGACGACACTGTAATCGTCCACGCTGCCGGGACTTACCTCGTTCAACGCTTCGCTGCGCGCGTGCCCACAGCGTCAACTACTGATATTCTTCACGCGCCTCCACATTCACCCAGCTGCCTGCGCGCCGCCATCGTGCTCATGCCCAGGTGCGGTCAGGGACAACGATCTTGTCGCTCCTTACTAACTGACTTTGTGTAGTCTCCTTCGCCATCTCTTGTGCATCCGCACGATGGCGGTATTTTGTGTTTCTGTATTTCCATCACTATATCACGCTCAATAGAACATCGTTGCAAAGTGCTCATCCTATCGTGAATTAAGGCGCCTTTCTCTTCCTGAATGTCTCTTGGCGTAAGGCCTTCCCCATATTATTTATTTCCCATCCCGCTGTGCTCTCATATTCATCTGGTTTCTTCAGCACAGCTTGACGTGGTATTAGCTCTGGATTCTTTCTGTGAAAGAGGTGTCAATTCTTTATCGATCCACCCAGTCTTGTCTTACTTGTAGCGCGCGCGCTCTGCAGCAGCGCGAAGGCGATCCCGATTTTTTGAACGGTACTTCGCCGCTGCCTGATTGTTGCGGGCGCGTTGCTCAGCAAGCTCTTCCTTGTTCATTGATTGCTTCTTCCTGCAAGCCTGTGAGTGCTAGTAGGGAGCCGTGGTTGAGTTGATCACACTCACCGAGCCATTGACGCCCGCGAGGCAGCCTTAGCCTTCTCATGCAGATCCTCAGCGACTTCTTCCTCTCTCTCCAAAACTCGCAGGCGCTCTGTCTCCTCCTCGCGCAACATTGCTAGTGTTTCCGGATCTTCGGACCATTCAGTGTATAAATCGGCGAAATATTGACGGATGTCAGGTTGAGAAGCAAATTGAAGGTCGGGGTCACGACAAGCCTTCATTGGAGCGTCCTTGGGACATGCCATATGAATTCTTCGAGTTGAGATGTTGGGGTGACAAGGTCAAGACAAATGTGGTGACGTCCAGATAAATGTGTATGTGTATGATCACTCGGATGCCACATTGGATGACACTCGCTCTTGATACCAATTTTTGGCTATGGATACATTCTTAAGCCTGGATAATCTCCCCTACAATGTATCTATCTTATTTACTATGGCCATACTTGACGCCAGACAATAGAAATTGAGGTTTAATGTCATATTAAATGATCACAGAAGGAACCGGAAACTCCGTTCCGAACGCCGATGTGTGAGCTGTCACTGTTATAGTGACAATTTTTGCTTGCGTGTCGCCTCCAACATCTCCAACACCGGGTCCTCACCTCTACTCTCTGGACTCCCTTCAGCGGGCACGACTCCGATAATTGCATGCCAAGGACATGACGTTTCGTCATGTCTTGTCTGCCTGACAATTCTGTCAGGCGGCCATGTCTTATCCTGGCCTACCATTGGATCTAGGACGACTTTCGGACGCGGACGGAGCGCCGCTGGCTAGAGCTTGACAATTTTGTCATCTCTGCTGGTCTGACAATTGTCAGCCAGTCGCGCGCTCATTGGACAAGATACGAGTCTGCCCGTGGATTCGCCGTGGATTCGTCAAGATACTGGCGCGCCGCACTCGAGCCCTGCGGATCCATTTGCGAATATGCTCACCTGCTCGCTGTTATTTCCAATATGTCTGTATGCTCTTCGTGTACAAATTGTACGTATCTATACTTCTTCCTCTGAACTTTTGTTAACTCCCTCTTAGGACCAATGTCGAGGTCAACAGATCATTTAGTGACTCGACCACCAGCAATCTCAAGCGCCATGAGCAGCTCTGCGCTGGAAACGCCGGCCAAACCTCCCTTGCCCCCTTTGCTCACGGTTCAACCTACACGCCCGGCCGCCTCCGTTTCTATCTGGTCGAGGAGGTAGCCACCTGCCACCGCCCATTCACCATTGCGAGTGACCCACCGATTCGCAAGATTATACGGATGTTCTGACCGGATGTGCGGATTCCTTCTGAGACCACACTGTCCCGCGAGACCAAGGAGACTTACACCGTCACCAAAGTCAAAGTTGTTGAACACCTTCGCGTATGTCCTTTGTCATTTGGTCATGTACTTCGTCTCACCTAGTCACAGAACGTCAGTGGAAAGCTTCACGTCGTCTTCGATGGCTGGGCTTCCGGCGGAAAACGCTCAAGTCAGGGCGTCGGGATCACGTTCTTCAATGGCACCAAGATAGAGAATCTTAATCTTGACATGATAGGGTATGTGGTCGTTCTGATTCCGTCTCTCAACTTTGCTAATCCTGATGCAGCCTTCACAAACGCCACACCGCTGAGTATCTTGCAGACAAGACGATCGGATGCTTGGAGGACTTTGGCGTTGTCGATAAGCTTCTTGGCTTCTGTGGCGACAATGCCAGTGTCAACACAAAGATGGTTGCAGAGGCTATCCCGAAACTACCTGTCAATACCCACGCTGGCGAGGATACCTACGTCGGGTGCTCGGCTCATCAAATTGACCTCGCTACACGGGCAAGTTTCTTTCGGTCTGTTTCTATCCTCATTTTCTCATCTTCTTCTAGGCCGTGATGCGTCAGTTCGTTGGCAAAAAGATCACCAATAAAGGGCTCGACGATTACAATGGCGAGGATTTCAATGACGACGGCAACGAATACATCGAAGAAGAAGTCGATGAGCCTGATCAAGGTGAACAAGAGGTCTTGGAGGCCGTTGACGCAGCTGGGGAGGAGGCAGAGGAGGCAGAGTTAGAGGAGCTATTCGCTGCCTTGACGGAGATGAAGGACTTGACCGATGCCGACAAGTCCTTGGGTCGTGCGGCTGTCACGAAGGTTTGTCCATCCTTTTCTCAAAATGCTTATCACTGTGGCTGAAACTCTTCTTCAGATCATGAAGATCGGGCGCCGCGTCTCCAACACACAGCGGATGCAGGAGGAATTGCAAGCTCAGTGTGCAAAGTGCGACATCAACCCGCCCAAAAAGATGATTTGGGCGGTCGCCACTCGGTGGAACTCCCTCCATCCCGTTCTTGAGCGTGCTCTCGAACTTCGTCGCCCTCTTGACCGCCTCGTCGTGGAGCCTGAGTTCAATCGGGTCAGCAAGCGTGCTATGTCTAAGTTCAAGCTGACCACGGCTGAGTGGACGGTTATTGAACAGCTGGAAAAGGTTCTACATGTACGCTACACCTACGATGCGGACTACTTGTACATCATCTAATGTATCATTATAGATTTTCGTGGATGCATCGAAAGCTTTGTCCAAGTCGGGCACCCCGCTCATCCATCAAGTCATCCCTATCTTTGACGCTCTCGTTGACGAGCTTGACGACATCATCAAGGATAAGTCTTACAGCCCTATCGTGCGCGCTGGCGCTGCCCGTGGCCGTACCGTAATGCTCAAGTACTACGGTCGCACTGACAACAATCGAATGATTCGAATTGCAATGAGTACGATTGACGCTGTATTCTGATGAATGTTCTGATCTTGTCTCAACAGTGCTTCATCCCAAGTTCAAGACGCGATACTTCGAGAGTCAAGGCTGGGAGCGTGAGTGGATCAATGTGGCACTTGAGCATGTCCGCGAAGAATGGGCTCGTTACAAGCCAGCAGACGGTGCAGCTACACCCGCTGGAAGAACTTTGAAGGCGAGTTATCAATAATCTCATTCTGTCTTGCCCTGATGCATGTCTAGGCTAATCGCTTTGAGGATGTCGAAAACTATACCAAGAACCAAAGCGATGACCCTCTCAAGGAGTATCTCACCACCCCGCCGGTTCTTTCGTGCTCTAACGCCTTGGCATACTGGGCGTCGCAGCTTGATCCCATTGACGCTAAGGGAAAAACAACCAAGACTGCTAGTGGCGCGTTGGCACAGATGGCGCTTGACTATCTAAGTATGCCAGGTATGTGTTGCTCTGAAGTTCATCTTATGACTTTGGTTAATGATTCTCTAGCTACGTCGGTGGATATTGAACGACTTTTCTCGCATGCGGGCCTGACCGTGACCAAACATCGCCACAATCTGTCTGATGAGTCGACACGGGCAGCGGTGATTCTTTGGGGGTGGTTCAAGGCTGGCTTGGTTCCCGAAGCCAAATTGATCAAGATGCTTAATGCCAAGTTGTCTCGCAAGAAGGATAAGGCTGCTAACAAGGACTCCGATGTTGAATTTGTAGAGTAGATATAATTCGCCTCAATGTATGATATCTGCACAAGTCTTATGTGAGTACTCGCTTGAGTACTCGCGAGTACTCGAGTGCACTCGAGTCAGTGTGAGTACTCATTGGAACCGTGAGTACTCGACTTGTTGGACTCGAGTCTTGATAGGACTCGGTTCTTGTACGGGTCGTGATTTCCTTTTTTAGTAATGAGTACTCGTGCTCACGAGTCCGAGTCTACTCGAGTCAGGACTTGTGAAGGTCCTTACTTCCCTTAAGAAGCCGGCAACGTTGGCGGTGTCGACAAGTATAGTGGGGATTTTTGAAAGACTGTGTATTGCATTTTGCAGAGCGTCAGCGTGAGATCCAGGGGAGAGCTTCCAAGACGTACTGATGGTGCGCTGGGCATGCTGGTAATATGTGGTGGCATGTGGTGGCACGCTTCAACGGACCAATGGGGTTTAATCCCGATTGTGAATGGTGCCGTGTGATTACTTTGATATTTTAGACCGAGGTCGATGTGCCCTTTTTCAATTTAATGGACGAGACCACGACACGAGAAAAAATTACTGGATGACTTCCTGTAATGATTGCAAACAAGAATGCGCCCTCTAAATATTCTAAGACGCTGGTTGGCGTGATGCCGAGCGAAGTGCCTGGCTTTCAGGGTCCTCTGCCGTCATGGTATTCTGCTTTAAATTCCAAAATCTGTAGAGGCCTCCCGACCCCACCACAGATGTTGAACACACTCTAAATGTCCCAAAATGGTTTGTCAACCTTGTATTCCATATGCACCTGTTATTTTTAGCTTTTCGGCATTTTGGCGCGCGCCTTTATGAATGAAAGTGCATACTGGCGCATTGTGACTCATGATTCAGTAAATATCCCTGAGCCGTCCCATCAATTGCGGACTTTGAACATTTAGAGACAAATTAAGTGCAACATCATTACGGAAAGTCATCCAATATGCAAGGCGGGTTTCACAAGATGTAAATTATAGCAGTGCGTAGCTGTCATGTACGTTTGTCAAGTGATTCTAACATAATACATATATATTTGAACCACAAACGCACATGATACACTAATGAGAAAGAGCAATGGAGAGGCGTCCTAGGTGACACGCGTAAATAATCCAAGCCGTCAATAACGGCGGTACGGCTGCAGGAACGCTTTAGGATCCGGGTGGGGGTGTGAGCATGGAAAATGCGGAGTGATTGACGGGAAGGCGGAACGGTTGAGGTCAATCAACCAGCAGACATAGAGTCGGGCAACGACTAGGGCTATGGCGGCGGCATCCTCGACTGGCCAAGTCGGAGTTTCGGGGCACTTGCTGCCTCCGGCCACGGCTACGCCTGCAGGCGCCCCTACTGCTCCGTCAAACATGTTGCCCATATCAGCACCTACCTCGACATCAGGTCAAGCGCATGTTAACTCCAAGGAGACAAAAAAGCGCGCCAAAAAGCCCACACCCCTTCAGGAACTCGTGTCCGATGGTTCGTCGCCGTCTCTCAAGATGTTCTTTGAGCTCTGATATCATTGTTCAGTGCCGCTGCCCGAAGATGATGAGACGGATAAGACTCACTAGACATGATCACGAGTGTCTATTCGGATGTATCCGACATCCGAACCACGAATATGTGCACCTCAAACCCAGATATTCGTATTCGGATGGATATCCGACATTGCATCCGAGATAATTGTCCAATATCCGAATATTTGTGAATATTCATCCGAATATATTCGAATATATCTGAATATCCATGAGTATTGGCATAATATTGCATCAAGAGCAGCCTGAAACCATACCTACTATGAAGTTATGGTATTACACTGTGTGTAAATGTCAATTAGAGTCACATAGCTAACACAGAACACTCATATACTACAGCCCACACTATCATGTCTCGGATGTCTGCTCAGAAAGTGGACATCCGACATCCGAGAGGCATCCGACATCCGAGAGGTATCCGACATCCGACATCCGAATATCTTCGGATGTCGGATACGAATATAATTGAAATATCTGAAAATATCCGACATTCGTGCTCATGTCTAATCGACATTGAGCGTAAGCATAACGTCAACATAGGAGGGCGGAAGGGCCTTACCTTGAAGTATCGTCCGGCAGATTTGTCAAAGTGGTTGGGCCAGGGACAAACGTGTGGCGCACGCCTAACTATACGTAATGTGGCGAGCTTTTCGACGGCGTGGTGGCTATGGTGGGATAGCATGCAACCCGCTTGGCGAAGGAAGGGCGGTGACGGCAATTGGGTCAGACAGGGCTATGGTAAAGGGTGGGGCTGCTTGGAGATACCGGGCCAAAATGGACTTCTGTCGGTTGTCGCGACGTTGTCGTGGTGGTTGGAGGCGTCGCCAGGCAGGGAGGATGGACTCATGAAAGCGCTCATAGACGTAGTGTGGGTTATGAAAGGTGTCTTGATGGCGGTCAAGAGTCAAGGTAGCGAATAGGATAACGGCATCTAGTACGTACGTTTCTGATTGATTGGGTATGTGACGACGTGTCTTGCATGTACTCAGTATTTACATGCAATGCATCTCGTCGTTGATTTTTCCCACATTAAGAAACGTCTGAATATGGATGATCATTGGCAAGTTCGTCGGGTGTCAGCGTCGATTTCGCTAAGTTGACCTCCACGTGATCGGGAATGTCGGACCGATACTGACTTGGGCAGTTTGTTTGATAGCTCCTCCCCGGGAAGTAGACGGTTGCCTGCGGAGCTGATGCAGACGTGCTAGTGCATCAAGCAGGAGAGCGTCACTACAACTCAGAGAGTCTGGTATTGGACCTAGACCCATTCAGGGAACGTTACCGTGGCGGGATTTATGGAAGGTACAGGAAGGGGAAGGGGAAGATTTGTATAGATTGAGAATATAAATGCATGCTACAACACGTCACATATTACGGGTATAGTCAAGTGCAGGCCTAGCGGGAGCGGATCCAGGCAGCAAGCCAGTAGCGGGAGCGGGGCGGGGTGGCGCATAGTGTGTGCCGGAGTGCCGATGCCATTGATCCCCCCCAATCCATCGGCCCAACGGCAAGGAGCGCGGTAGGCACAGAATCAAGCCGTTTTGGGGCGAGCTGGGCGCGCGCGCGGAAAGGGCGCCCAGCCACGTGGACCCAAGCTGAACGGACCACGCGGGGCAGGTGGGCACCTTAGGTAAGCCCCCGTTGTAACGAGCCGCTTTCCTTAATTTCCATCCGTTGCAACGGTTTTCTTTTGTCTAGGTTTTACAGCTATGGCTCCTTTTAGTTCAGCTTTCTGTAAATAATTAATAGCACATCTTAATAGTGTTGAATAACATACTAAGTTGAGGACTATGTCATCTTCACTTAAGTTATGAATCTCTTTGTTTGCGTCTATTTCTTCACATTTTGAGTGAACATCCACATTCTTCTACTTATTTTATGAGACCATGTATTAAAACAAAACTTATACATACTAGTTCATTTTGTTGCTGATCTTGCACCGTATGCAATGCATGTACATCCCCCAGATTTTTTTCTATTAAGGGAGGATCATGACTCATTGATAGCTGAGTAACGGTGATCTCTTGTTCTTTTTCTAGACCGTCATCTCTGTTCAAATCTGATAGTTTCACATTAACAAGCTGAATGATATAACAATGTGCTACAACATATGTAAGACTTTTTAGTACTCAAATATAGCGTAAAGTGTCCGTTGTGTAATCTATCTAGTCTTCTGATGGCTAAATTGAGACTCAAGCACGCCGTTAGGCAGATGATGCTCGTATCGACCCACTGGGGTCATAGGCTCCTGGCCTAAAATGGTGCATTGTGGTGGGGGGCTGCGTCTGCCTGGCGCGCTTCTGCTGCGGCACGTGCGCGTATTTCTGCCATCTGTACATTAAAGAGGTTTTCAAAGCCCCATCCTGTGCGTGGAGGCAACGTTCGGTAATTGGCTCTGGACGTATAGTCTCGGTGGCGGCGACGTGTGCTCTCCTTTGGAGGGCTCGGAGGTACGACTTCTCCAATGGTCTCGACGAAACGTCTGGTGTCAGCCACGTATTGGATGAGATGTGGGATATATTTCGGGTTGTTGAGGAGGTTGGCTTCGCTAGGGTTTTCGCGACCGGACTTTGTTGCTTGTCTGAGGCAAACTTGTTGGTTGGCATATGCTGGGCAGTAGTAGAGAAAGTGGCGGGCTGTCTCTCGGTGGTATGCGCAGTTTGGACAGGCCGGCAATTTGGCGATGTTGATGTTATGTAGATGGTGGTTGAGCGGAGCGTGGTTGGTGCGGAGCTGCGTCAGGATGGATGTGACTTTGCGTGAGAAAGACACCGTCATCTTCGCGTACTTCTTGCCCATTTCCTTCGTCGTACCCCCAGCTAGTCCTTTTAGCTTCATGAACCGGTGTGATTTGCGCCATCTGGCGTTGTGCTTCTTGTGTAGGCGCGCGAGGTGGGTTTGGCGTACCGCTGATGATGAGATTGGGAGTGTGGTGTGGAAGAGTCAAGGTAGTTTTTGCTTCGTCATCGTGTTCTTTGCTGAGCTCGCTGCCAGTTTCGCTTCTCGGTCTGCCGCCTCGTTGCCCGTCACCCCAGCGTGTCCTGGGATCCATCGGATGGCCAGGTGTGCCCTGGGTGCTTCCGTCTCAGCTCGGCCACCTCGTCGTGTAGGGCGTCAAGTAGGTAGTGAGATGGTGCCGGTTTTTGTAGCTGCGTCGCCTGTAGTGCCGGTTGACTGTCAATGACTATCGTCGCCTTTGTTACCCTCGCCTGGTCTCTGAGCATTCTCACTCCCACTACCATTCCAGCGCACTCGCCCTCGTACACCTCGTGATGTCGGTCTGGTCCAAGGTGCACTCTCCTTGCCTCTATCTCCTGATCACTACAAATAGCACCGCCGCTGCTCCAATCCCTCCCTCAAAACCTGAACCGTCCGTGTACACTCTCATCCCATTGTCCTCGTCGTCCATTTTTATCGCCTTCACTCCGTCGTTGTTGGTCTCAATCATGTTTACCCTTGACTTCCAATGACTGGGCTATCGTACCGTTTTTATCTTCTCCATCCTGTCGGGCCTAATCCTATACATATGCATGAGCCAGTTGATTGGTGCGCAATGTCGTTTTATCATTGGGGTTGGTCCTGCGCGCCTGACTCTCGTCGCCAGTGGATGTGATCCTAGTAAGCAAGCATATCGAATAGCTGCCCGGTGACACGCTTTATGCGCGCCTGAGCCTAGAAACTGAGAATTTTGCAATTTCTAGATAAGACTCGAAGCCAAAATGCACGATACATTTAACGAGAGACCATAAGATTGCCAGTGATAATACGGAGACCTCATTGGGGCAAGAATGAGCCTCCAGGAGAAATTTATCTTCGAATATAACCATCCAAAGTGCCCACTTGATTTATCAAGTCAACATCACGTACGCATTCTTAAAGAAGACTCCTCTAAGAAACAGACTCGAGTTCCAAGTAATTTGGACTTGACTTTGTCAGTATTGTTCATAGACAACTAGAGTTCAATTAGCTCACTTCCTGACGATAAATAGAATGGGGTTAAGCTACAGAATGGTCTAGGTCAGCATAAATGGGGATGAAAGCCCAGTAATGCTATCACAAGATACAACTATCCCCTTGGAATTCTAAGTCTAGAACCCACGATAGCACCAAATCGAGTAACAGCCGAGCTATTCGAAGAAGCCAATAAAGATAAAGATGATCAAGTGTTCTTCATGAATAATCCGCAGTATGCCAAGAGCGTTAAGAATCAAGAAGCCAAGCTTCTTCAGATCTCAGGTGATTAAATCTGACCTGAAATCAGTAGAGATTGGAACAAGCAGACAGATTGCGAACAACAAGTCAACGATCTATCATGGATCTTAGAGTGGATTCTTAAGCAAAATGAAGCTCTAGAACTCAATCAGATAATCGAGACTGAATTGGTGACGCAATCTGAAGAATCCGAGTCGCAGAGAAGCATTCAGAACAATTAAGAGCCAAGAGAAGATGAACCCCATGTGATAGATTCGACCAAAAGCACGCAAGGATGTTGCAATCCGAGCTTGAAATTAGTCAACGTGGATCAACTCTAGAGGGTTTGTCATGAATAAACTGGCATAATAAGGAAATGGAAGCACTTAGACTAGTGTCTACAGCGTGGAAATTAACTCCAAGTGGCTATTAGTTAGTAAGTTAAGATTAGTGTACAGTAGGGACCAGTTTGTATAAAAGAAGTGTCGATACAGTATAGTAGTTTAGTTTAGTGACCCGCAGCCACGAGCCCACAAAGCTCTACTGTAGTATTCTAACTCTGTATAAAATTGAATTCGATTTGCACGCACCCAAAGAAACTCGAATTTGAGTCAAACCTAAGAACCAAAGAACGAACCTAACGCACTAAGAGCAAGGGTTCAGAACAAAAGTGAACTTAATCGAAGAGCAAAGTTCCTTGAATTCAACGTACTAGAGGCGGTGTTTCTGAGCATAGTATCTCCCTAGAGACACTACAGAGACTTTGCAGTCTGAGCCAGCCTTTCCCTAGAGAGGACCGTTCAGTCGCGAAAAGTGTTAACCAGCATAACCTCTTGCGAGTTCAAGTGCAATTCGAGCACAATTTGGTCTAAAATCCATGCAAACACTAAAACTCAAAGAATAAGCTCCTACCAAGGTTATAAGAAACATACCAAGTGTGGCAATAGATTATCGTGTTCTTGATACAACCCCTCCAGCGCGAGGATTGTGAAAGTCACATAGTTTAAGTTCAGTCAGAGGCTTGTGTGTTGTTCCCTGAAAAACCAGACGATTTGTCAATCGGTCAAAATCCCTACCACCCCCTTCAAACTCGCACTTTGTGCACACCTACGTTTCTGTTACGCAAGAACCTTGTTTTTCAAGTGTAGTGTTGTAGTAAATCAAACTCAATTTTCTATTGCAAAAACCCAATATTCCAAAACCGCAGAAATCTTACTCTCATTCAGAGTATTAAGAGTTGTGTTGTTTGTTAGGTGTGATTCTACGCCTCTAAAATAACGTGCACATCACCGGTGTAGGTGTTTGTCGACAATCAGATCCATCGGCAGCATGTTCGCATGGACATTGAGAGTGTCTCCGGCCGTAGTCTTCATCGCTCCCATAATGGTGATCTCGGCTTTTTGGTGGATTGTCTCCAGTTGTCGGATGATGGGGTTCAAGCTGCGTCCGTCCTTCCTCGTTTTTGCTGTGACCCTCGTGGGGGTGAGGAACACGTCCGCTCCATAGAGCATCCTGGGGATCCCAATGGCCAGATATGCCCTTCGCATGAACCGCTGGTGGACACCCTTTGCCACCTTCGCAATCCTCCTCATCTTCGCCACAAAATTGTCGCCCTTCTTCACTGCCATCGCCCCCTGCTTCTTCCACCTTAATCCCAAATCTAGCACCAGCCCTAGAAATGTTCCCTCTGTCCTTGCCTCTATTCGCCTTCCCTCGATTTCGATGTCCTCGCCAATATTGGGTATCCGTACCGTACAACCTGGCTTCTTCGGGTTGGGCGCGTTCCGCAGCCGCGGCGTGAAATTCACCAGTTGCCACTTGGGTATTCCGAAGACACTGCCCCTCTTCCTCGCCCACTCTAGGACCCCGCCTTCTCCTTCCATCACTTCCTTTAGCCTCTCATGTGTGCCCCCCTCGCCGTCGAACTTTCTCGCCCTTGCCGCCGCCGCCGCTATATCGTCGATGTATCCGAAGCTTGGGACTCTTCTTTCCGCGAGTAGCCTGAGTAGACTGGCATTGTACAGGATGTATAATAGCTGCGCGAATGGGTCGCCTTGGTCTAATCCGTTGTCTACCTTGAAAGGGGGGGATGAGTAATCGTCGAAGACCAGGTTTGTCTCTCTTGCTGCCAGTCTGCGTTCCAGCTACGCCGTCAACTCCTTGGGTATGCCCGCCATCCTCAGCTCATGCACCACTACCCCCACGTTTGCTGATGGGTAAGCCGCTTTCACATCTAGAAAGAGGACCGACATCACGTCCTTTGCTCTCCATGACTCCTTGATCATAGATACCATCACCTGCAGGGAGTCCGTAGTGCATTGTCCCGGTCGTCCTCCAAAGTGCAACTTTGGAATCAGTCCCTTCAGCTCGCATTGTGCCAGTGCCATGTCATTGACCACTGCGTTCAAGCCTCGCCCCCAACCGTCCAATAGGACTATTGGCCGCCATGCCCCCGGATCGCTGTAGTCAGGCTTGCCCGGTTTCCTGAAGATAATCGTCGTTGATCGCGCCATCTCTTCTGGGTATGTTCCCAGCGCAAAGGTCGCTCGGTATATGGGTCCGATGAAAGGCGCTAATTGTCCTGCGCATAAGTGCAACACATTGTTGGGCACTGTACCTGGCATAGTAGCCTTCCCTCATTTCATTTTCTTGAAGACCTGTTCAATCTGACTGTCCGTTGGCCGTATGAAAGTTCACGCCGGGGGTGGGTAGCCCTCAGGTGGTGGTGTTGTCTCGAAGTTCGACTCGAGTAGAAAAAATTGAGATTTGAGTACGTTCGCTTTTTCGGCGTTCGTTTTCGCATCTATTCGTACATCGTCTACTTTCACCGTAAGGTTAGGTATCCGTGTCCTGGCTCCATCGGTCGGTGGCTGCGTTATATAGCTGCACTTTGCCCAGATGTCATCGCCATCGGTGCTCATAGAAAGTGAGTGTCAATGTCGCGGCCAGCGCGTTTCGGAATATGTTCCCCAAAATTGAAATTGTCGACGAGTTGAATCGCCGCGTTGCTTTCGCAAGCGTTGTACACGTTGACCACCACTAGGTTCATGTCGTCGCACTGCAGCAGTATCGCTGACACGTCCGGAGACAGCAATGGTATGTTGATCCATCTGTCTGTTGAAAGACGCTTGTTTACCAATATAATGGATTGCGTCCGCCCTTTGTCGTCCCTCTTTTGGTGATCCGGGGGGTAGATGATGTGCCAGTGCGGAGTGGCCGAGGTATTGCCTAGGAAGTTGAAACAGAGTTCTTGGATTAGGACCAGATCGTCGTCGCGGTGTAATTTGTGTAGCATCAAGAGTTGGGCGTCCGCGGATTTGTTCTATGACTCGCAACAGATGAGCTCCTCGAACGGAACCCAAAATTGAGTCGTCCTTGTGTCATGCTTCTCTGGGATTGCGACCTTGCTCGGGCAGCTTGTGAGGGTCGCGCCTGCGACTCGGTCTGCGAGGATTGTTGGCTTTCTCGCGGTGTCGAGCGTTGTCGAGTCTGGGACCGGGGCTGTCGTGCTAAGTCCTCTAGGTTGGCAGTCATCGGCTTGTAAGTTGTGAACGCCGTTGATTGATCTCCCCTATTGAACATCTTGTCCAGCTCTGCAAAGGTCAGCTCTGCGGTCTCCCATGTAGACGGGTCATCGGTGGGGTAGTAGCGGTACTGGTTGTCGGTATTTCTCCTGTTAAGGTCCTCGTTAGCTTTTTATAAAGGCTGGGCATACTCTCTCCGCGGCGCCGTGCCCCTTCGTCTTACATGTCGCGCAGAAGAACTTCTCGTGTTCGCTATTGATGATGGTGCATCGATCCGTCCTGTGTCCTTCGCTTGTGCATTGTCCACAGGTCGAGGTGTGCTGGCAGCTCCTGGCGTCATGAGTCCTTGGCATCTGATGGCACGACAGACACCGTTGCACTTCCTTCCTGTCGCGCCTGACCGATATCACCTTTTCTTCAATGATCAGTCCCGTCTTGATGGTCGTGTTTGTCTCTGCTCTCGTCGCTAGCCCAACCATCATATGCCCAAACCTCTGGTTGTCTTTCCTCCTGTCAATAGCTTTGAGCCATCGAAGCAATACAATAGCTCCTGTAATAAGGCCGCTGTCTGCTTCGATGCTGCATCGCGTCTCGGGGTCATCTGGGTCTGCTGAGAGTGGTACGAATTGGGCGACGACGGGGAAGGATGAGAGTTGGATGGTGCAGCCGTGTTTTTTGAAGGCCTCCTTGAGGTTGTGTGTGGCTTCGTTGTTGCGTAGGGTGTTTGCTACCTCTGGCGGGTTCACCAGTATGCTCATGGCGCCTGACGCCAGCTTCCTCGCCGCAACGACTCGCGTCTCTCTTGCCTGAAAGCCGAAGTTGGCGATGGGGGCGTTGAGCATCATGGCCTCGGCTATGAGCTCGGTGGTTTCGAGTGCGACATCCTTCTCTGGTTGCTCTAGTATGCTGGGTGTGGTATCCGTTGAGATTGGTTTAATGATGAAGCGGCGTTCCGCCGTATTGCCTCTGGCTATGGCGTCCGCGTGCTGGGATGGGAGCTGGGATGTGCGCTGCGAGAGATGAGGCTGAGTCTGAGGCTGAGTCTGGAACTGGAATGTGGTGTCGTCGGTGGCCGCGTTGTTTGAGGTATAGTGGTGGGCGGCGACGTTGGCGTATGTGGGCGCCGGTGCCCCCGCTGTCTTCTTCAAACTCTCCGTGACCTCTCTGCTCTCTTTCACCTGCGACTGGAATCTGTCTGTCGTCTCCTCCTGTGTCGCTAAGTTTGCCGTCATCGAGTTCACCAGTTCTTGCATCTGCCGGTATTGGTCCTCCAGCAGTAGCGCCGTCGCGTTCAGTTTGAGTGCGTCTCCTTCGTTCCCGGTGGCGACTTCCAGCTCTAAGAGCGTGATGACGGCGAGTATGGCCGGCATTATCTTCGTACGCGTCGCCTTGGGTATGATTGGTGACTTGTCGCCACAGGCCAGTTCTCGGAGCGCTTCCACTGCCATTCTCCTTCCGTCTCCCGGCCCCGTTCCCTTCTTCGCGTCCTTCCCGAGTAGTCCCGACTCCATCAGCACCTGCCTCTGCGTCTCAATCCTTGCCATCACCCCCGGTCCATTCTTTCCACCTGGTCCTCCCCCCGGGTCGTTCGTCTGCTCTTGCGGCGGTTCTAACGCGCCTCGCGGTGTCATTCTTTGGGCTGTGTTTTGTGCGGACAGTTTTGATAGATTTATAGATGTATAGAGGGTATTTTATCGCTATTTATCCTTGAGTTGGTACTGCGAACTCCCGTCAAGGGATAGACCAATGTCAGCGTCGGGCCTATTTGTCTATAGCGAGGGCGCACGAGGCAACGACTGGAGAGCGGTGTAAGAGGTGGTGTATTGAATCCCGGGGAAAAGACAACGGTTCTCTGAAGAACTACTCTACTGACTACTGACTCTTTTATACAATTCCCGACGCCCGACGCCCGATGGGCGCGGGTGCGCCCTTCTGACTCATTCCTGAGTCATCGCATGAGTCATCGCGCCATCCCGCCCGTGATTGGTCGGGAGCGCGCCCTATCCCGCTTTCCCGTCGGCCGAGCTCCGCCACCATGTGCTACCGTCGGACGGCCGTCGGATAGATCCCGACAATGGGCGCGATATCGTTGCTCCCGCCCGCGCAGGCGCCGCCTTCGATCGGCTAGGCGTCTGTGGCGCAGTCAAGTCATGACAACCGACCACTAGAATGTGGTCCCTAGCTCTTCTCCACCTCTCCATCCTCCTCCTCCTCCTCCTCATCACTCTCATCATCGTGATTGTCCTGGTCCTCCTCATGCACCCCAGACTGCTGTGGCGCAGTAGCCTCCACGTCTGCCGCTTGCATTTCCGCAAGAGGAACCGACCATAGCCGCTGGAAATTGTCCATAAGATCCCGTTGGAAAACTGCTTGCTTCTTGGCATAGGCAGCTAAACCCTCCGCCAGGGCAGAATCAGCGGTGGTCCTCATTCCCGCGCGCCCGTCCCACCACTCCGACTTCCACTTCAGATACTGCAGACAACGCCGCATCTCTTCCTTCAACAGCGCCACCTCCTCCCGCATCCGATGAACGCGTGCACGGCTTTTACTCTACTCCACCCTCAGCAGCTTGTTGTCCAGGTCCGTCCCGTCGTCGACATTCAAGCGTGTCGTTCCCCATATCCACGACAGCTCCTTCCGTGTCTCTCCCGTACCATCTCTCCGTGTCCTCTCCCCTGAAGACAGATCCATCTCTCCATCCGCGTTCACCGCAGCAGAGAGGGAGTCGATTGTACCCTCATCCTCCCTTCCGCGCCCCTCAGCCTCTCCTTCCCCCACTCCGTTGCTCTCAGCCCCTTCAACCTCCTTGTTTGTTCCCCGTCGTCCAGTCCACAGCTTTAGGCGCCCGACGTCTGAGTAGGCTCGGATGTCGGAATTCAGCAACGGGCGCAACACCCTCTCCCAATCCCCTGCTCCATCCAACAACAGCTTCGCCTCCCTGCAACGTCTATACTTGTTCGCACTGGAAAGCGCACGATCATGGACACAATCGATAATCTCACGAGACCGGACGTTGGCGCTCTGCCCCCACACGTTCGCCTTCTTGAACTGAATCATCCGCGTCTTCAGACGCAGAGTGTGCCGAATAGTATCCAAGGCGTCCAGACACTGAGCCTCCCGCAGACGACCTTCCATGGACGCCAAATCCCCCGCACATATAGGCCCTCGCCTCTCCTCGGGTAAGCTTGACGGCATCCACAACTTCCCATTCTCCGGCTGGACGTTGGATGACTCTCCCTGATACTCCTCTTCGTCCACGACCTCTTCCATCTCTGTGAGAAACTGCAGGAGTCCTGGCATGTAAACCGCCCGCAAGCGTCGCCAATCCCGCAACTTGCAATCAAGGACGTTCCTTTGTTCGGCCAGCGTAGAACTCTGACGAAAAGTGGGGGAGGAGTGCTGGGCAAAAAACTCCTTCACCTTGAACCTGAGAATCACTTCATGAGTAAAGGAATCAATCTGGAAGGAAGGACTCACTGCTCGTCTTCAAGCTCGATCCCCATCTTGATGAACGCGTGGGGGGTTGTGGTGTGAAGAATGACTCCGCCCGTCCGTCGACGCTCCGCCTCGAAATCTTCCAACTCCTTGACAACCTTTGCCTCACTCATGCCGGCTTCGTCCACTTGGAAAGGATTTAGAGCCCGCTTCGGATACCCGGCCTTCTCCCATTCCTCACAAAGCTCGTCCCACTCCTTGACCAACTCCTCCGGGATGCTCTCCGTAAACCCCCGATGGCCCTCCTCCTGCTTATTGTGATCCACGATAGCTACCAGATATTTACGGCGTAGAGTGGAGCCCATCAATACGTACTTTTCGAAATTCCACCAATGGAAATGGTCATCCAATAGCAGATGTCGTGCACCTGGTCCGTTGGTTTTCGTCGCCGTCCCCAGGACATTGTATGGGCCCCAGATACGTTCTGGGACTTCCAGGTCGCTGTTGCCTACGCCCGAGATGAGGTTTAACGAGAACTGCTCGTGACCTTCACCTTTGTGTGCCGGTTCGTGAAATTTTGGGATAGCGGGCGTGAAGGTGATATCGGGAAGACGGTATTTCTCCGGCCAGTCTTGATTCATCCGTCGGTAGAAATTGACGAACCACTGGCAGGCAATGTCGTAGCTGAGTAGTATGAACAGCAAGAGATGGAAGGGAGAGAGGGCGATCATCACTCCGTAATCCATGGGTGCGTAGCTATTAGAAAGTCAATAAAGTCTTGAAGCACAAAAGATCGCGGAGAGAAACTCACGCCTCGCCCTTGGTCAAGTTTACCAGAGACATAACCATTTCCCCGCGCCTGCAAGACACCGCACCGACGCCCGAATATTGAAGATTCTTCCCTCTGCTCTCTGCTCGACTCAGCGCGTCGAACCCGACGCAGGTACTTATCTCCTGCCCCTGCCCCTTGGCCAGCATGAGCTTCATTTGCTGCTCATACTTGTCCGGTGGCCCAAAATACATCCACCCGATTCCATAGCCGGGATCGCGCGACCAAGAAGAGACCATTTGCAACTTCAACCGGAAGTTCGCGTCGATGCAGATAATGAGTCTGTATAGAAAACTAGATGGTCGTCAGCAGCGCGTCCGACTGTGCAACCGTGTGAGACGAGGACGTACATCAACTCCGGCGGTGCAGTCTTCCAATCTGGCGGCAGGTTGATGTCTGGGTGTGGGCAAGTAGGGCAGCGAAGAGCGAGCTCCCCTTGCTGCGTCCCGGCGACCCCCGTTGGATCGTGAGCACGGCCTCCCCGCTTCAGCAGCTTCAGGAAACGCCACTGTAAAGCCATCCGCGCGAAGACTTTGCATCGCGCCAGGGGGACCTTGACTTTCGAGTTGTTGCCGAGTTTCTGCAGCGTGGTAATAAAATTGGTGACGGGGAGTTTGGAGCAGAGGGAGAGTTGGTGAGAGAAGTCGAGGATGCGGAAGGAGGCGGCAGTCCTAGGCACGGATTGACTGCCAGGATACAGGCGGCTACGCAGGAGCTGGATGTGCCCCGGCTGTTTGCGCTCACAGCCGCAGAAGTCCAGAGCAACCGGAATGTCTCCAGTTGAGTGGAATATGCGGAAGTCCTGGTGCGCGGCAGCGAGCGAGGCACAGTAAAGGCTTGCGTGGCCCAGTTGTATTCGCAGCCCCAAGTCCTTGAAAGACGCCTCAATGAAAGAGCCGTCCTTCCACTCCTGATCTCTGAATCAATACGAGGCGCAACCAAGAAGAAGATAACTCACCTCAAGGCGATGTAAAGGGTTGTAACGGTGACGGCGCTTGACGCATGTGGCGCAAAGGAGGTCATCGACGAAACAGTTCTCGCACCGGTATTGGGGCGGACCCAAGACCTTCTCCCGCCGGCTTTGGCAATCAACGCAGTGCTTCATCTTCCGGTTATCACCACGCCCATCCCCGCGCACCACCTCATCCAAATATTCTTGCGACCAACTCTTGATCCAATGGATGTGTGGCCGGGTCGATTGCTGTGAGCGTTTCTTCTTCTTTTTCGTCTTTGTTCTTCCCTCTTGCTGGAAAACGCGGCTATCCTCCATCGGCGCCTCCACCTCCACGTCATACCAATCACCACCGTCGGGGTCAAGCTCGTAGTCTGCTTGATCGTCGACGGCCCAGGTCCCGTCCGTGGTCCAGGCTCCATGCGCTGGTGCGCGAGAGCGAACACTCTCCCTCCCTCTTGGACTGGAAGTGTACTCCCGGGAGGCCGCCACTGAAGACCATGCACCGGGCACCACAGCCCGCTCCTGCCCTCCAAATGTGGCTTGAGTCCTGCCACGCTTAGCGGGACCGGAACTTGCTGGAAGGTTCAAGTCACGGGCGAGCGCCCGTCCACCGGCGCTGAGAGTTTGCCAGGTGCCATCTGGGTTGCGTTCCATGGACAGACAGACGGGAGCGGTGTGGGTGGTGTGGGCGGCTTCAGCGGGAGGGGTGTACTGAGTGGGTTGGGAGTTTAAGAAAAGATCTAAAATTGTTTTGTTGATTGTGTACGGCTTGCTCATGTGCCTCCATCTCATTACAGCTACCAGCCACAAAGGACTTAGGGAATATGGAGATTCACAAAGCAGAAGTTTTTTTGTAATGTATACTAAACTAATGTAGCACGACTGAGGTATAAAGCTATAAAAAAAGAGTGACAGACAATGATTGTAGGGTCCATAAGATAGGTAGGTAATTATGATGATTGCCAGCGCGGGAAGTAATCTAAGTTTGAGTCGACAAGGGAGTCAGCAAAGGCCGCCCACTCCGCACGCTCTTCAGTGGTCGCATTATCCCAGAAGGAAGTGTCCGACTGGAAGCCATTGTGAACCCAGCGGAAAAGACCAGCAGCCGAGTACATGACAAATGCGCAGCGTACGCTGTCTTGTTCCACGCTGACGTTGCCGTGCTTGACAAGGGCGGATGGAAGAAGTATAAGGTTGCCGGGGGGAAATTCAATGATGCGCTTGAGATCCCATAGAATGAGGTGACCCCCTTTCTTTGGGTTGAATCGGCCCATGACCCATACAGCGCATAAGCCACAGACCAGGTTGAGGTGATCAGTGTGAAGGCGGGTGAATGCGTTGGAAGGGAGGTTGACGTGGCAGGCAGCAAAGGCGCTGTTTGGGAATAGTCTTTCAAGGCTGTCGTCATCCTCGAGGATGTTGGTCAGAGTGTCCTCGTACTCTTGCCATGTGCGAGGAAAGTATTTGCGTAGTTGTTCTGCGAGCGTGGTGAATAAGAAGAGCGGGTTAGTAATACGGCGGTACTCACTGTCAGCAAATCCGGCCATTCTGACAAACGGCTCACTCCTGAGCAGCTTCCAAAGCAGTGCTTTGTCGTCTGGGTGGTTGACGAGTTTTCCAGGTATGATACGGCCGCCTCCAAATGAGATCCCCATGCCCTTTGCCGGATACTCCCCGCGACGATGACTGTACTCCTTCCGCGCCCACCGCAGTTTATGCCGGAGCTCGCTGAGCCGCCTCACAGCCTCCTGCATGAGGTCGGCCCAGCGTGGATCATTGGGGTGGCCAGCTAGAACGACGATTAGGCGCCCATCGGTGTCCAATATGAGTTGAGGTTTCCTATGGTGAAAGGTAAGTTTGTAAAATGTAAAGCAAAGACTCAAAAAACTTACCCTCCTTCCCAAGCAACCACCAAGAAACCGTCCTCGACCATCTGCGGAATATCGTCTACGGTAAAGACGCGGGTGTCCTTGCCGTATTTTGGGCCTGACCATTTGACAGGCTTGGTCTTGAAGTTGGTCTCCAGCACCTCCGCTTCCAACGCATGCTTAGCGCTAGCAACTTTCACCTTGCGGCGCGAGCCTTCTTGAGCGGTGGAGGAGGGTTGTTGAGACCGCGCTCTGGCCCGACGCTGGTTGCGGCCGCGGTTGGCGCTATGGCAAGACTCCGGAGACTTTTCCCGCCGAGCCTTCTTGGATATCATCTCCCCGTCTCGGATCCCATCCTTCCACACCGCCTTACGCTTCGGCCTGGGAAGGCCGACAGTCTCCCCAAACCATGCGTAGTCCATGGCAGGTCGGTAGTCGACAGGGCGCTCGGTATAGTAACTGGCAGGCGCGGAGGGCGTCGAGGAAGGGGAAGGCAAAGGGGATGGCATAGAGAGTGGAGACGGTGCTGGCGTAAAGAGCGGAGACGGTGCTGGTGTAAAGAGCGGAGACAGCTGTGGCGCCAAGACGGGAGAGGACGGGGGGGGTAAGAGCGGAGAAGGCAGAGGAGTAAAGAGAGGAGACTGTGGTGGTGTAAACAGAGACTCGTCCACCTCATGCGCAAACTCAGCCTCCGGCTCCGAGCTGGAGCCATCCAAACTGTCTGAGTCGTCTGAGTCAGACGGCGGATAGGCGTGGAGTTTGAGCGAGAGCATGGAGGTGGAAGAAGTGGGAGCGCTGGCCGCGGGAGCGTCGGACGTAGCTGCCGCGGGAGTACGCCGAGGAAAGAGATACAAGGGCGGCGCGGGGATGCCCAGCTGGCGCAGGCTGCGTCGGACTGCTCCCCATGGACGACGCTTGGGGTTGCCGACAATGGTAACGTCGCCCTCCTCTTCACCAGACGGAGGAGGCTCCTTTTGACGACGGAGCAGCAGGTCGCGTAAGAAGGTCTTGCTCTTTACGACTGGGACCCAAAATGGCGACCAGACCCTCCCACTGCGCGTTGACCGACTCGCAGAGTGTCCTAAAAATATCTTAGATCAGCGACCGCCAGGAAATAGACAATGCAGACAAGACTTGAATGCTCGCGGCGCCGGACGAACGGGTGGAGGGCTCTCAATGCATGCTCCGCTGGTCCAAGGGCGGACCTACGCGTACTGTTGCCCCCAGGAGCTGTCCACCCGCCGCCAGACATAGCCAAGCAGCAATAGAGATTTAAGAGAGCGCAAAAGAGAGCGACTTACCAGCGTCATACTCATGGACGCCTGCCATGGAGGTTTGCACCATCGTCGTCGGGCAGTCTCGGTGGTGGAAGGAAAGGAACGAAAATAGTTTGTGATGTGACGAGACCGAATTGGTGCATCTGTGACTAGGAGCCGCGCTAGCCGCACCTGCCTCAAGAAGTGGACTGAGCCTCACTCACACATAATTAAAATCATTGGAAAATATGACTGTGCTTGAAATGAAATTTAGAAAGAGTTACTAACTTTGACCAAGGGAGACCATTGAGCGCATAAGAAGATAAACTTGGTCTTACCATGTGCACTGTTTTAAGGTGAACACCTTACAAGAATGATGATCGCATTCGTCCTTCGACTTTCATCTTCCCCAGACACAATTTTCCGCAACATTGGGTAAACTCTTCTATAACTTACGGGTACGTGCACTGAATGATATCTGATCTTTATTTCCAAAGCAGCATGTTGTTAGAATGCCTTTTGCTCGTAAAAAGCGGGGTCCAGCACCAACTCACACCATGCTGCAATCACGTCGGGACGCTCGATACGACACCAATCAGCGGTACTGGCGATCTCACCAGGTCGCTAACAATGAGGCTCGATGTCTTCGCCGTGCAATTAGCGCCCTACTCGTTGATTGGTGGGTGTAAATGAGTATGAACTGGATAGATGACAGAAGTGACTCTATTTTAGGGACAAAGACCCGACACCTGCTACTGCTGCCACTGTAGTACCTCCCCTTCCTCCGCATCCTACCCAGGAATTGTCAGAGGTCAAGGCAATTGTCCGACACGTCCGTCAACAACGCGCCAACTTCCGGGCGTTAACCAACAACGCGCCTCGCCGATACCTCAAGCAGGTTTGTGCCAACATCTTAAATGGCGAGGATTCAGCTGGAGACGCTCTTTATCGGGATACAGCATCGTTGTACGAGTGGTTGGAGTCGGCGGAGCAATCATCATCTGGGCTTGAATGGGGCAAAGAGGGAAGTTTGGACCCCCGCTGGGATGAGGTATCGTCGGCGCTTCAAGCAATGGACGAGATCTACGACATGTTCAGCAAGGCGTAGGATTTGATGCAAGCCGAGCGCTTGCAAGAGGACATTGAGACGCGTAGGCTCCCTCATCAGGCCCTTGACTAGATATGCTAGTGTATGGTATTCTTACTTTACTTGTCATTCATCACAGTTGCACCACTATTTCATTACATTGCCCAATTAAACGATGTGTAATTTGAGTTTAACTAATAAGGTCCGGGCTAGAAAAATGATGTGCGTAAATCCGCAATAGAGTAAGTACGACGCCTGCACCTTGGTCGGAGATGCGTCCAGCCGGGATCAATGCACTCGAAATGCTCGGCCATCTGCGCCTCACTTTGAGCCATCAGAGTATGACGCGCTGATACGCATTGTAGAATCCTAGTGCCAGAACCAAGGAATTTTGCGATTCCTGTAGGAGTCTATGCCAGGACTTCCAGTCACAGCACAACGACCAGAGAGACACACGGAGAAACTACCTTAACGCAGGCAAGTCTCCAGGACTAAGGGAAACACCATACACGCCTTAGGACGCGGTATGATCGACCAATCGTACTCCTTAACTCCGAATATCCTTATCCAAGTGTTGTACTCTTAAAACCAGGAGTTCATTCAACCGTGTCGGTCACGCAACGACAAGTGCCTACCAGAAATAGCACTACAGAAAGTACTCAGGCAGGAGATACTCTACCAAGAAGGCTCAAGGAGTTTACTCGTGCTAAGTCAGAACTCGTGCGACCGAGAATAGATCAAGGAGAAGATCTCTCTTCTGGGCCATGGCGCCTTTGGAATAGTGATCTCCGCTCCGACGCCCCGCACTAAAGAAGAAAACGGACTTCGATCCGCCGCCGCCAATCACTAAAGATAGACCTGGCTAAAAAGCCCGATCATGAATCTTGTACCTTACTGGAACTCGCGTATTGATGTGGTGTCACTGAGTTGTCGAAAACGAATCACCTTCCAAGCGCTAAGGACAAACCCAACCAACGCCTAAAGACACGAAAGAACTCATTAAGGAGTTTTGCCAAGACAAGCGGGACCTCGGGAGACAGAAATAGACTTGAGGAAGAGCCAGATCGGTGTTGTGGCGCACTTGGCACTGACCAAGTGTTCAGTCTTCTCCCGGGTCGGCTGTTTTGAACAGGGATAGCCAATCAGGACGCTAGTACAGAATGACTCGCTCGACCTCCGAGAGGCCCGACAGGTAGTAAACCCGCTTACAGTACAGAATAGTAGGAATAGTATAAAAGGCCAGAAAGCGCCAGTAGATAGGTAGCTTAGTGCCCCCACAGTATCCGCTAGTAATACGCAGTCGCTGTAGTGAATCTAACTCGAGTTTCGACTCAACTTACTCTGAATTTGAGAGAACCCAAAAGACCTTGAAAGCCCCAAAAAGACCTTAGAACCATTTAGGCGATATCAGGTGTTAGCAAACCACCCGATGTCACCAACACTTGCCAAATCAGAGCTGATCGGCACTTTCTCAGTTGACACCTAGATGCTCCATGTACACAGCCACCCAGCACAGGCTTATTCCCATTCTTGCACAGTACCCTTCTGCCGCATATAGCAGCAGACCCGTCCAAAAGAGCGGCACCACATTCGGCAGCTATATTGGCATCCTAAAACGGACGGCTGTCTCTGCACCGTCCCAGAATGGATTGTCCTCGACCTAAAGTGGATTGTCCTCGACCTAAAGTGGAATGTTTTTGTCTTACTGGGATGCTACCTAAATACATGCTTCTAGACTAATACTGGTAGAGCTATCGAAGTGGTCACTATATATCACGATGGTCGCCACTTGTATTGGCGACCGCTTCCTCCATCACGGCGTCCTCGGTCAGCTCCTCCACGGCCTCGCTAAGCGTACTGACGACGACTTTCTCCACCGCCACAACTCCAGTGTCATCTACCTCTTCCTCCTCGCCGTCACCTCCAGGCCCTCCGCCCGTCAATTCCGTATCCTGCCAGGGCAGATCTTGATAATCCCCATCCTCGTCTGTGACGTCCCACATGGCTGCAAAGGAATTCCGCAGGTCCCGGTGGATATGCGCCTGACGTGTTGCGTACGATATTGATCCCTCCCGAATGGCAGGATCCGCTGAGGCGCGCCACGTCTTCCGAGTCTCCCACCACAACTCTGTGTACCGCAACGTCACGCGTACGCGCCGCATCTCCTCAACCACCAAGGCCAACTCTTCTGTCCAACGTCCCACCCTAGCTCTACTCTTAAGCCACTCGACCTTCGCCATCTCCAACATATGTACATCCGACCCATCTCCCATTGCACCAGTTGCGGTCCAGATCCACGGCAAAACATACGTCCCTTGACCCAACGGAAGCAGCGTCTCGGTGTCATACTCTGCGCCTTGGAGGGACTGACAGTCTGCTTGTGTCAGCTCCCTGAACTCGGCTTGCCAGGAGATATCGGAGCCCTTCAATCTCGCTAGGGCCGCCCGACAGAATCCGTACCGTTCCCTGGCCTCCTTTGTGAGCTTTTCGTGTTGTTCGACGAATGAAGCGGCCCGCGTGAGTGCATGCTGTCCCCTCGCATTCTTCCTTCGATGCGCATGCGAGCAACCGATCATGGTTTGACTTGAGCGTATGGTCGCCAACGAATCCCGCATCTGGCTCACTCGGTGCTCCACTTCCACGACATCCAGACCCTCTGAGAACGCCTTCGCATAATCAGAATGCTCGAAGTCCGATGGCAACCACAAGACCTCGTCCTCGACATCGGCCGACCCAGAGAGAGACACCATTGCCTCCCGACATCGTATCCCAGCACCAGGCATGTACGTGAACTGCATCGAACGAAGGTGTTTAATTTGCCGTCTGAGGGTAACGCGTCGGCGATGTAAGTCGCTGGCCTGATGTGATGTCAACAATCCATCGAGCGCTCCCTTGCGATCCCGACGAATGGACAGTCTAGAGCTTGTGTTATTATCGACAGTGATGTATGACGACTGCACTCACTGTATTTCCTCAACATCAAATGCGTAGGCTAGAAATTGGGCCACGGTGGATGTTACTAGCTTCAATTCACCTGCCTCACGGCGTCGACGGTCGTGTTCCGCTAAACGCAGACGGAGCATTTGCTCGGACTCGTCTAGAACGAACACATCAGCGACTCTCGATACGAGCGTTCACGGTTCAAGCACGGCAAACTCACGCTTGATGACTTTTCCATACGGACTCGGTCGTGCAAAACAATTGCTCTCCCAAGTTGTAACTTCTTCTGTCCACCTCTTCACCGTGTCGTCGCCAGGTATGATCGAGGTGAGCTGGTCGTGTATTCCGGCTTGGCGCGTCGCTTCAAAGCGAGCCTGCTTTCGCTTCTTGAGGAGCGTCAAACCTTGAAGCAGATGTCAGTCGTTGCCCGATGCACCAAGTAAACCAGGCTCACCGAAAGAGATATATTTACACCAATTCATATAATGGAAATGGGTGTCCAGGGTGTCGTGACGATGCCCGGGACCCATCTCTTTCGTACTTGCCGCGCAGCCGTTAAGGAACGCCCACATCCGCTCGATACCTTCTCCGTCTGTCCTGCCCATGCCGATAATTAGAGCAAGCGAGAAGAGTAACTGACACATGATCTTGTGCGCCTTGCAGTGGAGCTTGGGCACGCCTGCGTCGATCTTTGTATTGGTAGGAATCCAGAGCCTCTCGGGAAGCTCTTTGAATCGCTCTGCCATCTTGACGAACCACTGGCACGCAACATCGTAGGAGAGGAAGACCTTCTTGACTTTGACGGGATAGAGACCGGAGGCGACAATGTAGTCGGTATTGCAGTATCTTCCATACCAGAGTTAGAGCAATAAAAATGAGATGCAATGACGCGACGAACCGCTCTCCCTTCTGCAGGTCGCCGACTCCCTGCCCGGGAACCATCTCGTGACGAGCGCAGGCGGTCATCACCACACCAGTTGCACGTAGGCCGGTGGAGTTCTTCGACTCGGCATGCGCCAGGGTTTTGAAGCCACTGCATGTGGAGATCTATACGCAAGGAACGCGTAAGCCGCGGTAGGCTAAATATATGATGAAGGAGAAGAACTTACATCTGTCTGTGTCGCAAATTTCGCGTAATGTTCCTTGTATCCCTTCTCCTCGACAAAATAGGCTTGGCCCGTGTGCAAGCCAGGGTCGGCTTCTTCGGTCGAGCGAAAAAGGCTTTGAAGACGAAAGTTGGCGTCCGAGGCCTGGATCTGCTGGTACAGGTACCTGTGGATTTGTCAAGACCCGCTCCGAAGATAAAGAGAAACACAAGCTTACTCCTTGTCGGGTGGGACGTCACGCCAACTCTTCGGAAGGTTGATTTCAGGGCGCGGACAGGCAGGACACTTGAGAGCCAGTTCGCCAATGCCGACGTTGCTATAACCATCATCTTCGCAGCCCTTCCCACCTTGCATCATCAGCGTGAGATGGCGGTATTGCCGAACGACTCGCAGGAAAGGTTTATATTGATCCTGTCAATTCCATCAATACATTCGTCGTCAGAAGAGCAAGCTAACATGCATACCTTAGGCACGCACAATCCCGCGGCATCCGTTCTATACACCAGGTGCTTATAGTAATCGTAGGCCGAAAGCTTGCCAGCCAGAGTTAGAGCATCGAATTGCTCGAGAGATTTGAACGTCACTGCTGTGCGCGGCCGCGTCACAGTAGCGGGAAACATCCCGGCACGGAGGAGTTGTATGCGTGGAGGTTGTTGTTCGACGCAGCCGCAAAAATCAACCGTGGCTTCATGAAGTGCGTTGTCGTGGATGATCACAAATTGTTCGTGGGCAGGGATGGGCACAGGACATTGGTCGGTATCTTCATGGCCAAGTTGCACTCGTAGACCAAGAGCGCGAAGAGGCGTTCGCTCAAAGGTCCCGCCCTTCCACTCCTGTAGACAATTAGTTACCGGGTGCGATGAGACTGAAATGAATAATTGCACCTGCACCACATGGCACGGCAACAACAGATGACGACGCACGATGCACGAACGACATTCGAGGCAAGTGGCATGACATTCTTTGCAGCGGAAAACAGCTGGGCGGGAGATGACGGTTTCGCCAGGAGCAAGAGGGAAATCTATAGTGCATTGGCAGCAAGGATGTTGATAACCGCCGCGGCCTTTGCCCCGTGTCAACTCGTTCAGGTACTTGGGACGGTAATCTTGACCGCCGCCAATCCCGCGCCAGCGGTGCAGCTCACGCAGCTACCAGGGGTGCCAATTGCACTCTGTAATTGTTGGGAGTCAACGACATACCTTCTTCAACGAAGCTTTGGCAGCATTCTTATGAAGGCGACGCTCTCTACCCAAACGAACCATCTCAAAGACTTGATGGACGACCGGAAAGGGCATATTCTCGGCGGAGACTGTCGAGTCCAGAATCGGGAAGTCGTCAACGTCCATTCCGAATGAGTCTCCAACATCTACGGCTGGAGTATGGCGATTTGCGTGGGCTTGGGAGACTTGTATTGGCGCGCTGCCCCGCTGACAGAGCCGACCTTGGTTACCACGATAGTAGGAGCGAACCGAAATGTCGGAGGACTTGTCGTGATGTCGATGCACTCTCAGACCTTGAGTCTTCATGACGAGTCAGATGGAAGGATCGTGGTCAGCGGAGGGAGGGGAAGGCGCGAGAGAAAGATATTTGCGAGAGTGGCGGTTCTGCCTCTGCGAATGCGGCACGTCAAGTCACACAACCCAAACGGGTGACCGCGAACACCCACCTTTGACGTATGAGTCTTATTCTCCTTATAAACCGTATCTTGGTTCTCGATCTCCCTCCCAAACACCATGCCGCCCATCATCTCTCAGTACATCGCGAACGCTACGCAAGGTGAAGGCACCGAGTTGACCTGGGCTTTGCAGTCCCTCCATGTTGTAGGCGCGTTGCAAGCCCCTGCCTGGGTTAGAACGTGAGTACGCTGGTCTCGACGGACTGCTCCCTGCTCACCATGAGACCAGCGAGTTCAAATTTCACCGCGGGCAATACAATATGCTCCTCGAAGAGGTGGACGGTTTGACGCGCGTTGTGGCCGGGGCGCCTGGCTGTGACCGCGACGAATACTTGCTCGGCTTGTTTGAGATCTGGTTCTTGCTGTACCCCGAGGAGCGCGAGCGTCGCGAGGCGCGCTGCAAGGTCGGTTCTCTGGTTGTTTGCCGAAGTATGTATTGAACCAATTGGCAGGAAGTCACATTGGCGTTAGCCGACTTGGTTCGGGCCGCCGTTGGTAGCCGCAGGAAGGAGAAGAAGGTTCGGGCGCGTCTCGGGCTGGAGTTCTCTCGGTCCACGACGCCGCTGATTGAGGTTCTTGATGACTTCGAGATGTGGGTTATGTTAGACTTTACGCACGAAAGGTACAGATACCCACTGTATCTGTAGTAGTTGTTCAGAAAGTCATTTGTTTCTTGTTGCACAATGCTCTCGCTTGCTTGAGGATGTCGCAGTATGAGACGGCCGTATTCTTGGCGTTTTCTGGGCGTGTTCGGATGCTGGCGAGACTGGTGGGTTGCGTTCAATAAAAGAAGGCTGTGGATCGTGCTGCGAAGAGAAACTCTTGAGACGTATCGTTTGGACAGACGGCGACTTGGTTGGAGGACGGACAAGGTGTGGGTTTGAATGGGAAAGATGTGGGAAAAATTGAATAGGGGAAGAGAGAAGGGCCGCAAGTCTAGGCTCAACTGTTATCACGCTGACTCACGGATCACGGGCACACTGCATTTATCATTGTCAAGATGTTTCAACCGGGTACAATCATAGAAAACAGAAGATACATAACTAAGTGATAACGCCACGGCGCAGAGAAATGAATGGGTACCAAGATGATACGAGGGAATGAAAGTGTTATGATCTTGGTCCGGGTGTCCGACAGGCACAAGGCCTTGCCATCCTCCTGGTTCCCGAAAGGTCGTCGGAAACCCCTCGGGGCGCTCGAGGAGTGTACCCGCGGGCGAAACCTATATCTTGTTCCACTACGAACTCCGTTCACGGATATCACCTCCGCGGAAGCACCGTCTTCCTCCCTCCCCCTGCAAACGTACCATTGGATACGACCTTACGAGAAGCCAGCGCAATCAGGTTGCGGACTCTCTCCGTCATTTCGACACCTCAGGGAAACCCTAGCGAACTAAGTAACATACGCGCCCACATCCGGATCACTCGGTCCGACTACAGGGAAGCCCGAAGGAATACTCTCGCCACATCACCTACCGAACTCGCTCGTACGAGTCTAGACTCAGCAGGGCGGTCGACCACCGTAGGAGAAAGGCGCGCCCGACCGTCTCCGCTCGGCCGAGGACCTTTCCCGGTCGCCCGCCCCTCGCACAACTATGTTCACGAGGGCTCTCTCCTCTGGTAGAGCTGGCTGGCGCTTCTTGAGAAGAAGCACCACGCGCTCCCATGATACCGCCCGCCCTATCGCGCCCATCGCCATCGATTCCGCCTTCGCGACCGCATGGGTGAATCCCGCCGCTGATCGGCATCGACTCCCGCCGCGTCGGCTGACAACCCGCCATCGCCGGATAGGCCTGGGTCGTTTACGCTTTTAGCCGGAACCTTGAAGAAGGTTCTCGATGTTTGGAGAATGAGTCAGGAGCGCCCTTTTGGGTAAATGGCGGGACAGCGCGGTCCCGCCGCCCGACGTATAAATACAGCGCTATCATACTTGTAAAACCTTAGAGTGGACTTTACGTTTAACCATCCCGTTCTTCGTTCTCGTCCCCGTCTCCTCATCCAAACAGACCGTCCCCTTAAGATATCGACCGGGTCGATCTCTAAAGTGAACGACCTCTCGCGAAGAACAGACCAATAGACGACTCGGGGAGTCCGTCTGATTGACATCTCGACCCTCGCTCGTGTTGATTCCTGCCAGCGGAACACCCTCGATCTCGATAGACGGCCCGACCTACTTAGGATCCTAGGACGGACGCTAACAATAAGTCCACTCTCTACTATCGCTCCCAGGAATAACACGCCACGATGAACCACCTCGAATTAGCGGGCGCTGTAACGACCGCAATCGCCCTCGCACTCCTGGGGAGATGCGTCTGGCTACTGGAGACCAGGCTGAAGGGTGGGGATCGGGGATCCTCACCGCTTCAGAGGAACAACCACTTCATAACCCCGTCCCGCCCCTTCCTCCCGAGGCCCCCTACCATCAATCCCGTCCTAGTACGACGCGATGTAGATCAAGTCGCGGAACGCGTCCTCCACTCGTTCCGTACGCACCCACCCGTCCCGCGTCACATTGGAAACCCCCCTCGTCCAAGGAACCAGCAAGCGATCACCACGGAATGCTTCCAGTGTCGACGTGTGGGACACTATCGACGGAACTGCCCCCAGCTCCCCCTTCGAACCTAGACGAGCGGAACGACCACGAACTTATCATTCAAACGGACACATATAACTACTACGGAAAATCGCTATAGGACACCCGAACAAATAACCTGATCATACACCAAAGATCAACACACAAACCTCCTCACACTCGACGATGAGGCAGAAAGGGGAAACTCTGAGAAGGGCGTGGCGCCTTCCGGGGACCCCGAGGAGGACGAAACTCCGACCGAGAATGATACTCGGGAAGTTCGTCAAACGCTGCATCGCCCTCCCCAGTCCCATGAAGCGGACAAACCCAGGAGAACCTCTTCCCCTCCATCGACTTCCCCGTCTCGAAGTAATGGCCGGTGTAATACGCCTCCGGGAACTCATAGTTCACATCGCGAAGGAAGCGTTGAGTGCGCAAGTGCCACTCGTAACCACCCCGACTATCCCCAATAGCAACACAAGCTCGGAGCGCATCTTGAGCCTCACGAGAGGATCGCAGGACCAAAGCCAGCGAGCACAGAACCCCCCGAGTTCGACAGCACACACAGGCAAAACTCCCCGCCTTCCACGCCCACTGGTCCAGACGAAAGAAACACGGATGACTTTCGGGTTGGCCCGACTGGGAGCAGGAACGACAGTCTTGTTCGGGGAACAAGCGGACCTCATAGGGTACTGGATCTGCGGCGGCCACAAACGTCTCGACCTCCGAAATCTAGAAGGCAAAGAATTCAGCAAAAGACATACGACAAACTATATGAAGAGGGAAACACACCGTCTCTTCGAACTCGGGGAGTTCGAGGGATGGTGCCGAAGATCGCGAGTCCGTCTCCAACGAAGGCGTCGAGTCCACGCCCCAAGAAATCGCATCGTCATCCTCGTACGATGCCTCGAACCAGTCCAAAGACTTGGGCTCTACGACGACCGATGGCACAACAAGAGAAGGCTCGGCGACGGGGCGGACAACGCTAAGCTGGGTCGGCCTCATGGAAGAACGAGGAGGATCCCATCGCCCCTCGAAAGCGTCGTCCCCTTCCGACGGTTCGTACGCCAGGGAAGCGAAGACCGGGGGGTCCTCCCTCTCCCAACAAGTGACCTGAAGGATGGACAGGTCCAAGGGATGAGAATCCGAGTCCCACCAGTGAAGAGCCTCGGCGAAAATTCCCTCGGTAACGCCTAGGTCGAACATCAGGTCCAGTTGGACAACGCACTTCAGGCAGATGACTACGTCTCGGAGCTCTGGACGAGCCCAGAGGATACAACCCCAAGCTCGTAGCTCTGCCGTCACACGACACAGGGATTCCTATCCAAAGAAGTAAAGAATCAGAGCACGCCCGAGGACCCCTCGACGACCCGCACGCACCAACGGGACCCGAATCTCCGCCCAGCGTTCCAACGCTGGGACGTCCGACCCATCTACGACCGCGTCGCATAGGATCCCCGACTGGACCGCTAGAGAAATCAAGAGCGCAGGCCCTGCCAGCGCATCATGAATCTCGTCCTTCGCCGCCTCCGTAATATGTGACAACTGCCGCGGGATGGCCACGTCCAGGAGCTCCGCGCCTAACCAGAAGTGGGACAAGGTGGGATCGACAGCGACTGGCTTGGAAGGGTTGGAGGAAACGGACATGGCGGCAGCGATACGGGCGAAACGAACGAAGGCGGGCGGGTGGCGACTTCGCAGCCCCGTCCTCCCTTTAAAAGGGCGTCAGACTTGGGTAACGAAGGGTCGATTCGATTCTGGAAAGGCGGCGGCCTCAGGGAGGACCGTCGACAGCTACGACGAAAACATGAGGACAAACGACCGCGAGGCGGGACCGGTTGTACCTCGCAGAAGAGCGAGGCTCTGAGATTGGGTGGCAGCCGCAGACCCCCGAAACACCGAAAGCGAATAGGAGAACACGATCGCATCGTTCCCCCAGAACTGGGATCGCCAAATTTAGGACGAATCGACACCCAAATACTCGCATTTCCAGGCGATCGCCACACAACGGGAACATATCTTACCCGACAGATCGATCTATCATTTCACAACCATTCATAGGGACTCGCCTGTCCCGGTCCTCGAGTTTTCGAAAAGATTTCTTAGACGCACGGTTAGCGCAGAAGGTGGCGCAGGTATTCACTCTGCGCCACACCCCGCCTGTCCCGGTCCCGAATTCCCGGTTCTCAAAGCGTCGATCGGTGATATCGATCGCCGAGAGGACCGGGCTCCGCGCAAGCAAATGGATTTGTCCTTTGCAATTCTTGGGGACAAGAATCTTGAAGAGGAGATATTGTTATGATCTTGGTCCGGGTGTCCGACAGGCACAAGGCCTTGCCATCCTCCTGGTTCCCGAAAGGTCGTCGGAAACCCCTCGGGGCGCTCGAGGAGTGTACCCGCGGGCGAAACCTATATCTTGTTCCACTACGAACTCCGTTCACGGATATCACCTCCGCGGAAGCACCGTCTTCCTCCCTCCCCCTGCAAACGTACCATTGGATACGACCTTACGAGAAGCCAGCGCAATCAGGTTGCGGACTCTCTCCGTCATTTCGACACCTCAGGGAAACCCTAGCGAACTAAGTAACATACGCGCCCACATCCGGATCACTCGGTCCGACTACAGGGAAGCCCGAAGGAATACTCTCGCCACATCACCTACCGAACTCGCTCGTACGAGTCTAGACTCAGCAGGGCGGTCGACCACCGTAGGAGAAAGGCGCGCCCGACCGTCTCCGCTCGGCCGAGGACCTTTCCCGGTCGCCCGCCCCTCGCACAACTATGTTCACGAGGGCTCTCTCCTCTGGTAGAGCTGGCTGGCGCTTCTTGAGAAGAAGCACCACGCGCTCCCATGATACCGCCCGCCCTATCGCGCCCATCGCCATCGATTCCGCCTTCGCGACCGCATGGGTGAATCCCGCCGCTGATCGGCATCGACTCCCGCCGCGTCGGCTGACAACCCGCCATCGCCGGATAGGCCTGGGTCGTTTACGCTTTTAGCCGGAACCTTGAAGAAGGTTCTCGATGTTTGGAGAATGAGTCAGGAGCGCCCTTTTGGGTAGATGGCGGGACAGCGCGGTCCCGCCGCCCGACGTATAAATACAGCGCTATCATACTTGTAAAACCTTAGAGTGGACTTTACGTTTAACCATCCCGTTCTTCGTTCTCGTCCCCGTCTCCTCATCCAAACAGACCGTCCCCTTAAGATATCGACCGGGTCGATCTCTAAAGTGAACGACCTCTCGCGAAGAACAGACCAATAGACGACTCGGGGAGTCCGTCTGATTGACATCTCGACCCTCGCTCGTGTTGATTCCTGCCAGCGGAACACCCTCGATCTCGATAGACGGCCCGACCTACTTAGGATCCTAGGACGGACGCTAACAGAAAGGAATTAAACAGGGATGTGAATGAGCTATCATAGAGCGAGGAGTAAAAACGAGGTCACATCAAACATTGCGTGGAAAAAGTCCAGGTCAAGTGAGATCAGAAAGCAAAAGATAACAAACTAAATGAACGTGGCGTTCTCTGAAAGGACTGCGCAGCGCGGGGCCTTCAACGCTTCAGCCGGTTGAGGTTGACGGTTTTGCCGCCGTCCCGCTTCCGGAGGCACGGGAGACCGCCTGGAATGTTGGCGCAACAACTCTGAACAAATGGGGGCACGGGTGACAGCCCATGTGGCACGTAGGGTCGTAGGAGGACCTACTGCTGAGTAGATGATCATTAGCTCCTTGTTCTGCCCGATGGTCGGGGGACGAACTTACTTGTTCAGGGTTTCGAGGGTGAGCTCAGGGGATTGGCGCTCTCCCTTGATGAAGTCGACAACGTTTCCGAGGTTGGCGTTCACCGAGGGCGAGGCTGGGCCGGTCATAAAGGGAGTGCAGCTAGGTGAGTTTGGAGATGGATCGTCAGAGAAATTTGCCCCTCTCTCGTCATCTCTGCGGCTAATTCATCGTCTTCTTCTACCTTCAATGTCTCTATCAAAGAGATCCAGTCATCCGCATCATTCTGTGGAACTTGTGGCGCAACACCTGAGCAGAACACAGTCCTCTCGAACAGCGGGAATGGATGGAAATGCTGGGGTGGAGTCAACTCGGTATCGGTAGTGGTGCTGATGGTGGCGCTGCTCTCGGTGTCGGTGCTGCTGTCAGTGTTGGTGTTGGTGTAGGTATCCACCTCGGTTTCAGTGTCGGTGCTGGTGCTAGTAGTGTCGGTTTCGGCGGTGCTTTCATCGGGTGCGTCCTCTTCATCTCTCTCCTCTTGGCTGAACTCACCCTCCTCTTCTCCCTCAAGACTCTCCTCGACATCAGTGTCTTCTTCCTCGTCGGAATCCTCTTCATCATCCTCTTCATCGTCGGAATCATTGCCCATACGGTACCGGGCGGCATCCAGGACTGCGGCAATTTCTGGAGCGGAATCTCCATCCCATGACCTGTCATACCGAGCTATGTGTGCGGAGAGGCGGTCTCGGAGACTATACGGAACACACTTCCAAAAGTATCGGCGCAACTCTCGCTTCGTAACGACACCGCTCTTCAGACGTCGGGAAGCAACCTGAAAATGGCAGTGGTAGCGCTTGAGGTCACGGCATGATGACATTCTTTTCCACTGTGGGTCGCGGATGAGATCGTCGAGAGCGCGTGTGGTATAGCGGTAGGTGAGTTCCTCCTTGAAGGTTGGCCAATCGCAGCGACTGACCCGGTTGTCGTAGCCATCAAAGGACTTCCAGTACTCTCGAGTGTCGCGGTCAGCGTAGCGGATGATGCCATGGACCTTCTCGCGACTGGTAAGTCCGTGTTCTCTGGCTAGTACCCGGAAGTCCTGAAGAAAGTCTTCAAAATCTTCAGGTTCATCGGAGTAGAAACGTGGTGCGCGCTTGTGTCGACGACTCGGCAAATTGTCAAGACCTTCAGAGGACGGCATTCGGCACCATGCGTTCTGGGATCAGAGGTGTCTGCAGATGGCGGTGATGGTGGTCTGGCGGATGGGAAGGGAAGCGAGGGACTGTCGGTCAGCACCGATGATGCTGCAGGCGGAGTACAGATGGAAATATTGGCGGAAAGGAAGGGAAGGAACAACGGGAGTATGTGGAACGGGTGAGCAATGACAGCTGGCTGTATGTCGTTTAACGAGTGTCGGCGGCAACGGATGGAAATATGAAAATGGAAATGGACGACAACAGCGGTTCTGAAGGCCGGTCGACGTTCGACGAGCGGTGGGCTCCAGATGTAAGTGCAGAGACTCTTAGAGCCTCTGACTCGGACTCGGTGCAGATGGGTAGTGGATTTGTGTCTCTACACTACGACTAGCTAGGACCTATATACTGTTACAATGAAAGGCATACTAATATGGACGTAATGCATGTGATACGTGTGAGATACGAGTGTGCTACTATAAAGGTGTGATATCAGAAGGTGGTGCTCTTAGCACGTAGCGCGCCGTGAACACCTACAATACTATCCGACATAAGGTATGCCTCGTGAATTTTGTCGTAGAGAGGAACGGCCAAGGCGCACTCCGCGGATTCAGCGTATCCGTCCTCGAGCTTGTTGAGCATGTCGCTTGCGTTGTCGTTCAGCAAGGACAAAGCAGAGTGCTCTGCTGAGATAACCTTGTACGGGTCCTTCGATCCCAAAGTCCTCTTGGCTCGGAATTTGGCATGCTGAGTGAGGGTTCGCGTTTTGATGAGGCGTTGCAGGTCGAGATGTGCTCGGTGGATGCGGGCGTAGTAAAATTCCCGATTACGCTCGTCCATGACGGCTGTATCAGACATGCTGAGGAAGTTGAGCATGGTGCCAGAGACGCTGGTAGCCCACTCACGCCGTTAGATTGTGCTCAAATCGTTCGGCCTCTGCCTTGCGCTTTCGATAGCGGTCGCGGTCGCGAAGTCGGCGCTTGTGAGTTTCCTTGTTCCTGTATTGAGTCAGTAAGTTGCCCAAGTGAGAGTGCTTTGCCTTGCCGTACCTTTCACTCCATCTCGTGCTGGCAGCAGCCTGAGCTTGTCGCCGCTGGGAGTCTGTTGACGGCATGAAACCAAACTGTCTTGGGTGGCTATGCCCATTATCATGCCCTCGGCAATTTCCATGAGAGCAGTTTTCTTACGATGCGCATGCAACAACTCACTGATTCGGGCACTGGTGCACCTCGGATGGCGAGCCGAATACTTGTAATCACTCGTGCTGGAACATTGCTCAAAATGACCAAAACGTCAAAAATTGGGAGGGAGTAGGTACTCGCACCGGAGTGACGATGCCCGGGACCCATCTCTTTCGTACTTGCCGCGCAGCCGTTAAGGAACGCCCACATCCGCTCGATACCTTCTCCGTCTGTCCTGCCCATGCCGATAATTAGAGCAAGCGAGAAGAGTAACTGACACATGATCTTGTGCGCCTTGCAGTGGAGCTTGGGCACGCCTGCGTCGATCTTTGTATTGGTAGGAATCCAGAGCCTCTCGGGAAGCTCTTTGAATCGCTCTGCCATCTTGACGAACCACTGGCACGCAACATCGTAGGAGAGGAAGACCTTCTTGACTTTGACGGGATAGAGACCGGAGGCGACAATGTAGTCGGTATTGCAGTATCTTCCATACCAGAGTTAGAGCAATAAAAATGAGATGCAATGACGCGACGAACCGCTCTCCCTTCTGCAGGTCGCCGACTCCCTGCCCGGGAACCATCTCGTGACGAGCGCAGGCGGTCATCACCACACCAGTTGCACGTAGGCCGGTGGAGTTCTTCGACTCGGCATGCGCCAGGGTTTTGAAGCCACTGCATGTGGAGATCTATACGCAAGGAACGCGTAAGCCGCGGTAGGCTAAATATATGATGAAGGAGAAGAACTTACATCTGTCTGTGTCGCAAATTTCGCGTAATGTTCCTTGTATCCCTTCTCCTCGACAAAATAGGCTTGGCCCGTGTGCAAGCCAGGGTCGGCTTCTTCGGTCGAGCGAAAAAGGCTTTGAAGACGAAAGTTGGCGTCCGAGGCCTGGATCTGCTGGTACAGGTACCTGTGGATTTGTCAAGACCCGCTCCGAAGATAAAGAGAAACACAAGCTTACTCCTTGTCGGGTGGGACGTCACGCCAACTCTTCGGAAGGTTGATTTCAGGGCGCGGACAGGCAGGACACTTGAGAGCCAGTTCGCCAATGCCGACGTTGCTATAACCATCATCTTCGCAGCCCTTCCCACCTTGCATCATCAGCGTGAGATGGCGGTATTGCCGAACGACTCGCAGGAAAGGTTTATATTGATCCTGTCAATTCCATCAATACATTCGTCGTCAGAAGAGCAAGCTAACATGCATACCTTAGGCACGCACAATCCCGCGGCATCCGTTCTATACACCAGGTGCTTATAGTAATCGTAGGCCGAAAGCTTGCCAGCCAGAGTTAGAGCATCGAATTGCTCGAGAGATTTGAACGTCACTGCTGTGCGCGGCCGCGTCACAGTAGCGGGAAACATCCCGGCACGGAGGAGTTGTATGCGTGGAGGTTGTTGTTCGACGCAGCCGCAAAAATCAACCGTGGCTTCATGAAGTGCGTTGTCGTGGATGATCACAAATTGTTCGTGGGCAGGGATGGGCACAGGACATTGGTCGGTATCTTCATGGCCAAGTTGCACTCGTAGACCAAGAGCGCGAAGAGGCGTTCGCTCAAAGGTCCCGCCCTTCCACTCCTGTAGACAATTAGTTACCGGGTGCGATGAGACTGAAATGAATAATTGCACCTGCACCACATGGCACGGCAACAACAGATGACGACGCACGATGCACGAACGACATTCGAGGCAAGTGGCATGACATTCTTTGCAGCGGAAAACAGCTGGGCGGGAGATGACGGTTTCGCCAGGAGCAAGAGGGAAATCTATAGTGCATTGGCAGCAAGGATGTTGATAACCGCCGCGGCCTTTGCCCCGTGTCAACTCGTTCAGGTACTTGGGACGGTAATCTTGACCGCCGCCAATCCCGCGCCAGCGGTGCAGCTCACGCAGCTACCAGGGGTGCCAATTGCACTCTGTAATTGTTGGGAGTCAACGACATACCTTCTTCAACGAAGCTTTGGCAGCATTCTTATGAAGGCGACGCTCTCTACCCAAACGAACCATCTCAAAGACTTGATGGACGACCGGAAAGGGCATATTCTCGGCGGAGACTGTCGAGTCCAGAATCGGGAAGTCGTCAACGTCCATTCCGAATGAGTCTCCAACATCTACGGCTGGAGTATGGCGATTTGCGTGGGCTTGGGAGACTTGTATTGGCGCGCTGCCCCGCTGACAGAGCCGACCTTGGTTACCACGATAGTAGGAGCGAACCGAAATGTCGGAGGACTTGTCGTGATGTCGATGCACTCTCAGACCTTGAGTCTTCATGACGAGTCAGATGGAAGGATCGTGGTCAGCGGAGGGAGGGGAAGGCGCGAGAGAAAGATATTTGCGAGAGTGGCGGTTCTGCCTCTGCGAATGCGGCACGTCAAGTCACACAACCCAAACGGGTGACCGCGAACACCCACCTTTGACGTATGAGTCTTATTCTCCTTATAAACCGTATCTTGGTTCTCGATCTCCCTCCCAAACACCATGCCGCCCATCATCTCTCAGTACATCGCGAACGCTACGCAAGGTGAAGGCACCGAGTTGACCTGGGCTTTGCAGTCCCTCCATGTTGTAGGCGCGTTGCAAGCCCCTGCCTGGGTTAGAACGTGAGTACGCTGGTCTCGACGGACTGCTCCCTGCTCACCATGAGACCAGCGAGTTCAAATTTCACCGCGGGCAATACAATATGCTCCTCGAAGAGGTGGACGGTTTGACGCGCGTTGTGGCCGGGGCGCCTGGCTGTGACCGCGACGAATACTTGCTCGGCTTGTTCGAGATCTGGTTCTTGCTGTACCCCGAGGAGCGCGAGCGTCGCGAGGCGCGCTGCAAGGTCGGTTCTCTGGTTGTTTGCCGAAGTATGTATTGAACCAATTGGCAGGAAGTCACATTGGCGTTAGCCGACTTGGTTCGGGCCGCCGTTGGTAGCCGCAGGAAGGAGAAGAAGGTTCGGGCGCGTCTCGGGCTGGAGTTCTCTCGGTCCACGACGCCGCTGATTGAGGTTCTTGATGACTTCGAGATGTGGGTTATGTTAGACTTTACGCACGAAAGGTACAGATACCCACTGTATCTGTAGTAGTTGTTCAGAAAGTCATTTGTTTCTTGTTGCACAATGCTCTCGCTTGCTTGAGGATGTCGCAGTATGAGACGGCCGTATTCTTGGCGTTTTCTGGGCGTGTTCGGATGCTGGCGAGACTGGTGGGTTGCGTTCAATAAAAGAAGGCTGTGGATCGTGCTGCGAAGAGAAACTCTTGAGACGTATCGTTTGGACAGACGGCGACTTGGTTGGAGGACGGACAAGGTGTGGGTTTGAATGGGAAAGATGTGGGAAAAATTGAATAGGGGAAGAGAGAAGGGCCGCAAGTCTAGGCTCAACTGTTATCACGCTGACTCACGGATCACGGGCACACTGCATTTATCATTGTCAAGATGTTTCAACCGGGTACAATCATAGAAAACAGAAGATACATAACTAAGTGATAACGCCACGGCGCAGAGAAATGAATGGGTACCAAGATGATACGAGGGAATGAAAGTGTTATGATCTTGGTCCGGGTGTCCGACAGGCACAAGGCCTTGCCATCCTCCTGGTTCCCGAAAGGTCGTCGGAAACCCCTCGGGGCGCTCGAGGAGTGTACCCGCGGGCGAAACCTATATCTTGTTCCACTACGAACTCCGTTCACGGATATCACCTCCGCGGAAGCACCGTCTTCCTCCCTCCCCCTGCAAACGTACCATTGGATACGACCTTACGAGAAGCCAGCGCAATCAGGTTGCGGACTCTCTCCGTCATTTCGACACCTCAGGGAAACCCTAGCGAACTAAGTAACATACGCGCCCACATCCGGATCACTCGGTCCGACTACAGGGAAGCCCGAAGGAATACTCTCGCCACATCACCTACCGAACTCGCTCGTACGAGTCTAGACTCAGCAGGGCGGTCGACCACCGTAGGAGAAAGGCGCGCCCGACCGTCTCCGCTCGGCCGAGGACCTTTCCCGGTCGCCCGCCCCTCGCACAACTATGTTCACGAGGGCTCTCTCCTCTGGTAGAGCTGGCTGGCGCTTCTTGAGAAGAAGCACCACGCGCTCCCATGATACCGCCCGCCCTATCGCGCCCATCGCCATCGATTCCGCCTTCGCGACCGCATGGGTGAATCCCGCCGCTGATCGGCATCGACTCCCGCCGCGTCGGCTGACAACCCGCCATCGCCGGATAGGCCTGGGTCGTTTACGCTTTTAGCCGGAACCTTGAAGAAGGTTCTCGATGTTTGGAGAATGAGTCAGGAGCGCCCTTTTGGGTAGATGGCGGGACAGCGCGGTCCCGCCGCCCGACGTATAAATACAGCGCTATCATACTTGTAAAACCTTAGAGTGGACTTTACGTTTAACCATCCCGTTCTTCGTTCTCGTCCCCGTCTCCTCATCCAAACAGACCGTCCCCTTAAGATATCGACCGGGTCGATCTCTAAAGTGAACGACCTCTCGCGAAGAACAGACCAATAGACGACTCGGGGAGTCCGTCTGATTGACATCTCGACCCTCGCTCGTGTTGATTCCTGCCAGCGGAACACCCTCGATCTCGATAGACGGCCCGACCTACTTAGGATCCTAGGACGGACGCTAACAGAAAGGAATTAAACAGGGATGTGAATGAGCTATCATAGAGCGAGGAGTAAAAACGAGGTCACATCAAACATTGCGTGGAAAAAGTCCAGGTCAAGTGAGATCAGAAAGCAAAAGATAACAAACTAAATGAACGTGGCGTTCTCTGAAAGGACTGCGCAGCGCGGGGCCTTCAACGCTTCAGCCGGTTGAGGTTGACGGTTTTGCCGCCGTCCCGCTTCCGGAGGCACGGGAGACCGCCTGGAATGTTGGCACAACAACTCTGAACAAATGGGGGCACGGGTGACAGCCCATGTGGCACGTAGGGTCGTAGGAGGACCTACTGCTGAGTAGATGATCATTAGCTCCTTGTTCTGCCCGATGGTCGGGGGACGAACTTACTTGTTCAGGGTTTCGAGGGTGAGCTCAGGGGATTGGCGCTCTCCCTTGATGAAGTCGACAACGTTTCCGAGGTTGGCGTTCACCGAGGGCGAGGCTGGGCCGGTCATAAAGGGAGTGCAGCTAGGTGAGTTTGGAGATGGATCGTCAGAGAAATTTGCCCCTCTCTCGTCATCTCTGCGGCTAATTCATCGTCTTCTTCTACCTTCAATGTCTCTATCAAAGAGATCCAGTCATCCGCATCATTCTGTGGAACTTGTGGCGCAACACCTGAGCAGAACACAGTCCTCTCGAACAGCGGGAATGGATGGAAATGCTGGGGTGGAGTCAACTCGGTATCGGTAGTGGTGCTGATGGTGGCGCTGCTCTCGGTGTCGGTGCTGCTGTCAGTGTTGGTGTTGGTGTAGGTATCCACCTCGGTTTCAGTGTCGGTGCTGGTGCTGGTAGTGTCGGTTTCGGCGGTGCTTTCATCGGGTGCGTCCTCTTCATCTCTCTCCTCTTGGCTGAACTCACCCTCCTCTTCTCCCTCAAGACTCTCCTCGACATCAGTGTCTTCTTCCTCGTCGGAATCCTCTTCATCATCCTCTTCATCGTCGGAATCATTGCCCATACGGTACCGGGCGGCATCCAGGACTGCGGCAATTTCTGGAGCGGAATCTCCATCCCATGACCTGTCATACCGAGCTATGTGTGCGGAGAGGCGGTCTCGGAGACTATACGGAACACACTTCCAAAAGTATCGGCGCAACTCTCGCTTCGTAACGACACCGCTCTTCAGACGTCGGGAAGCAACCTGAAAATGGCAGTGGTAGCGCTTGAGGTCACGGCATGATGACATTCTTTTCCACTGTGGGTCGCGGATGAGATCGTCGAGAGCGCGTGTGGTATAGCGGTAGGTGAGTTCCTCCTTGAAGGTTGGCCAATCGCAGCGACTGACCCGGTTGTCGTAGCCATCAAAGGACTTCCAGTACTCTCGAGTGTCGCGGTCAGCGTAGCGGATGATGCCATGGACCTTCTCGCGACTGGTAAGTCCGTGTTCTCTGGCTAGTACCCGGAAGTCCTGAAGAAAGTCTTCAAAATCTTCAGGTTCATCGGAGTAGAAACGTGGTGCGCGCTTGTGTCGACGACTCGGCAAATTGTCAAGACCTTCAGAGGACGGCATTCGGCACCATGCGTTCTGGGATCAGAGGTGTCTGCAGATGGCGGTGATGGTGGTCTGGCGGATGGGAAGGGAAGCGAGGGACTGTCGGTCAGCACCGATGATGCTGCAGGCGGAGTACAGATGGAAATATTGGCGGAAAGGAAGGGAAGGAACAACGGGAGTATGTGGAACGGGTGAGCAATGACAGCTGGCTGTATGTCGTTTAACGAGTGTCGGCGGCAACGGATGGAAATATGAAAATGGAAATGGACGACAACAGCGGTTCTGAAGGCCGGTCGACGTTCGACGAGCGGTGGGCTCCAGATGTAAGTGCAGAGACTCTTAGAGCCTCTGACTCGGACTCGGTGCAGATGGGTAGTGGATTTGTGTCTCTACACTACGACTAGCTAGGACCTATATACTGTTACAATGAAAGGCATACTAATATGGACGTAATGCATGTGATACGTGTGAGATACGAGTGTGCTACTATAAAGGTGTGATATCAGAAGGTGGTGCTCTTAGCACGTAGCGCGCCGTGAACACCTACAATACTATCCGACATAAGGTATGCCTCGTGAATTTTGTCGTAGAGAGGAACGGCCAAGGCGCACTCCGCGGATTCAGCGTATCCGTCCTCGAGCTTGTTGAGCATGTCGCTTGCGTTGTCGTTCAGCAAGGACAAAGCAGAGTGCTCTGCTGAGATAACCTTGTACGGGTCCTTCGATCCCAAAGTCCTCTTGGCTCGGAATTTGGCATGCTGAGTGAGGGTTCGCGTTTTGATGAGGCGTTGCAGGTCGAGATGTGCTCGGTGGATGCGGGCGTAGTAAAATTCCCGATTACGCTCGTCCATGACGGCTGTATCAGACATGCTGAGGAAGTTGAGCATGGTGCCAGAGACGCTGGTAGCCCACTCACGCCGTTAGATTGTGCTCAAATCGTTCGGCCTCTGCCTTGCGCTTTCGATAGCGGTCGCGGTCGCGAAGTCGGCGCTTGTGAGTTTCCTTGTTCCTGTATTGAGTCAGTAAGTTGCCCAAGTGAGAGTGCTTTGCCTTGCCGTACCTTTCACTCCATCTCGTGCTGGCAGCAGCCTGAGCTTGTCGCCGCTGGGAGTCTGTTGACGGCATGAAACCAAACTGTCTTGGGTGGCTATGCCCATTATCATGCCCTTGGCAATTTCCATGAGAGCAGTTTTCTTACGATGCGCATGCAACAACTCACTGATTCGGGCACTGGTGCACCTCGGATGGCGAGCCGAATACTTGTAATCACTCGTGCTGGAACATTGCTCAAAATGACCAAAACGTCAAAAATTGGGAGGGAGTAGGTACTCGCACCGGAGCACTTGCTAGCTTTGGCCCTTGGTTGATTGTCGACATGGATGTTGCAACCCAAGTGAAGCGGCGAAACTGTTTGGATCCTCTTGACGTCAAGGCTACAGTTCCCTGAGCTTCACAAACTCTCTACTCGCCTTGGTTTGGGTGGACAAGTAAATGAGTTTATGAGCCGTATATTTTGTAGGGACGGTCGGCAACTAAATCGGGAAACACCGAGTCGGGAAAGACCAGATTGAGACTCGGGAAAGACCAAGGGCTAGACCGAAAGCACACCCGAAAACTGCCCGAGAAGGCTTGGCCGGCAAATTCCATAATTGCAGTTTTCTTACGATGAAAGGACAACGTTCACGCGAAGATAGCCCGCACAGACTTCGGATAGAGTGCCATAAGATGAGGTACGTAGGGGCTCGCATTTTGACCAAAATAGTTGGAACACCCAAATTTAAGCACGGAGGCAAGGGAGATAGATAGTCCCCTTGCGCAACTGTGCACACAACCGGAGGACCGCATCATCGACGCCAAGCGCCGTCTCATCACGCTACGCGCCCAAGTCAACGAGCGATGGTTGATCTTTTAGGACCGTACAGCCCGAGATGTATTCCGCAAAATTTGTACAACACTCTGATGATACTGACGAACACTCGAAACAAATCAAAATGACAATGTAACAAGCACTCGCCGACATCTCCTCAGGCACAATTGACCCAAGTGTTACTCAGGACCAGCTCAGGACTCATTTTGTTCTATTTACTGTCTTGTAGCGATTATAAATTCTCAATTTACAGCAACGCAAGGTAAGGGACCACTGATTGTTATTCGCATTCGCAGGCATACATCGTTCAACCTCTACAGTACATTTCATACACTAAATCTGGTGGTCATAAATAGAAAAGGCAGGCGGTATGATCCAAGAGATTAGCGCAACACCGTGGTGTTGCCTTTGATGCTGATCAGTGACCGAGCTGACAGTTGGGTTGGCCTTGAAGAAATTGATTAGCGCCCACGCAAACGAAAATGCATGCACTGACATACCTTCAGTTGATGATGCCAGCGTTCTGGGCCTGGATGGCCGCCTCGACGGCCGGGATGCCAGCTTGAAGAGACCCCACACGATGATACGCGGCGCCACTAACCCCAGTAACGTAGGCACTGGTCCCGCCCCTGACAAACAGAAAGAAGTAAGGATGATGCTCAGCGATTCACAAGAGGGAGGTGCTTACCAGCCACAAAAGACACCAATCTTTTTGCCCCTTGTAATTGCATAATACGGGGGCTGGGCGTTAGCAAGCGGGCACTCATATTCGAAGCCAACAGGGACAGTCGTCAAGTTGACAACGGGCGCGGCGGCAGCAACTGTGCTGGGACCAGGGACAGGAGCGACGGCGGACGCGGCAGGGACGGCGGACGCGGCAGGGACGGCGGACGCGGCAGGGACGGCGGACGCGGCGGGGGCGGCAGCAGGCGGGGCGGCCGCGGGGGCTGAGGTGCTCGCGGCGCCGATGAGGCCACCGTTGTCGTCTTCATTGTCGTCGTCGCTGGCCCCGACGTCAGAGGCGGAGGCGGGCCTCGGCCATCCCGCAGCATACGCCGATCCAGGAGGACCAGTCATTTGCGCCAAGATGATAACGCGGCCAATGTGCCAGAGGAAGCGACACTGGGGGGCGTCCAGGTTCAAGGTCTGGAGCTTTCGCGCCAGAACTACGCAGGAGTTTGAGACACAGGCGGGAACGCAGCAGCGGAGGGGACTAACCAATGATCTCGTCAGAGATCTTTACGCCAGAGGCCGAAACAGGCTTGGTCCATTCATTGTCGTGGTGAGCTGCGGTGGTCTGAGTCATGGTTGGGGGACGGTGGCAAAGGTTGAAGATGGTGGGGAAGAGAGGGAAAGAATGAAAGGGTGGGAATCAAAGGGAACAAGATGGCGTCGTTTTCTATGTCCCCGGCAAGGCGTCCTTTAGGTAACGAGACGTGACAGAGACCTGGAGTCGGTCTATCTGTTCGCGTCCCAAGTTGCCGTTGAAGAAGAGACTCGCACCTGGTAAACGTCGCTCACTGCAGACGCCGTTGAAGTTAGGTAACCACCCTACGAAGCATGTCGGTCTACATAATAAGAGGTCAGTCAAAGTGACATGGCAGCTAGCAAAAATCGCACCTTTGATGACCAGCCTGGCCGCCGACACATCGAGCAGCGCCGGAGCGCCTACAGCGGAAGTCAGCGAGGACATAGTGATGATGGAGGGAGGAGAGGGAGGGATGGTGACTAACACCGAGAAAGTGGCCGACACCGAGTAAGTTCTGTTAGAACATGACGAAAAACCAAACAATAACGTGTCATCTTTAGGTCTTCCAAACTCTACACGCCGCCCGAGCTCACCACCGCCTTTCTTCAGGACTTGAAGGCGTATGCCAACAAGCAACATATGAAGAATTGGCTCCGAGGGGAACCACTCGAACGTCTCAAGTCACACGCTCTCGCCCGCTACACGGCTGCACGTAAAGCTGCCGACAATAACAGTTGCAAGGACATCGCCAATGCCGCCGCCAATGACCTGTTGCAACGCTACGAATGGCGCCATCTCCTCCGAGCAGCCGATCCAGGCGAGCCAGCGTATTCATTCGCTCAGGACACTATCCGCAACGAGGAGAAGGATTATTACGCTATGATTATGTTGGCTACACGTAGCGTATGTCATCAATTCTACATCGTCAGACAAGTCAATAACTAGATCCCTCCAGGGCGTCGCAAATATGCTCAAAGGCCTAGCTGATATGCAGTTGAAGACAGGCGTGTCGACCGTCAAAAACAGCGCAAAAGGCCACGCCAAGGATCCAATCGCTGTCCTCCTTGCGCGTGCACTCGGCGATGACGGAGGAGCTGTTCGTGGATCTCACGGGTTTCAGCTGTGGGCGGCGACGCAGCCTGAAATGTTGGAGGCCTGCAAAGTGGAGACGGCGAAGGTGGCGGCTAATGAGAGGAATGGTTTTCGCACGAAATATTGGGCGGACGAATTTGGCAAGCAGCCAGAGGACGTTCGAGCTGAGTACACTGCCAAGGCGGCGGCCAACATCAAAGCGGCGAAGGCGGCCCGCGACGCCCTCTTTCAGAAGGTGACAGTGGCATTACCACCGGCCGAGGCGCAAGAGTAAGTGTTTTCTCTTCTACCCTCATTCGTCGCTGATCACTGTCTTGTTAGGGTGATTGATCGTATGATGTCCGTCCTCCATCCTATTTGCGATGCCCTGTCTACTATGTCGGGGATGAATATCAGTCTCGCCGTTGGCGGAAATGAACCACGCGACGGAGGGCGTCCAAACGTTATGACGTGAGTTTATCTTGCTCTTTCTTTTCTGTTTGAATTGTTGCTAACTGTCGTACGCGAATGAAGAATGCACTTCGGAAAGAGCAACGGCCCGGTCCCAATGACATTCGACGCCGACCCGGTCTTGTACCCAGTCTGGGTGAATTCATTTTCCACATGGTGCTGGAATAACTCCAGTGAGTACTCTTTTCTGTTGTTCTCGTTCGAGCGTTGGCTCACCGTCCTGACCATGCAGGTCCGGAGATCGAAAAGGCTCGAGCCCTACCATCTTCGCTAGAACCGGAAGAAACTGCATTAGAACTTGGAGAACGTGCACCCGGTCTACGGATGCGTCAACTCATAGTGACGCCGGATGGCCCCGCTTACATTGTCAAGAATAACTCCGGTCATGGCGAGACTCCCATCCTCTTCGGCGACACGCAGTTCGCAAAAGGCGCAAGTCAGGCTGGCTCGCAGTCAACTATGGCTCGGAAGAACAAGCGTGGCGCAGCGGCTGGTGGAAAACAGCGTGAACCGCCGCACAAGAAGAGCAAAAAGTCCACCGCTGAAAGTGCCGCTGCTGGTGCAGCTGGAGGCTTGACGTTTGCTGGGGACGGTGGTAGCCGCGCCAAGACTCGTCATCAGTTGCCAGCGACAAATCCTGACGTGGACCGCACCTTAGAGATGATTAGAGATACTTTGGCGGCGGCGACGCCGAGTGCCGAACCCGATTTGTCGATTCCATCTGTCTCAAACATCGTCCCTCTCCCTGACGTCGAGTCTGGGTTAATCCCTTTCGAAGACACGGATCCCGACATGGCAAACATCGACCCGCAACTTCTGTCGTTGGGATCCGTCGCGGCCGAGCGCAGCGACGATGCTACCTCCTCGAGCAGCAGCGTTGGTGACGACGACGACGACGCTGCCTTCTCCAGCAGAATTGTTGCTCCATGGACGGTGGGAGGCCCCAACGACGGACATGACATGCGTCGTCCAGTCCAGGTCAATCCGCCAGTGCCGACCTTTACCATGCTCATGACATCTCCGCGACGCCCCACGGCCACGGTCTTCTCCCCCCCTCGGCACAAAATTCCCCGATCAACGACGTTGAAGACCACACCGCTTTCCGCTACCGCCCCGACAAGTCTTGCTAGGCCCGTGACTCCACGCGCAATCTCCCCGGTACCTGCTTTCGCAGCGTCGACATCTTCTAGCGACTCCTCCGATAACGATGATGACGATGGGCTTGTCACTGCCCGGCCAAATGTCAAGGATGTCGTCTCGGGTGACGAAGATGTCGTTTCGGAGAGTGAAGGTCTGCCGCCCATCGCCTTGAACCTCCTTGAGAAGGAGGGTTGGCCGAACTGGTTCCGCGAGGCGAGGGAGTATTTGCTGTTCGATGGAGAGGCGGGAGATTGCTTGAAGGATGAGGCTTGGAAGGACCTTATCTTTGCTTGGACAGTCATGGAGGGACGGGATGGTTTCCGTAACGATCGCGCGGCTCTCCCTTCCACGAGTCGTCCTCCCGAGGTTGGACAGTGGATCAAATCGCGTCGATGTCTCGATTACACGTTCGTCAAGATCGAGGACTATGCGCCGTTCGTTGCGAAGTTCTGCAAATGGTGGAGTACCATCCAGCCGTCTTGGAGAGGTGTTGCGGGGATCGACGTACCTTTGACGGCCAACAATCGCGCTATGGGATCTTGGGCGGGAGTTCGCAAGCCTGGGATCAACGGCTACTACTCCGTGGTTGCCTGCTTGGCCTGGTGGGGTCGGAGTGTGGATCTGGTGACGGCAAAGAAACGCCATGCGGAGGCGAGAGCGGATTGGATGTCTGCCGTGCAGGATGCGACTTGGGTCTTTACGGCTGCCGGAAATTCCGCTTGAACGCGTTCTTTTTTGTCTCTTCTCTTTTCGTGTCGTTGTGTGTAGTCTTAGCAGTGATTCCCGAACGAATAAATAGTTTCAATAGCACTGAGTATCTTGTAGTTACATACCTCTCGAGACAGCTGTAGGTTGGGTAGCGTAGTATTGTATTTAAAGAATGATATGAAAATGTTTTGAGAATGAAAACGGCGTGTGGTTGGATTTCGGCCTCTGTCTATATGCGGACCTGCAGGAGAAATCACTTGTGAAGTGAACGAGTATGTCAGAGTCGGCGTAGGTTGGGTTAACGTGGCATAGCAAACATAGCACGTGTCCTCGGGAAGTTCGCGAATGAGTGGGTTTGATTTGGGGTATATAGTCATACATGTGACACCGGGGGCAGGGTCCAGGGCAGACACTAGTGTCTGCCTTAACGGCAGACACTCGAGCTTTCGCCAGCTTTTTTTCTTTGACTTCATGATCCTTTCAGTTCACCGTTGGCGGTCCGGCCCGCCAGTCTGCGACATTTCCGGCTCTCAGATTCCTTTGTTTTGTAGATAGCCGAGTCGAACCAGCTCGTGTGTATACTTCTCAAATAAAATACTATTAATGAAATTCTGTTTCTGTACATTGTGCATTATGTTTCGGCATAGTAGGGTCTCAACTCGGCGCAGCCTCCGACGCGGCTAAATCAAATACCGTCGGCCCGATCCATCCATCCATATTAAGCACTCAACGCCGCTCTTCTCTAACTCTTCGATAGCATGTGAATTTTCAGCTGTGGCGTCTCCTGCGCCAGAAATCCTTAGTCTCGTCAGCGCGTCACAGAGCCGTGACGCTGTTACTCGCCAGATCAAGCCGCGAGACCTTCCAGCCCAGCACCCACCAGCACCACCAACACTCAACCACGACATGGTCCGCCCCGCCATCGCCCCCAGCGGCATACGCCTTTATCGCCCGCGAGTCGGCCCGCGCATTTTTTCCATTCGTCGCGGCAGCGCGCTCACCCTCGCCGAACGCGCCCTCGGCGACGCTGTCAATCGTTACCACGGACGCTTCGGTCCCCAAGCGAGAATCTTCGCCCTCGCGTATGTTTTCAGTGTCTGCACATTTGTTTACTCACTCATACTAGGCCCACTAAATATCACGACCCCGAGCCGCCCCGCAGACTGCGCGGGCACCTCACCATCCGCGTTTTTAACCCGCAGTGCTGGTGCATCGGGGCGATCCATTGGTTCAGCCTTCGTGATTCCGACCCCTTCGTCCACGACGAATCGATCCCTGGCGCCGTCGCTCGCATGATAGCGCGCGAGTCGATTGTGCCGCCGTCCCAACGGCGCTTCAAGTACTGGTTCGACATTTCGGACCACATCCCGGTGGGTTCTTTCTCTCTTTCATTCTCTGTTTTCCATTGAGCCCTCCCGAGGTTCAATTTTATCGCCCCGTTTAGACTACCATTCCCTTGCTTTGTATTAGTATTGTACCATCTTTTCTTGTAGTGTATCATGAACCTCACCAAAGCCAACCTATAACCAGTTTTACTATCTTTTGTACTTCATATCTAGCCGTTATACCCTTGTACCTGTTAGCATTCATATGTATTAAACACTCAGCAATATACGCACCATTGATTGCCTTGCCCTTCATGAAATGCAGGAGCCCGTCTGCACGCTCTACGGTGCGCCATCCTTTTTCCCTGATTCCGAGTGGTCTCTGCTCCTGCCAAATCTCTGATGAGAAGCACAGGACAGCGCGCACGTACCGTTCGCCACCACGAGTGTTCCGAGTTATGATGGCATCGATGTCGTGGACGCTTGGATGGTCGTCGTTTCTATACACGACAATGAGGACCTGACGAAGCAGTCAGTTGAGCTTCAATCGAGATGGTGTAGGCGAACCTCGGATGCTGCGCGCTGGACAGACACATTTGTCGGTAATGGACGAATGCATCTGCTTGAGGATATCCTTAATTGCGCCATCCAGGACTACTTACCCATAAGCAGTTCGAATCATCTCTGTCCCTTTGCGTAGCTTTCTTGTTGAATAGACATGTAACGTATGTGTTACAAAAGGTTAGTTTGCTACCTACGATTCCACTGTACGGTTTAGGCGAGCTTAAGGGAGGTCTGAGAGTGGTGACAAGGTTTCGCGTAGCCCGGCGAGATTGACTAATTGCTCATTGTCTGTAATGTCTTGTTAGTTTGAGGGATCACCATTGAGGATGCAACTGACCGGCGTTAACCAATGCCTCCCTCACTCTGTTGAGGGCAATTCTGTCTGATGCTAGTTGGTATGTATATCAGACGGTTTGTCAACACGACCAACCTGCATCGGAGACTTGTTCGCCTTCGACTGGGAATGTCCGATCTGAAAAGGATGATGAGCATGAATCTGCGGTTTTCCTTTCGAAAGTAAACCTGTCTTGGAGACATCCTTGCCATTGCGTGAGGAGGCCAATCGTGCCGTTGCGTCTTTCTGATCGTCTAAAATGAGAGCGCCACATGAATTCAGTTCTCTAGCTATTGATACCTCGACTCACCTATGTGTTGTTGCGTTGTGACAACCCTCTTCAGTGTTTTGAGATCGGCCTGTTTGTGGCCGCTGTCCTGCTCCACGCGAGTCCACCACTCAGTCAAGAGATGGGTCGAATTTCCGTTACGAAAAGATATCGTAGGCTCCCAACTGTGTACCATTGTGAGTGACGTCCAGAAGATCATCCGTGCGACTTGCGTATTGCTTGAGACCGAGTAGCCCAGCCATTTCACCCGATATTGTACCGTTTTTCGGTGCCATCGAGCTTCGTCGATGCATTCTAGCAAGGGGCATTACAGGTTTCCAGAGCTAGAGCTACTCGCTACGTACCGACAACGTACAATTTCATGCTGTTGATATGCTGATCTCAGTCTGAAAACTGCTATTAGTGACCTGGACTCTCCCTGCATTTTTCTGCTACCGCGGCGCGTTTAAGGCTTCAAGACGCTGGGTTCGTAGATTCTTTTTATTGGCACAGCTAACCTACTGTACGTCGGACGGGATGGCGCTTACCTGTCTGATCCCGCTTGCTGCTGCTTAACTTCCTGGCGGTAGGAGGCAAGCGGGAAAAGATCACGTGTGAGCCGAACACATCAGTAAGTCGGCAGCGCAACGTTAAGTCCGGATTCTCGGATTTAACGTCCTCGGCGGGACTTGATGCGCTGCCGGACACCACGTGAAATTTTTCTCCTTGTCTTCGTTCCATCATCATGGTAGCCAGGTCGACTTTTGAACATCAATTCTTAACGCAAGTGCTCTAGTAGTAAAGCATAATAGTTAGCAAGCTCTAGTGTTCATTGTAAGCGCGACCACCGTTCCCAACATGACCCAAAACTGACAAATAAGCAGGGAGAGTCCAGGTCCGATGTTCTATCTTTCGCCTCCAAGGCCTTCCTGTGGCCTGTCTGTCGTGCTACGGCTTCTGTTGGAGGACGGATCGACGATTTCATGGATATGTTGTCGAATGATACCGAGGCCACAGCGTGTTTGACGGTGATAGCGGAGACATACTCGATATAAAAGCGTGTCTTTCCATCTCTTTCATTATCCCTCTAACCAACTTACAACCACCATCTCAGTCATAACACTTTACACCAATGTCGGACCTCTCGAACTCGCGATTCCCCCGCGCTACCGGCCGTCCAACTACCCCGTACATCCTTCGGAGGACCTCGTCCGTTGTGAGTCGCGACAATTCGCATTCCTTTCACCTGCACTCATCCATCACCACCCCAAGGCAGGCCCCAGGAATACCAGAGTACAGGCGGTGCGTACCAGCCTGGTCTCTTTCGGTGATCCTTTGACTGACGTCTCTCAGGCTAGTCCCATCCGTCGCTCCTCGGCGGTGGGTCCTTTCATCGCGTCACATTCGTTCTCTTCCCTCATCTTAATTCAGCCATCCATCGGCGTTCACGGCCTCAACCAAATCCGTGTATTCCTTCAACAACCAGCCTCCGTCGTGCGTCATATGTCGTTGGCCTTGTCTTTCATGCAGTCGCTGATCACGTCACTCAGCACGACGGTCCTCCCTCCTCAACCTCTACCTCCTCTCGAGCCAGCCCTCATGACTTTGTCATGGGAGAGCCTGACGAGGCGGTGCGGAAGCGTCAACATTCCCCAGAACACTCACCTGGGAGAGTGGCGAGACCGAAACTGTACCATATCCCCGAAGAAGAGGTAAGCAAGGATAGGGCATTCTTGCATTAATTGTTGCTCATACAATTCGTAGACAATCCAAGGAACTGTGGATGAGAACATGAACACGGTAACTTCACATACCCGCGCCTTTCCTGGCAATAGCGTCTTATCATGTTCTTTCAGCCCGAGCCTGAAAGAGACAATCACGACCTACCTCTTGCCCAGTCTGGTAGCCTCCAGGAAGCTTCACTCAGCGCGCCCTCCAGGGACAGAACTCCGAGGCAGAGGGACCAGCGCGAGCCTGCAATCCAGGCAGACGCTGTCGGCTCTGAGGGAACGCCTGAGAACAATGAGGTAGCTACACTCTCATCTCTTTCATGGGTAGCTTATCGTGTTCCTCACAGGCCGTGCCTTCCGGTGGGCAAGCTATGTCCTACTCCTCGGTGGGCATCCAGACCAACTCTCACGGTCCTCCTCCTCCTGCTGAAGCAAGCACCGATCCTCGCGATGACGACTCTCACGGTCCTCCTCCTCCTGCTGAAGCAAGCACCGATCCTCGCGATGACGACAATCGGCCTGACGTAGATGTCAGGGAAGCAGGCAACGACGACAATGGCCCTCCGGACCAAGACGCCGACGGTGCGAACGCCAAAGCACGTCGTCGTGCCTACGTATGTTGTCTTTGGTTCGTCAGACGTTGTGCTAACTGTTCAAAGCTTCGCGAAGGCCGTGTCACCGCTGCCCAACATTGGGATTTCCCTCCGAAATTTATGCGCATGGTCGAGGACGATGAGACGCACTCCGAAGACGAAGAAGTCCCTTAAGGATCGGGGACCTATCAAGCTTTATCGGTCCCTCATCGTAGCATGGTGGTCGAACGAGTTTATCACTGGCTTTCCCGCCAGGCTGAGCGTCTTTTGGGGATGCAGATGTACGTGCAATATGATGTGGATTACTTCTTGGCTCATCCAGATCCTAGCATCGATCCTGTTCGGCACTCTCACACCCACGTCGCCGATCCTCGTCCTTCTGGCAACAATGCCCTGCCGTGGGGCTGTCCCGTCGACTTCTTCGTTCCAAGCTTCTTCAACGACCTTCCACCGTCAGTGCGATCTATTTACGCGCCATACCCGGCTGCATTCCCCCGGCCTGATCACCCGGACATCACCAATCCTGAAGACGTCGACGGCTTGTCCATGAAAGCCATCTTGGCCACGCTCAAACTCACAGACGACCAGTTCGAATCACGGTATAACCGGCAGTCGCTTTTGGCTTACAATCTGCCCTCACGCGGCGAGAGGATCAAATGGGCTACCAGAGGTTTTGGGAAACATCCTGACAACAGCATCACTGGGTCTGACCAGGACAAGTAGAAATCATGCCTGGTCGAGTTGTTTTGGTTGTGGACTTTTCCTATCTTTCTTCTCATACCATGTAGTTTTCCGCCCGCCTTACGCGATGACAAAGGCGTTGATGCTCAACTTGTCGGCGTTTATCGGTAGTTTAGCTTACCGTTGTATTAGTATTGCGATCCGAGTATCGCGCCTAGATGTCTCCCTTATTCATTCGCATGGTTTCACGAAACGAAATAAGACTTACGAAGTGCTCTCGTCCCTCGTGTAAGGTGAGTCACGAACCGATGATATCACACCCGAATATGACGGTTTCATAGGGAGACAGTCGGATGAATGGGCCGCAGGGTGTTGACGCATGTGGATCCCTTTATGCGCTTGGCATCCGGGCACCTTTCTTTCATCTTCCTTCCCTTCCCCCCACCACCATGTCCATCTCTGGAGACTTTGACATGATGAGCTTGGACTCTGACAGCGACCTTCCTCTCCAGGCTCCACCTTCGACGAGTCCTCTTCGTGGCTCAAAGCGTAAGCGTGACAAGCACATAGATGTCCCTTCCACCTCTGCTCAGCACGAACATCCGTTTCCTGGACCTTCTGGCGAGATCCAATACCCACAGCCTCCGCTACCGAAGAAGCAAAAATACCGTCTGCTCAATGATACCGCGGAAGAGCCGAGAGTGACTGCGCTGCCAGTAAGTCGTCGTTTTCATGATTTGCCCTCAGTCTAACAGACGCTCCTAGCCCAGCACCAACATGCAACACGATCATCCTTCCGACGAAGAAGAACAGGACCAACGAAAGATCACCACTCCCCGAGTTCGTACTCCACAAATTCATGCGCTCCTTGTATATTGATCACCTTCCACTAGGCAACGCCGCACCCAGACTCATCACGAGCAAGCTCGACAACTCCGAGAATCCGTGACTTGCCCTTAGGATCCATCGACGAAGAAGAACAGGACCAACGACAGTTCACCACCCCCCGAGTTCGTATTTCCAAGGAATCATGCGCTCCTTGAATGTTGATCACCTTCCACTAGGCATCACCGCACCCAAAGTCACCACCACGAGCGAGCTCGACAACGCCGAAAGTACGTGACCTGCCCTTCGGTATCACCCAAGTACGCAACATGAGCTCCAGTTTTTTCTCTATCTGACGAGTTCCCTAGATCGCTACGAACGGTGAGAGCCGTGCAACGGTGCCAAGCGAGAACTCCAGAACAAGAAAGGGTAAAGAACGAGCACCGGCAGATCCTTTACCGCAGGCGGTGAGGAGTTCTTCAATCCAGGTGCGTTATGTTGCTGCCAGCTATGTTCGGTCTCTTAGGAACGGCGCAGACTCGTGCCATGAAACAGCGAGCGACTCTTCTACACCCTATGACAGCAAATTCGTCACGCGCTGCTCGCGCCACTATTCGTCCTGATGCCGAGCCTCCTGTTCCCTCAGAATCTGTACTTTCAGATTCAAGCTTCTCTTTTCATCCATCCGAAAATGCGCCGTCATTCCTTGTTGCGCGGGCTGGTGCAGCTGCCGTCACCCACAACCCTCCGACGCTTACATTCCACTCCCTCGGTCGTGAATTCGAAGCGTCCCCCAATGATCAAAACGAGGACGGAGCCAACACGGAGGGTGCCGATGCTATGCTCGTCGACTCACATGTTCCAAGCAGTGGAGAACACAGTAGCAACGAAGAACAGGACGTTGTACCCGATCCTGACATACCAGCGTCCGCACCTCTCAATACCGAGGCAGAAGCCGCTCACAACGAGGACGGCCCCCCCGCAACTGCGAATGCTGGCAATATGGAACGTGACGATGTCATGCACGTCGACCCAATCAGGCGGACAGAGGCAGAAGCCAATGAAGTATGTCAAAATTCAGCTGGGGCTGAAGAAAACACTCACGCGTTCTCTATAGCCAGCCACACTCGACATAGTTCCTGCTCTCAAAAACAAAGATATCCCCCTAGCGGCAAAGGCCACCAAGGTATCTTGCTCATTTTTTGATAATTGTGAAGGAAGGATTAACGAGCATGAACAGAAAGCCTTCATTTTGCATCTTCGTATATTCTGGCGGGCAATCAATCAGAACATCGCACCCGAACAGCCTGGTCCGGAGGTCAAATCAGCGTGGCTATCGGAACACTCATCCAAGCTCAACGGCGCGGAAATAATCATCGGTGACGCCCTGCAGAAGGAGCGCCAATCTCGACTGAACCCGCAACACCCTTGTCTAAGCGCTGCCGAGAGGCTCGATCTTGCCAGCGCTACGCAACAGGTGACAGATCTCAGGGCGGAGGCCAATGTCTCGAAGGGAAACATAGCTGGCGACCTCATTCGCATGAAGGAAGTTTATATCGTTCCTCTATTCTTCGTCCTATCGAAGTTCGGGCTCCAACGATGGGCTCCTGACGTGTTTGAAACCCCCACCTCGACATACAACCAGATTCACGAAACGATCGCCATCGCAACTTTCCAAAATCTAGCTAGAGGTTACGCCTACGCTGCTATGGGGCCACTGGCAGAGTTTTTCGATGACGCCGTCTTTCTCCGGTCCATCTATCGTTGTTTCGTTTTCGGCTACATGATGACGAAGCAAAGAAGGGAACGGAATAACCCTGGGGTTCTCGTCAAGCACGCTGTGTCTGGGGCTTCACGCAAACGACGCGCTGAGGTATGAGCTTCGTCTTCGTGGTCATTCGTGCTGAATGAGCGTCAATAGCTTTGCCGGACCCGTCGTCAGGCATTCCGTAAAGGCCATCTTGCCAGAGACGCGGTTCTCCAGGATGAAGGAGCTCATTCTGACGACGAACCGACACCTGAACACGAGCATTATGAGATTCGCCAAAAAGAAGGACGGTCCACAGTTCACAAACACATCTTCCGGCTCGTGGATAAACGGAACTCTGCGACCCCTAGACGGGGTGGAGTACGGTGGGTCGGAATTTAGTATGGACGCCTGTGAAGACGATCTCATTGTTTGCCTTACTTAGAACCAAGCGGACTCGAGCCGATCCTGATGTTCCCCAGAAGGAGCTGCTCAAAGGCCCCAAATTGAACCAGATGCCCATAGACTATTGTTCGCCGGCGTACTTTAGCAGTCTCAGTCTCCTGGAGCAAGCTCGATGCATGGTCGTCGGGATCGCTTTCCCTGTGTTTGAACGTTGCATGACGTGGCACGATATCGAACAATGGAACGATTTGTCGTCAGCAGACTTCATGAAACAGTATGCGCCGGAGGTCTTAGCAGGTTATAGACTGCCTAGATTAGATCAGTTGCAGGACTTGAAGCGACTGAAACTCCTTGATGCTGACGAAATGAAGGCCATCAACACCACGCTGTCTTATGTCTTCCCGTAATCGGTGCTGCTACTGAGCCACGTATCATCATGTTTTTAGTCCGCTCCCTCGTTCATAGTCCTCTACATTGTCACGTAATACTAGAAATGTATCTCATGTCTTCACTCCGTTGCACAATAATAGGCGCGAAGTCACAATTAAAGGCACGACGGCTTTACCGGATTTAACGTTTAGCGGGGTTGATCCGTGCCAATCCCTCGAGATTGGCTTGTCTTCCGACTTCCACTACGACCGTTGACTACGACCGTTGGATTACCCTCCCATTAAATTGCCTGCGTTCCACGGATTGGACTTTGCCCAGTCATAGTTTGCACCCTTACTAGACCAAACTTGTTACCGACTGTGGTGCGCCCTTATCAGTGACTGATTGGTTGATCATAATATCTCTCAAGGAATCGCTCAAGCATCCGAGCCTGTTGCAACCATCTCTGTCTTCCCATTTCCTCCCTACCTTTGTTGCCCCTTCCGAGTTTGCCATTCCAAGTTCGCCAAGTGAAGCTGTTGATATTGGTCCAGTTCACTTTGCGTCAGAACCATGGTCTGGTGTACGTGTACAGTATGTGTCGAGAAGTACGGTGGAGGTGGTTTGAAGTGTACCGCGGCCACTCGTCATACTCATGAGCAGCTGGACCGTGATCGTGCGGCCAACACTTCCATTCCTTCCTTGAATCCCATACCGGAAGAGGCTGAGGCTGAAGCAACAACTGCGGATCCACCTGCAGATGCTGAGCCTCCTCGAAAAGGTAGTGTACAAGCAACCCACTTGTGAAATCACTCACTGATGAGAAACAGTGGTGGTTGTAGACCTTGCGCTGATAACAACATTGCTGTCACAGCTTGTGGTGTGGCTTGTTCTACGAGCAGGTCTGAGTCGCACAGCAGCCGGACAATCTCTCAAAGCATTGGACTACATTCTCTCTCTTCTTCTTAAGCTCGTTTCCACTGCCATAGAGGACGAGTTTCACACCGTGATACAATTTACTGGTGTCGAGATTCCTCAAGACATTCGAGCAGTATATAGGCGACTAGGGGTTGATCCAGAAATCACACAAACTGCAGTGTGTCCAAAATGCTTTACCCCCGTGGAAGGTGCCGCGGAAGTCTGCTCTTGGAGAGAGACACGTCGCTCTCGCCCTTGTGGCACCCAACTTCTGAAGTCTGCTCAGACAAGGTCAGGTGCAACAAGAACAGTATGTGCTTTGTGACTAACTTTACTATAATCTGTCTGCTGATTGAGTACTTAGATACCCCGTTTGCTTTATTGTACACAGTCATTCAAATCATGGGTCACATGGTTTCTTTCACGACCAGACATTGAAAACGCCTTGGAGAAAACCTTCCTACGACCTCCTCCAGCTCAGTTCAATGCCATGCATAGTATTCAGGACAGCCCTGCATGGCAGGCTCTCCGTGGCTTCCTTCAGACACCCTACAATCTTGTATTTGCCATCTATATTGACTGGTTAAATCCTTTCACCAATAAACAAGCAGGTAATCTGAGTTGTATACTATTTGTATATCCTACTGACTGAAACCAGGGAAAAAATACTCCATGGGCGCTGTAGTCGCCTACTGCATGAATCTTCCCATAGAAATTGCTTTTGCACCGGAGAACTGTTTTTTCATCACAGCTACTCCTGGACCTAAAGAACCAGATGTTGTCACCTTGAACCACTGTATTCGCCCTTTCATTGATGAGATTTTGCCATTCCAGAGACTTGGAGAGCAAATTCCCACTCATCGACATCCCAACGGAGCGTTGGTTCGCACTAGAGTGGGAATTCCGGTTATTGCTGACACGCCAGCTCTTCATAAGGTCAATTTCCCCACTGAGTCTGTATCTGATTGCTCATAAATGGACTCTCATAAGATCCTAGGTCATCTCAGCCATTCAGCATATTACTTCTGCTCGTTCTGTGACTTGCTCATTCAGGATATCGAGGAACTTGACCATACACATTGGCACCTACGCAATGGCACCACAACTCGTGCACAGGCTAATGAATGGAAAGAACTCAACACAAAATCTGCCCGTACAGACTATGCCAAAAGTACAGGAATACGGTGGACAGAACTGCATCGCTTGAATCTCTCTCATTGGGATTCTATCCTGCATCACATTCTGGGATTCATGCACATTTGGCTTGAAGGTCTTCTTGAGACACATTTACGGGTCTTGTGGGGAATAGGGCGAGCTGAAACAGATGAAAAAGCGCAGAAGCAGACTAGGGAAACAGTTGCAGAGGAGAATCAGGATGATGAGCGGTTTACTCAAGCTGATGTGGATGAGTCAGTGGAGGAGGCAAGCGAATTGACTAGTGAGGCAGCAGAGAATGTCATGTGGGAGCCACAGACTATTCAGTTAACTTACGACCTTGATTCTTCATCTGATGATGACGATGAGGATTATATTCCTCTAATGCATGGTAAAGGAACCTCCTTGTCTTATATATAAATTCTAACATTGTTCTTGAAGATGCTGATGATGACCAGGAAGAGGAGATTGTTGCCAATGCTGATGGAACTATCACGGATAATACAGATACCGATGAAAGCGAGGAAGACGATGAGGAGCTCACCGATCCTTCGTTCTTGGGCGAGATCACCGAAGGGGGGGATACATTTGGGAAGGAAGAGATGACCGAGATCTGGAAATGTATCACTGAGATGACTCTACCCACTTGGGTTAGTCGCCCTCCCTTTGATCTAGGAAAGAAAACAGCTGGCCATGGAAAGCTCACGGCAGCGGATTTCCTTACCTTGTTTGCCACGGTCTTTCCGCTCATTCTTCCCGAGTTCTGGTATCGGTCCAATGATCTGGTCAAACGTACCATGCTCACCAACTTCTACAATCTTGTTGCCTGCACCAATATTGTGGCATCATATACAACCAACCATAGTGAAGCTGAGAGGTTTCAAGAGCATTACACGGCATACCGAGGATCACTTCCCCAACTTTTCCCAACTTTCCACTCGCTTCCAAAACATCACTATGGGGAGCACCTTAGTGCACTCCTCAGCTATTGGGGACCTCTTGCCTCATTGAATGAGTTTGCTGGGGAGCGTTTGAATGGCATGCTACAAAGGATCAAGACAAATGGTCAAGCAGGTAGCATTGTTCATCACTCTATTGACTTCCACATTTGTTGATCTGCTTGTACAGGGCAACTAGAACTTACTTTGATGCGTCAAATCAATCGACGCTTCAGACTACAAGTTCTTCTTCAAGGCGCAGATGATGCTAGTGTACCTAGTGCACATTTATCTAGCATCTTGGAGCCTGACCGTGCTACTGGTCCAAAAACTCTCGATGCTGAAGCAACAGCGGCATACTTGGCTCCTCTTCCTCATATGGAGAAAGCCGACCACGACATGGTGCTTGCCTATCTCAACGCTCATGGCCCGCCGTACCTTGACTGCGAGCATCGTCCTCTCTTTCCGAACAGTCGTGTTTTCCCACCAGTTGCAAAGCTACGCACCGAGTGGCGAGTGGATGACCGCACCTATAGCCGCATCGACTCGCATTCAGGTAACAGTGCGATACAATTTCGTCACCCGGATAGTGGACACTCAAAGACTGGGTCCATCACAAGTATTCTCTGCATACCCTTGCAAGGAGTTCTTCGTACCTTCTTCATCGTGACATTGCACAAGCCCCTTCCCGAAGCTGACTTACAAAAAACACCATTCCCGAGACATCCTCGCTTGCTTACCACTGCCGTTGATAAAGACCTTTCGAATACACGAGTCCACCCTATGCTGTACCCATAATATAATACAGTACTCTAATAAGAGGGCACTGTATTACAATACAGCCTCTAATTAAGACTGCTGCTGGAGCGGGGGTATGTATTATATTATGGGCGGGTCCTATTATGATACGGGGTCCTGCCTAATTGAGCGGCTGGCGCGCGTAGCGGGCGGTGCCGTGGCTCGAGTGACTGTGCCGTGATGCCGGGTCTAGTCCGTCATCGCTCATTGCCGGTTATTGACCGGCACATCCAAATCCGGATGCAGGGCGTCCCGCCCCGCTCATTCAGCGTGCGCCACACATTCTGGCCACCACGCGCCCATCAAATCACATATATAGTAGATCTACGCTGACGAAGCTACCGTGAGCAATGCTGTGAGTCAGGTATCCCCGGGAAACCACGGATACACCCGCATACGGATGCATCCGCGGCCGACTGTTTATTCACCGCTCCCGCCACTTCCACTAGCATTCACAGAGCATGCAGACATCAGCTCAACCATGCTGTAAGCAGAGCTATGCGTCAGACGATCCCGCGCATCGATATCCGGATGCAGCTCTCACCTGCCTATTCAGCCTGTCCCGGTCCGCATCTTGATCAATGTCTTGTGATGCTTCAAGAGCTGGTGCTCCGAAGTTGTCTGAATCCTTGCTACCCGCGCTTCAGCGTTGCTTGCATCTCCGACCGCTTCGCCGTACCCTCCGAGGCGCTTCATGTCTGTCCTAATTAGGAAACACCCGCTCACAGACCCATTATTGCTGTGGCAGTTCCTGTGAGCTTGAGTGGACTATTTTTTGACCGCTTCTGACAATAGATAAGCATATCTATCTACTCAAAATATCAGCAGATGGCGTCGAACACGAATGGCAGTGTTTCTGGAGCACTTGCGGCTCATTCCGGCCTTACTGCCTAATCGGGCAGCTTCCCGTTCTCTCACATCCTCGACACGCTCAATTCATTGATGTCATGAAAGTCTGTATTATTCCTCAGCTACATCAATATCATCGGCGTTGTCCTGGCTGATGTCTTCCTCGTCCTCTACCTCAACCTCTATGATGCGCGATACGGGAAGGCCATCTAATAACTCCTGGCCGAGGGCGCGAATACCCATCCAATGATCTTCAAGATCATGTGCCACTCTATCCTGAAGGCTTGCTTGTTCCGCCGCGAAAGCGCAAAGACCCTGTTGACATTTGTCATCAACTCCGGCTCGCTGTTCCAGGCCTCGCTGCCGCCACAATTCGGCATTCCACCTACGATACACGATGACGCGACGCATTTCTTCCAGTAGAAGCGCAACCTCCTCCTCCCAGCGCATCTTCCGCGCTCGGGCCTTACACCACTCAATTTTGAGGGCTGTCCAAAGTTGAGTTTGAATGCGACTAAGTACCTCAATTGGGGCTCACCTTCGTGAATGACTGGGTCGTCATTACGAGTAGCAACGCTCAACGCATTGGTAGGCTCCGCGTAGCTGTACCAAATCCAGGATAGTTGGCGGCGCCCCTCACCCTGAGAAACCACCGCGCTTTCAGTCGAGGGACCGGCAATCAGCTCATCGATGAGGCCTTGTTCCGCTAGAACTCGCCTCTCGGCAATCTCCTCCACTGTTAGCAAACGCTCGTTCATACCCCTGACGTCGGTGTCATTCAAGACACGCAGCTCCCGTTCCCAGGATCCGTGTTCGCGTAGTCGAAACAAAGCATTTCGTGCCCAACGATAGCGAAGCTTGCTAAGATATATGCTGACCTGGACCTTGCGCTGTACTCCTTCTGCACGGGTCGTGGGATTTTGGCCTGTAACATTCCGTACAGTGAATAGATGGCCGGCAGAGCGTGTACGTAGCCCTTGGCGCAGGGACTCTAGGGCGTCCCTGCACTCTGCCTCGCGAAGCCGTGTCTCCGCGCTCACAAGTCCCGCGACGCATGCACGAGGAAGCCCCCGATCAGCCGAACGAAGTTCGGATGGGAGAAACAGCTTCGTTTCCTCAGGCAATACAGAAGCGGGGGAGTCGAGGACCTTCTTCTGATCATCGGTCAGGTATTCTCTGAGTTTCGGCATGAATGACATCTGGAGGCGACGGAATTTCTTCAGGTCACGAAGAATGATATTTCGTTGACGCTCCATGTTCAGCTCTTGGTAAGTCGCTCCAGACCTCCGGGCCTTGATCTCCCAGGCAAGGCTGCGTCTATCGTGCACAGAATTAATATCACTATGTCCCTGATCTCTCAGGGAAAGCTCACTGTTTCTCCTCGATTTCAAGGCCAAGAGCAAGGAAAAGACTCATGCTTGATTCGTGTGAGACGGAGCCGCTCTGTAAGCTGGCTTGCTCCTCCTGGGCCAGCTGGAGCTGTACATCCTTCATTGTCTCCTTATTCTGGAGATGCGGCTCATACGGACAGGGTTGCGAGTGATCTCGCTCCCAGAGAACAACTTCACGGGCCCAGGTCCCCACGACATCGGTACCACAGAAGGTGACCATCCCTGCATTGAATTCATTGAACTCCGTAGCGTGTGTACGCGCTTCTCGAATTGCTTCCGCAAGACGAGTGAGAAGGACACGACCTAGGTAAGTATCAATCAATGTGCGTCAGATTCATGATACTGATTCAATTATGGCGAACATACGGAAGGACTGGACGACACAATAATTATGTGCACCAAAAATGTCATCCAGGGTATCCTTACGGGCCCCTGGACCCATCATTTTTGTCTGAGCGGCTGCGCGATTACTTTGCGCCCAGTTCTCTTCAATTGTTTCGCTGTGTGTCCTTCCGGCGCCAACCAGGAAATTGAATGAATACAGAGCATGACATTGCACCTTTACTAAACTCAATATCTATCACACATGTATCGACAGAAATGACATACACGATGTGCCCACAGATGAAACTTAGGCACACATAAGCGAATTCGGTTGGGGTCGAAATCAAGGCGCCACTCAAGCGGCAGCTGCGTGAGACGATCCGGAAAGTGCACACCCCAGATGCAAACAATGTCATATGACAACACCAGGTCTAGGCGTGAGTTATCGCCACCCATGGAAATTGCCACTAGCGGATCGACGTTGCAGAAGCTGCGATCTCAATCAGGTCAGCTAGCACAGAAATTGTATCAATCACGTACCGTTCCCCGCGCTGAAGATCACCCATGCCGTTTGGTCGCCAAACACCGTGTCGCGAGCAAGTAACACCGGCAATTCCAGTTGTCCGGAGACCCTTAGCATTCTTCAAATCTGCCAAGAATGTTGCCTGAATTGATATCAGAAACGACCGAGCTCTTTCTCACTGAGGGGACGCATACTTACCTTGAATCCGGAACAAGTCGCCATGTCCTCCTGACTAACAAAAGAACGAATGTGTTCATTGTATGGCGCCTGCTCGATGAAGAAGGCCCATCCATCTCCAAGTGGAGGATCACGCTCTGTCGTCGATACGACAGCATTCCGCAAGCGAAAGTTCGCATCAATAGCCAAGAACAGGGTATAGATGAACCTGGTCATGTCTGTCAGATTACCCATCAACTTGACTACACTATGAAACACGCACTTTTTCTCCGCTGACGTGGATTCCCAATTGGGGGGAAGATTTCTTTTTGGATGTGGACAGGCAGGGCATGCGACTACGAGCTCGCCCAAGGAGGTACCCGAGATGCCGGTCGATGCGTGTCCACGGCCCGCGCGCTTCAATAATTTGAGGTGGCGCCATTGTCGGATGCTACGGAGGAGTACTTTGTAGCGCTGAGGTGGCGGATGTAGTGTACGATGTTCCGTCATTGTCTCCAGAGCTTTCCAAAGGTCCCACGCCGGTAGTTTGCCGAGACAATTCAAGTTGTGAAAGAGGCGGAGTAAGCTAAAACTCAAAGCTGTACGAGGCTCTCGGGGAGTTGAGGGGTACCATGAGCCTCGAAGGAGTTGCACGTAGTTAGGCGCAGCGGCCGAGCAGCCGCAGAAGTGCAGAGTTATAGAATGAATACCATTTGTATGTAGGACTGTGAATGCTTGAGTTGTCGTGATCGGCAGGGGACAGCGTTGACCGGCAGGATGACCGAGTTGAACAAAAGCGCCTATTTCCTTCAATGAGCTCGACTCAAAGAAGGCACCATTCCATTTCTAGGTGAGGGATTGACTCATCATATCGTATCAGGTAAATGATGGACATACCTCGATCCAGTGGAGTGGCAGCATCGAATGCAGGGATACGCAACAGTCCGGACACATCATACCCGTCGCATGGCACTCATTCTCGCAGCAGCGATACATGGCCGGCTTAGAGATCTCGTTTGTCGAACACCGAGTGCACATATTAACACTATCACCACAGCCGTCCAGCCTGAGAAGCTCCTGAAGGTAAGACTCCCGAAAAGGGCGCCACATTGACATCGGATTATCCTACAAAAACAATTACACGATTAGACGCAGCTGAGACGTGTATTCGACAGAAACTAGTGCTTACGCTACTTTTGTATCGCGCCTTGACACGGATGACGACTCCATGATCGGCCGGATTCGCGTCGCGCTCAGACTGTGACTCCACGTTCTCTCCTAGCAGGTATGAGAAGCTGTCTACGGAGTCAGCCAGAGCGGCGGCATGCAGGTCCTCCTGTTCCTCGAAAGGTGGGGCGTCCAGTAGATCTGCCACTTCCTCAAGACGTCGCTCCTTCCAAACTGTGCGACGGCCATCGGCCGATACGTCCAAGGTCAGAGCAGCGGGAGCGCGAGTGTCGACATGTTCAGACGCGATAAAGGTCGCGACTTTGCCTTTCTTGCCACGGGGTATCATGCGAGCGACAGATCTGTGAAAGAATATGACGGAGTGTAATGAGATGTCGAGAGAGTGTACTATGCTGCTGACAATTTATACCAAACCTCAGACTTGACGATAACAGTGGATTTGTGAGCCAAGCGGTTTCTGGCATGCCATAATGTTATCAGGATGGTGTGATTTGTAGCGATAGCTCACTAGCAAGCAATGGGAGCATGCACTGTATATTGCAAAGTAGCTACACAGGCGAACGACTACATACTGGGAGAAACAAATACTCACAGGACACCGATCTTCGTACTCGCTATAATATCCCAAGACGACGGATGGGGAATGTTGAAACCACATGCAATCCGCATGGTACGACGAAAAACCGACGTTATCAAGGGTAGAGGATGTAAGTTGAAGGACGCGCATGCTTAACGGAACGAGGTGCAAGATGTCAGATGATACCAGATCAGTAAGTAATCCGAGTCCATCTCTGCCTTTCACGCCCATCATCCCTCTTCGGCTCATGTCCACGGGGTCAGCTCTCACTCCAGACCACACCGTCTGCGCCGATTCTCCCACAGGCTTGCGTAGCCCGAACCTTTGCGTCCCAGACTGGACGTGCAACGTTGGCGATAAATCCCGAGAAGAGCACGACGAATTCTTTCTGGTGCGACATGGATCAATGGTCGGCGTATTTTCAACTCGGTATGTTTGGATTCTCTTTTCGAATGGCCATCGGCTATGTCTAATCAGAAAGTAGCCTCCTTGCTGATCGCCTTATCGCCGGTCGGAAGGGCGGGGCGTATGATATCTGTACTTCTTGGGAGCAGTGTGTAGCGCGATGGCAGCTGCTTTGCGACCAAGGAGAACTCGGCCCTCACCACTGTCCGTATGCAACACCCGACTCGGAGCCCGTTCAACAACGCCAGCGCAAACCTTTCCCAAAATTCATCCCCGACTCCGCATCGTTGCGGACAACAAACAACCGCGGCTTCGACCCACTCACTCTCCTCCCTGATGTTTCTCGCGCTCCAAGTGCGCGCTATGCCCTGTATGTTGATGGTTCCCAAACTATAGACGTCTTCGCCGATTTGTGCGTTCTTTTCCTTATCTCCACGACGAACATCTCATCACAACCTGACCTAGGAATGAGGCGGAGCTGGCGCTGTCTGATTCGCTTGCACGGGGAGATGCGGCACATTTGCGTGTAGGTTCTACAACACTACAGGTACTGCCTTCTCATTTACGATAACCACATCCGACAAATTATACATGTCTTCTACCATCACTACAGTGTAAGCCAGGTCTAAGCACCCCATTGAGCACTCCACGTGGCTGATATTTTGTCTGCCCTGTAACTTGCCTGTAACCCTGCATTTCTCGTCTATTTTTCGTTCTCTCCGTGTTTTGCCAACTTTGCAGGACGGTACACTCAAAGTACGATGCCACGACCGAAAGCCAATCCCGGCAAACGTGGTCCCAAACCCTGGATCTTTGGTACCAAGATCCCCTTCTTTGAATCGGCCAAGGACGAATGGATGGAATCCTGCAAAGCCAAAAGCAATGCGCAGTGGTCGCGCACTATGGCGATTCGGTACTATGTTGCCTACGGAGACTTGGACCACATGGTGTGTTTACACCTCCCCGTTACGAGCCTAGCTGACAGCCCCCCAAGAAAGACCTCGAAACGACGCCGCCTATGCCCACGGACGCCGAGGTTGCGAAATGGGAGCAAGACATTACCGCTCTCCCTCCAGCGGAGGCGAAGGACCGCGAAGATACAGTGCTCGAACGAGCCAAGGCACGTAGTCAATTGTCTGCACTGAGAATCGTCTTACCCCGATTGCAGAAAATTCTTGGTTGGTACCGACACACATACGGGAATACGAAGGACAAGAAGGACGAGGTCATCCTTCAGACCATGATATCCAACATGGACGGGAGCAAGGACAAGCCTCGACGTACCCAGCTCATCCAAATGTACACGAATGTCAACTGGGAGCATGGTTTGCAGCTTGCTGTCAAGACCGAGCACGACAGGGTCATTGCAGCCGCCGCTGCCGCGTACGAGGAGGCCCTCAAGACGGATCCCAGCGCGACCCGTCGAGACCACGAACCTTATCTTTCGGTACAACGTCGCGTCGTCGATGACAGGTGGAGTCAAGAAACCGAGACCGTCCGCAATGACATGAAGCGTCTAGTCGACGAGAAGTGGGAGCAGGATACGGCCAACTATGAAGCCACGAAGGCAGCAACGCTCTCGCCCGCCAGATATCAGAAGTAGGTCGATAGCCTGCAATCTTAGCTCAGTACTGATTCCCTCCAGCGCTCTCGATAAAGGAGCCGCGTACTTGCAGCGCGTGGCGGACACTGTTGCCTCACACATGGGCATGGTCTGCAGCATCCTCTTGTGCGGTCCCATTGCCGAGCACGACGGTCGCATTGAGTGTCGGGGGTATGTGTTTTTTTTTCTTCTTTTGTTACCGCCGGCTCACAGTGCCACTTAGTATTCATTCTGGTCGGACTGTTGCTTCTGGTGCGAAATGGAACGAATTCGACGCCGCCGCGTATCAGAAGGTTGAGGAGACCATCATCAGATTTGGGGCGAAATGTTTCAGTAAGTTTACATTCTTCTGTCACTCCAGCAATCGACTAAAGTACATTGTTTCTAGCGGAAGCTGACCTCGCAAGTCGCGCTATGGGGTCGTTCCCCGAGCCCGAGTGCCCAGAGCCCTCAACGGATACACCACCTAGCACTGCACCGGGATCTGGTACGATGACGGCCGCGGGATCTGGTTTGACGACCGAGGCTCCCGCCGCGGGATCTAGTATGACTACCAATGCTACTCCGACCTCTACAGCACCTCCTGCGCATGCTCCGGCAGCTCCGCCCGCCCCATTGACGTCGAGACGCCCCCTCAACAAGGAGTTCGAGGCGTTACTCTCTCTCCTTCCGGACGAAGGGCGCCGTGATTGTCTCGCAGAGCTAAACGCGATGCCGAATATATCTTTTGACCGGGAGCTGAACATTGCATATAGTCATGCGCGGCTCCTCGCTATCATGCCCGACTCACCCTTGAACGGCACCTCTATGCTGCACAGGTATCTCCCGAAGGATTCTGAAAAGAAAAATCCCTGGCACGAGATGCTCTTTGGAGGTGATGAACTCGGCAAGGAGGGGAATGAAGGAGAAGAGGATAGTTTACCTAAAGACAGTAAGCACAACGATATCGACTTGGGTGAGAACACTGACAGTGCCCCAGCCAGTTCTCCCGGCCGCGCCGCCTCCGCCAATGTTGGTGATGGTCCTACTCCCATCTTCACCACTCCCGCCGCCGCCGCCGCCGCCGAATCCCCCCCCGCCGCTGCTGAATCCCCTCTCGCCGCCATCCCCGCCCCAGTCGTCATCGTCGCCGCCGCAGATTCGACCCCGTTGCACATCCCACCTCTCCAGCAGACGTCAGTGGTTCACCACCGGCTGTTGATGAGGATGGCGACGTTATCATCGCCCCTCTCACGGAAATGCACGTTGACGACGGGCTTAGGGATGATGTTGGTGATCTCAACTGGAGCCAGGTAGATGAGTCAAATTTCTGGCCTGAACTTAAGCAGGCGTTCAAGGCATTCCAGCGTGGTTCCGCTTGGGGAACAGTCTGGATTGGCTTGATTGACTCCTTCTTGGTCTTTGAGGAGATGGCTGGATTTGTTGATGACGGCAAGATCAAGTTAGGCACCGACCATCGTCCGTCAGTCATTGCGGACTTCATGCGCCAGCGCCGCAATTGGTCAAAGAAGTGGCCCGTCGGCGATCTCGATACCTTTGTCGCGTCGTTCTGGAAGTGGTGGCGCTCTCTACAGCCCGCCACCCGTATTCACGAGGATCAGCTCATCAAGCCAGACTTCGTTGATTGGGACGGGCTTCAAGACAAATCAGGTAGGAACGGGGTCAGCCTTGTGATTGGAGTTTTGCTGTGGTGGGGGGAAGCGATCTCGGACCTCACTGATGTGACAGGTTCGGCGAGGCGTGAGGACTGGGTCCTTGCCGTCACAGATGTAACGTGGGCCTTGGATAACATGATCCGCCACGCCACATTTCGGAAAGTCTCGAAGATTAGTTCGGCTTCGACGTTGGCAAAGCGCAGTGCCGCTGAAGCCGAATTGGATAAGGAGAATACCCCATTAGCCAAGGTAAGTACGACTTCGTCTTTCATGCTCGCGAAACTAACATCTCATCCATAGCGATTGAGGAGCAAGTTCACGGCCTAACTGTGTGTAGACTTTGCCAAAGTTCACTTCATCCGCACGCATCCAACGCACTTTTCACAGTACAGACTTTATTTTTACCTAGAACAACTACTTAGATACATATCTTTGACGTGTAATACATTCGTGTCTGCCGGGCGCTAGGTTCCCGCCCTGTTCGCTCACCTTGGGCGGCAGGTCGTTCTTCACGCCAATATCCCAATTAGGAAGTTGGTGACGACTTGGTCGTTCAGCAGCGGGAAACACTGCCAATCGTGTCTGGTGAAACTGAATTCAATGGAACTAGTCCTGAACGTAGGATATGAGCCCAAAAAATAGTTGATTGGTGGCGGGAAGTCTTAGCATGCGTTAGAAAAAGGCACGTTGGACAGTCACCCGAAGTTCCGGGCTGCCCTAGATGACGTTGCCGGAATCGTGACCTGGTTCCGGCTTCCGGCCATTGATGCTGAGTGATAATATGGCACGAACGCCCGACATGTACAGGTTTTATCAGTATGGTGGGTCGAGGTATTGGCCTCACAATGATGTTTTGACTGCCAGATATGTGTGACGCCGCCCGAGCACGATCAGCAACTGGATTGTTGGATTTGGGTGCAAAGTAGCCCGTGTACGGCTGCCAACTGAGACTCAGCAGTACGGGAGTATGTGCTCTGTGAAGTCTGCATGCTCTGTGAATGCTAGTGGAAGTGGCGGGAGCGGTGAATAAACAGTCGGCCGCGGATGCATCCGTATGCGGGTGTATCCGTGGTTTCCCGGGGATACCTGACTCACAGCATTGCTCACGGTAGCTTCGTCAGCGTAGATCTACTATATATGTGATTTGATGGGCGCGTGGTGGCCAGAATGTGTGGCGCACGCTGAATGAGCGGGGCGGGACGCCCTGCATCCGGATTTGGATGTGCCGGTCAATAACCGGCAATGAGCGATGACGGACTAGACCCGGCATCACGGCACAGTCACTCGAGCCACGGCACCGCCCGCTACGCGCGCCAGCCGCTCAATTAGGCAGGACCCCGTATCATAATAGGACCCGCCCATAATATAATACATACCCCCGCTCCAGCAGCAGTCTTAATTAGAGGCTGTATTGTAATACAGTGCCCTCTTATTAGAGTACTGTATTATATTATGGGTACAGCATAGGGTGACGAGTCGTCATAGAATCGGAACACATTATTACACACCTTACCACGTATATCCGGCCGGCTCGCACGTACAATGTAGGGAAGCCATTCATGGTTATTTGTTGGGCCTTGAATCGCGGTCGTAGATAGAAGAATACATGTTGCATGCAATTTAGTCCGACAACCAGGTGCATACGAAATATCCATAGAACTACATACAGTACAGGTAAGCATACGAGAATCTATATGGGAAACATACGCGGGAGCATACAGAAGAGAGTATGAAAATCTATGATTGTAGAGGAGTGGGGCGTCTGCACCGCCAAGACCTACATCACCCGCCACTTATTCGTGCTCGTGCTCCACTGGCGCGACGATGTCCATGTTGACCGCCGCCGCCGCCGAGCCCGAAACTCTGACCTCAGCCTCGTTGTCCTCCTCGACAATGATATTGTCGTCTTCGCCCTGCTGCTCGTCATCGACAGAGATACGGTCCTCCTCGTCGCCCTGCTGCGCATCATCGACAGGGATACGGTCCACCTGCTCCTCATCAGTGAAGCTGGCGTCGTCCTCGTCCATGTCTTCGTCGAGTTCGATGAACTCGACATCAGCGTCACCTTCGATGTCATCCTTCTTTCCGTTGCCTCCAATCATGCCCGCCTTCTTCAAATTTGCAATCTGCGCAGGTGTTGGATCAGGGTAGGCTGACAATGCCCTTTCGGAGTATTTGGCCTTGAATTCCTCGTCCGGCATGCTCAGAACCTCTATCGCAAATAGACCAGAGTGCTCCGTCTGGAACTGGGCTTTCAAAGCGTCTTCTTCATCACGGTGAGGAAACGCGACACCGTATTGGGATAGGTCGAACTGTTCCTGGGCTGTCAATTCAGTCCTCCAGAACGATGGCGAATGGTAGTCGCGTGCAACTGCCTCGGGTGCTTCTTCGAAGAGAGGAGCAAGCGATTCCCCTCCGTATACTCGTTTCCTCTCCTTGTCTTTGCTGAAAAAAATGGTAAGACACAAGAAGCAGACGGACACGACGTTACATACGTTGCGATACCATTCCGCTTTTTGTAACCAGCATAGCGAGTATCGAGATATTGTAGAAACTCGGTCACGGTCTGGCTACGTCCCTCCTTGCGGCGAACCCGCCAATACTTCTTGTCTTCAGAGAGCTCGTCGTCCGAGTGTACCTCCTCCACGCTGACAAGATTGTGGTATCGGGGAGCCACGCCGAGGGAAAGGCACATGGCCAGCCGATTGTGCATCATCTGGAAAAGTGTTAGCGAAAAGAAGTATGCTGACTAGGTGAGCTACTCACCTTCTGGCGCTGTATGCGCGCCTCAGCCGAGAGTCTACTCTTCTCGTGAATCCCTTCGGACCTGAGTTCCGCGTTCACCTTCGATCCCATCAACTTGTAGACGAAATGCCGGTAGATAGACTGTATGAGGGGTCGATCGTGAAACCAAGGTTGGAAGCGGACCTCTGCGGGAGGATAGACGGCCATCAAGCCCATGGTTTGGAAGGTACTCAGAGCGATCCCTTCGTGAACGAGGTTGTAAGGTGACTCGGGGCTGTTGCTGGAGCATTGGGGAGCGAAGACTTCTAGACCAAAACGACCGAGAGCGGAGAACAAGGAAGCCAAAGTGCCCTCATCCACTTTGCTGATGGTCTTTTCAATCACGCTGGTGCCCTGAGCCGCCGTCTCCTTGACTTTCGCGGCCTTGTTGATGCTCGCCTGGTTGGCCGCTTTGGAGGATGACATGATGGCTTGGACGGTCGCTTCCATGTTGGCCTGCGTGGAAGCAGTGTCTTGCCAGGCCTTCACGGCTGCGGCAGAAACGGGAGGTGGGATCGAATCGTCGTTGTACAGTCCCCAGAGCAACCGAATATGAAGATAAACCCAGCCCTATAGCACGATGGTTGAGACGCGTGAATAGAGAAGAAACGGATGACGTACTTTGAATTTCCTCAGCGCGGGGGTGTCCCTCTCTTTCTTGGGCTGTGGATCCTCGTCATCGGACTCTTCGCTGGAATCAGCGTCGGACGAAGAGGCAGACGAGGAGGATTCGGAACGGCTGCGCCTACGCCGCCTCTTTCGCTCCTTTTCCTTTCCCTTGCCGCGGATCGATTGCTTCTTGGCCTTGGAAATCTCCTTTGCCCTCTCCCTGGCCTTCGACGTCTGCTTCCTGGTGGATTTCTTTCTCTCCTGCGGCGGCTTGGCCTTCTCTTTCTCTGCCTGCCGAGTGGCCTTGGCCTTTTCCCTCGCTTGCTGCTTCTCCGTCTTGGCCTTCTTCGACGGCGAAGGCGTGGTAGGAGCTACACTGCTGGTACGTGGGCGCTTCCTGCCTCGAGGGGGAGTTATGTTGCCTTGCATGGAGACGTCGTCGCTGGTGCGAGGATCGTTGGTGTTCGACATAGTGAGAACTGGTGAGAGGAAGTGTGGACTGAAGATGGTGGAGGAATAGTTGACTGCAGATGAAAGAATGAAAGAAGTGAAAGGACGTGTTGTCATAGGATAAGGGCCACGCGGTCCGGACATTGTCATGTAGGGTCCGCACGAGGCAGTGTCGCGTACAGACAGTACTATAATGCCCCAAAAAGTATTAGACAGTCTTCGTTGAGGTTAGACGACGTGATTAACACACCAATAGTAGTGTAGCATTCATCGACTCGCGCAAGCCAAGCCCAAAGTTTCATATGACTGTATTTCCTGTTCGTCAGTACTAGCATTCCCACTTCATTGTCCTCAATCACATCTGGGTATATTTAACGCGCTACTTGGTCACCCGGAGGCTAAGCCCAAAACCCACGACAAGGGGGCGCGCGGATGCCAGCACCCGATTTTGGGGGCCCTCACAGAGGGTACGGTTACAAGATATTGATCGATTGATGATGCTATGTTACAAGTAGATGCCAAGATGAAAATTTGCGGTCCCAAACAACCATTATTCGTCTGCCGGGGATCAGTGAGCAGGCAGGATGAGAACTAACAAACTGACTGTCTTGTTCTTCCTGTGTCGAATCGCCCGAGTCCTGATCATCTGTGGGCTTGTTGGAAAGTGTGACGGTATAGTGAATTGGTGAGATTCACCGTCATCCTCATCCTCTTCGGATGAGCCGGTCGAATCCTCTTCTTCGAGCGCTGAAGACGGCTGTGATAAAAAAGTTACGCAGGACGGACTCGATCTGACCATTGCGTTTTCGATGCTCGTCTCGCTCCCGCTGTCTCTGCTCCCGTCGCTCCTGTCGCCTCTGCTGGGTCAGGTTTGCAAGGTACTCTCGGGCAGCACGAATCTCTTCGTCATCGAGTTTTTTTTGATTCCCTGCGACACATCACCACATTAGGCGCAGCAGTGGTACAAGAGAGTGCACGATGAGTAGCTTACTGATATGCTCCGCTGATGCTCGAATACGCCTACGAGGCCAAAGTTCTTCCTCCCGGTGACCGGTATCCTGTTCCACGCGGGCCCACCACGCGTCCAGCAGCGCGTCAACTCCTGACTTTTCGAATGTCGACACCGGTTCCCACCGACTTGACGCAGTCAACAAAATGAATTATTTAAGTGCGGTTGGGACTGACGGTGGTTCAGGACGCGAAAATAGATGGGATTGGATTACGAGGTATTCGGATCGGTGGCGGCGGCGGTGCCATCGGGCTGCTATGATGCATCCTGGAGAGAATCACTGAGATGAAATGAGCGCAACAAGCTACGCACTTGGCTTGAGAATTCCTCCTTCGGGCATTTGGGAGTGGCGGTTGTCTAAATATCTTGTCGTGAGCGAGTTGCAGCCCACTGCTAATTCGGCTGGCCACGACCGCAGGTACCTCACACACGGTAGTCTTATCGCGATGCAAGACATTCGTATTCACATTGGCTGCTACTTTACTTGCCGAGACAGGCGACTCACCGATGACTTCTATGACTCTCGGCTACTTATGATCGTGGTACGAAGACAAGTAGGAAAAAATCACATGCACGCCGAGGACCTAGGCAAATCGGCAGCTCAACGTTAAATCCGTCTTCTCGGACTTAAGGTCCTCGGCAGAATTTGATTACACTGCCGAAGCGCCTGAGGGATACGAACGAAGATCACCATCACATCGTAGAATACCATTGAATTGAAAAGGGTTTTAACATGGCATCCTATTAAGTCATAATTCTTTCATAAGGAAACCGGTTCATTGCCCGCATACTGTTTGTAACACTGTGATCCACTTTAAAGATGCCTAACGATATCCTTCTCGATAGCGAGCGCCCAAATCTTATTTGCCTCCTCTTCCGTCCATGTAGGAAGAGGCAGTCTGCTACCCATGTTGGGATTCGCTTTCAGTACAGCTTGGCGTCCCCGAAAGCAACCCGGCTTCTCGCCAACCCAGACCACCCAGAAAGCCCTCTCAGCAGCCGCGTTGTCATCGAAGGGCGGATAAGGGAAGCTTGTGCGGCTTGGCTCTGGACCTCTTGATTTGCCCATATTCGGCGGTCCCAAGGATTCCAAGTCTTTCACAGTTGGCGCTGGGGTTCATGTTCATCAATCTGCAACGTTGTTTAAGGGAGGGAGGAGACGAACCATCGGCCAGAGTATGCTTGGAGGCTACCGCCATGAGTTCCTTTGATGTATAATTCCACCGCCGCTCGCCTTGGGCCTGCAACCTTTTCGGCGCTGATCGTGCTTTGACTCGAGACCGTGCTGGAACGCAGCATTATTAAATTCGATTATCATCATGAAATCAAGAATACGAACGTCTGCGAAAGCATATGAAAGCAGTGGCCAGCAGAGCAACGGTGAAGATGACGGTAGGATCATGTGAGAACATCAAGGCAGTGGCAAGAAAGGCGATGATAAAAAAGATGGCGAGAAAGATGGTGGAAGATATGCAAGCAGCGGCCAGAAATGCGAGGGTGACGATGACGGTGAGATCATTCGAGGCCATGAGAGCAGTGGCAAGGAATGCGATGGTAAAGAAGATGGTGAAAGCCATGTCGGTCAGTGGCACTGATCGCGCGTTTTTGGGGCGTGTCACCTGGCTCCTCACAATGAATGCCTCCGAGGCACATGTCGGCTAGAAACGCGTGTTTCTTGCATCCAACTCTTGATGATATGCGGCACCTCCCTGGACAGCTTCATTGTTATCGATTCATGAGTTTTAATCTCGTCTTGTAAGTATAACTTACATACCTCCTAAGAACGCCACACTTTCTCGCCAGTCCGAGAAAAAAGTCCGCTGGGATTCTTAATGCCAAAGATGTCGGTTCGAAAGTTAGGGATTCGGGTAGCCATAAGAGCATATACATACCCTATCGGAGATCGCCACGGCTCCTCGCTTCTGCTGAGGAGAGAAACGGTTTTAGGCGTTCATGTACGATGCGATGGGCATATCTGAGGGCCCCCAAGACAGCTATATCACTGTCGGTTCGAAAGTTAGGGATTCGGGTAGCCATAAGAGCATATACATACCCTATCGGAGATCGCCACGGCTCCTCGCTTCTGCTGAGGAGGGAAACGGCTCTAGCCGTTCATGTACGATGCGATGGGCATATCTGAGGGCCCCCAAGACAGCTATATCACTGTCGGTTCGAAAGTTAGGGATTCGGGTAGCCATAAGAGCATATACATACCCTGTCGGAGATCGCCACGGCTCCTCGCTTCTGCTGAGGAGAGAAACGGTTTTAGGCGTTCATGTACGATGCGATGGGCATATCTGAGGGCCCCCAAGACAGCTATATCACTGTCGGTTCGAAAGTTAGGGATTCGGGTAGCCATAAGAGCATATACATACCCTATCGGAGATCGCCACGGCTCCTCGCTTCTGCTGAGGAGACACACGGTTTTAGGCGTTCATGTACGATGCGATGGGCATGAACGAAGCGTTCCAGAATGTGTTCATTGCTCTCGGTTCATGAATACGGCTTCGAATAGATATTAGAATGGCCTTACCTGCTCGAAGAGCGCAACGTTACGATCCTGCTTTTCGGATGGAAGCGGATTTTGGATAATCATGTTCGATGCATCGTGCCACTTGGAGGACGTCGTTGGCTCGTTTGCGCCACAGGAGACACAACGTGTTGAATCTAATTGAACCGGCATGGACTGTCCCTGTATCATATTTCTCTCAGTCTTTCGCCAGTGGCGACACAGGATCTCACACTATACATATACAGTACCCAATTCATTTCTTGACAACATTGTAACGCCCTGTTTAATATATTCCCTCGGACCGACGATGGTGGAGAGCAGGCAAGGCGGAAAAGCTCACGTGTTTCCCGGCAGTGTGATCAAATCCAGCCGAGGACGTTAAATCCGAAAAGACGGATTTAAGGTCGAGCTGCCGATTTGCCTAGGCACTCGGCACACACGTGATCTTTTCCCGCTTGCTTCCTGCCGCCAAGTGATTAAGCAGCAGCGGCGGGAACAAGCAGGTAAGTGCCTTCCCCTTCATTGTAGAGTAGAGTAGATGCAAATATACCGGTTCGAACGAATTTCCGAATCAGTGAAAGCCTGATTGCCAAATGGCAGCAGAAAAATGCAGGGAGAGTCCAGGTCGCTGATACCAATTTCTTCTAGATGGATCTTAGTGAACTGTTCGACGTCGAGGCTGAGGAGTCTTTTGCAGATGGGGAGGATGAGGTTGACTATGAGGATGATTTGGAAGGTGTGTAACTAAACCATTGGACGCCGCGCACCAAACTTATTTAGCCTATATCATCACAGGTTTCATTGACGACGGAGCCAATTTTCAACCCTCACAGCGTCAAACCACCCCCTCAGAATTGCAATCCCCTTCATCCTCGAATCTCCCTCTACCGCAATCAGACGCCTCTCATGACAGACACGGCTGGGTGGACCATCTTGCGGTGAGATACGCGTCGGGGCAGGGCCAAACCTTGCCAAGACCATCCTTGCCCACGGACAACGATGACTGCCCTCTGGAGAAACATCTCCTCGAACGGGTCTACACAGACCCATATATCTACATCGTTCTTTTGTATTGCAAGGTTGGTCCTTCTCTGATATCTTCGCATGCGCCTAACTCTCATTTCCAGACTGGCTGCAAACCCGCAGTGTTGTCACGCCTTGTCGAGGTGAAGAGTTCTCGCGCCGAGCTGAACATTCTCGATGCTGTCCCACACCCACTCATCGACGGTGTCTTCCTCATCCTGGAGCGCGACTTTAATCCCCAGATTGGCTACGTGCTCCAGTCAATCCCTGCCTGTGTCCGTTCTAGCTTCTTCCCGGCTGCAATGCGCTCCATCGGCAATCCTCCTCCTAATCCCCCTCGCTGGCGTCCATTTCGTGTTTATATCTCCGATGTAATAAACCACGCCGCCTTCCTCAAAGTCATAAAAGCTCCCCCCATCCCCCATCTAGGCGGCAAGTGGGTTCAAATCCCAACGGGCTTGTACCAAGGGGATGTTGGGCTTGTTATTCGTCAATACGTCTCTGATGAGGATCTTGCCAGGGCAGAAATCTTACGAAGGAGGATCGACAGAGCACAGCGCACGGCAGCGGATAAGAGGCAGGAGATTTACACTCTTAGAATGCAGCAACAACCGGAGCTGGATGCTGCTCGGGAGAGGACTTCGAGGGAAGTGGAGGCGAAGACGCAAGAGGCGGGCCGGCCGCCTCAGACGGTTGACGCCCGTCGTGCTTGGCTGACGAAGAAGGCAGCTCTCGACGAGGAGGCCAAGAAGATCAAGGACGCTTATGCTGGAATGGAGGCGGAGGCGGCTCGTGCAGTAGAGGGGAGACAAGCAGAAGTCCGCCAAATCGAAAAGGACTGCGACGATATGCAGAATCAGCTTGAGACTCAGGATCCACTGTGCTCTATTCTAGTTGTCCCTCGTCCGCCAACGTACGATTTTGATTTGATGCCGCAGGAGGGAGATATCTTGGAGGAAGGGGTGGGGGAGGCTGTCGGCGAGGTGCGGCCCGTAGCGGGGGAGAGGAGGAAGAGGAAGAGGAAAGGGGGTGAGCAAGACGTTCGACGTCCACCTGCCCGACTGGCCCCACCAGGAAGTATTGCTCGGCCTGTCAAGGACCAGGAAGGGGAACTCCGCATCTATCAAGGCATCTCCCATCGTACCTTCGAGCACGATTTGGAGATCATCAATTTCCGTACCTCCGTCGTGAGACGTCATCTCACCAGCTACATCGAGCCCTCTCTCCTCGATACCTTTCTCAGGTCGCAGCATCCCACGTTGTCTTCTATGAGAGCCAATCCAAACGCCTCATTCCCTCTTCCTTCGAACTGGTTCTTAGCGTTCGGGGACCACCTTGAAGACTTTACAACAAAACAGTCAGGGACATACACCGTGTCCAGTCATTCATCGGCGACTGGCGTCGAGATCTTCGATGCTGATGGACAGGGCTTCTTCGTTCTCCGGCACCATCTCATGAAGGTGGTGCAAGTCGGCGATTTGGTCAAGTGTCGATTGTCAGACCAGGAGGATGTTGGACCAGGATTTGTTGTAGACATCTCGGAACAGGGCGGTCAACGGCATGCAACAGTGATGCTGCATACTCTCACAGTCATCGAGGATTGCGACGACGGTGATGCCGACGAAAGTGATGTCGATGAGAGGGATCCCGCGGATATAATTGTGCGTCTCCTATCATCCTTGCTTCTGGAGAGTGCATGCTCATATCTCGCAGTCCCGCAACGTACACGTCAAGCGCAAGGTACGCGTCAAGGATATTATCGAAGTCAGCGTACGTTCACGACTGTCCCTGCTCCCTGAGTGCATGCTCACATCTCGCAGTCCCGCAACGTACATGTCAACACTCTTCGGGTCCTTGACCAGCACTGGTACGAGAGTCCCGAGGAGACGACGGACGAACCGGCTCCCTTCTTGGGACACACAGGACCGACTCCTTGGTTGGGACGGAAGGTCATGATTGACGCCGAAGGTGATGTACATCACAAAGAGCAAGCCATCGTCAAGGACGTCATTTTGGACAAGGATGGAACGATTGCAGTCTCAAAACGCTACAAGACTGATGCTGTCACCATCGACTGCTACGAGAGAGTTCAAGTGAATCCTCAGCCCATCAACCAGTCCGTTTACGCCAACGGCATCCGGGTCGTAGTCCAGTTCACAATGGTTCGGGACCACGTTGTTCACGGGACATATTACTACGAGCAAGTCCGCGATTGGGAGTATGTAGTCTATAGCATTTCCTTGCGTTCAATACTAATGTGTTCTGACTCCAGAACTCGTTGGCCCCTTCGTATCGCCTGCCCTCTCCGCCGAAATCAGGCTGCATTTGAGGGACCGCTGGAAGTCAGACGTTTGGAATGGGGCGCCGATTATCCCAAGTGGGATCCGGAGGATCTTGCCAAACGGTCTGGCTGGTATCGGAGGGATGAGAAGGAAGGAAAAGCTCTCCAGCGTGCCCAGGAGTTGAGGTCGAATGATCCCACACTCCTCTCACACACCCCTCGAATGCCCCCACCACCCAAACCCCGCACACCCCCTCCCGAAACGTCCAAGGCCCATCCCCACTGGCTGGAGAGTTCTCGTCTCATCAACATGCATGTTGAGATTCTCTATAAAGTCATCGAGACAAAGTCACAGGGTGGCATACAGATGAAAAAGAGGAAGATAGACGAAGGCAAAGATGGTATCAGACTCGTCGCCACCCTAGCAACCAATCCCAGTGGGTCAAATCCTCCCAACGTAGTCCTTCGCTGTGCCGTCCAAACCCTGCTGCCGCAGAAGAAAAGTATTCTTGATGTGAACCTCTGCGAACCTATTCACCCAGGCGGGCGTTTCGGTAATAACTACCGATTGTACGCGTTTCGTGGACTACACGAAGGGGAGTTCATGCGTCCAGTTGCTCATCAGCAAACCACCGACGGGAAGCTTATGCATATGGGCATCTGGGTGGAAGCTCAGGCTGACGGAAAAGATTACGCCAAGAAGGTTGTCGAGGGCAAACCACAGACCATCGTCTTTCGCGATGAAGATTGCGTCCTTATAAAGGACACTCCAGGCGAACGCATCGCAAATCACGAGTGGGAGAAGATGCGGAGTGATGGCAAAGCCCAGTGGGAGGATATCTGGCGTAGCAGGATCGTTTAAAAGTGTACGCATAGACAGACTTTGTGTTAGAACCTTATATATAGATAGACGAACTTTATATGTAAGTGTATCGGTAGCCAGGTGAAACATTGTATTAAAGTACCCAATCATCACTCTATTATCGTAGCCCCGCTAGACGGCAAGATCTTCGGAGGCCTTGGCGGTGGGTCCAAATTTTCCCAACGAGTCCTTGGTGAAACGCTCTGGTCGAATTTGGACGGAGGAACAACGTATCATACGGGGATTGTACGGGAGGTAAGTTTGTATTCGAATCTTTGAGCTTCAATGACTCATGAATCATGCTCGGCCAACTTCACGGTCCGACGTGACTGAACATGGCTTGACTCGGATCCTACGTGCCGCCTCACCTCGTCTCCCCTACCTCATCCTTCTACCCCTCATACCTCCCCCTCTTCCGCCTCTCATTGCCTACCCTCCCCCTACATCCCGTACCCACCCCTTACATCCCCGTACCCTCCCCCCCATCCCCGTACCCTCCCCTTGCATCTCGTACCCACCCCCTGCATCCCCGTACCCTCCCCCTACATCCCGTACCCACCCCCTACATCCCCGTACCCTCCCCTATATCCCCGTACCCACCCCCTACATCCCCGTACCCTCCCCCCGCATCCCCGTACCCTCCTCCTACATCTCGTACCCTCCCCCTGCATCCCCGTACCCTCCCCCTACATCCCGTACCCTCCCCCTGCATCCCCGTACCCTCCCCTTACATCCCGTACCCTCCCCCTACATCTCCGTACCCTCCCCCTACATCTCCGTACCCCCCCTTCATCGTCCCCAGCCCTGCCCGCACCCCCAGCGTCTCCGCCCCCCCCCCCTTCCCCAGGGTCCCCGTCTCCACCCCCTCCGATCACTGCGTGCGAATTTCTTGGGTACCTCTAGGCAAAGCGTCCTAGGTGCGTTAACACTCGGACTACATTTGGTGCCTTTCAATACAGTAAACGCGCAGGCAGGAACAACTCACGTGAAACCAGAAGGGCAAAAAGATCGCTCCGAGGGGATCGATCAGGAATATCTCGTGTAACAGGAATTATTGGCCTTTGATGCCATACACAAACTTACAGAGCTTCAAAGGCACCACAAAATTGCCCTATACACTTCACCTTAACAAGATAGACTCGCGGAGAAATCAGCGAAGTTCTATGACGTGTAAAACACCCGAGATGATCGACCGCCGATACGTGTGCCTGCCCCATCATTCCTTATATGGACTCACCGCCTGTCTAGTAGAATATGTTGAAACTCGACTTGAACGCGAGTGTGAATGGAACATAGGTGGCATCGTTGCGTTGTCCTGTTATGTGTCGCTGGCATCGATCCATGAAGCTTAAAACTTCCTTGACATCAAACCACCAGCAGCACTTTCTACACACCCTCTCACACCTCAAAATCATGCCCATTCACTTCAAGTAAGTTTCCCATTTGATATGGCACACAATCATTGATTATATTGACAGGGAAATGGCCCTTTTTGCCCTGTATTCAATGGGAATGGGCCTTGTCCTATGGCAAGCTAGGTACATCATCATTTCACTTGATTTTCGTCTTATCAACCCTCTCTTAGGCTCCACCATGCAAACATCGTCCGCGGCGCCGCCTGGACGGTCGAGGCCGCGCTCAAAATCTATGGTAAGTGGGGTTTTTATTATATTTGTCTCTGGCGCCGGATCGGCCGGTCCGATTGCCGGCTGCATCTCGACACGTTCGCTCAACGTTGCGCAGGAGGCCCGTTGCGCGTTCAGCGCGAGTTTGACAATTTCAACCTTGACGCGGGACTCGAACAGAACGAAGAACGGTCCGTTTCTCATTCTATTCTATGTGCCTAAACTGATATGACGTACAGTGTGTGCTTGAACATCAAGTTGGATTGGGCCGTCCGTATGTAGGACATATTGAGCTGTAATGTAATCAGAAAATTCTACCTATATTGTAATCACAATCCGCCGCGTCCGTCCGTTGTCCGTCGTACGCTAATCTTTGGTATAATCTCGTCTCAGGCCGCTGGATCAACAACATGAAAGGGCCAAAGGGATAAATTCACATGTGAATACTATGTACTTATGTCTACGAGCTGGTTCGCCGGCTCACGAGCGTCGCCCGCAAAGTCCGAAGGTCTGCGACAGTTCAAAGACACGCAAAACACAAAGAAAAACCTGGCGAAAGCTCGAGTGTCTGCCGTTAAGGCAGACACTAGTGTCTGCCCTGGTCCCTGCCCCCGGTGTGAGGAGGCATAGTCGACGTAGGCCGGGGTCGTTCAGGAAAGTAGGCGCATATCCCAATAAGGGTGGCACAGGAGGTGCCGGTGGCGCCATGTCCCGATTAGGGTGAGTGCTGGATTGTTATTAGAGTCCCGTCAACACATATCCTGATTAGGTAGAAGACAACGCATGCCAAGAGCTGAAAGAGTATTGGTGCTTTACCGAGCTGGATTTGGATGGGTTCTGAGCAATATATCAACAATTTTTTCCCTGCGGGGCCTGGCGCGACCGGTCCGAGACCCGTGTTATGTGGCTGTGCATGACTGGCCATATTTGCCACCCCGTCCGGGTGCCTCACGGCACTCTAATTTGGCTAGAAATGGGTACATTGCCTGAGCAAACTCCTTGAAGAACTCATCGGTTCCTATCCTCCAAGTCACTAAGACAATACTGAACGACACCACTTGGCGTTAGACCCTTGTGTTCGTTAGAAGGCCGGGTTGCAAGTAGTTCTGCCTTGCGATCATGCTCTGTTGTGAAGTATTCGCCTTTGAGGAGTTTAGTTGAGTTTGAACGAGTGTTGTTATCGTCTGAAACACCTTACGGAACCTTTGGTCCCAGTCCAAGACACTAGAAGTTTGGTTTCAGGACAAGGAAATCACCTTACTTGGTAGCAGTCCAGTAGCAGAAACACCTACGGTAGCAGCCTGCCATAAGACAATCGCCTTGTACAAAAGAACGATCAATAAGAAGGAGCTACATTGCCTTGCGCTGTTTAAGGTCTCCGTACATTGTGACTTCGGCCTACGACTTTCAGATTATCTTGTTCGACTTTGTGAATCAATCTCCCTACACCCCCTAAAACTACTCGAACGCAAGTTCGGAATACATCTCTATTGTTCCAGTACCAAAAGTACTTGTTCCTTCGAACAACTACATCAGCCTCGCTCCCACAAGGAGTATTAGTGAGATATAAAGGATAGATAGGATAGATTTCATAGTCCCTTTTTAGAGGTATATTTCGAACGTGCATATCCATATACCGCCTTTGCCCAGGCGCAAATGTGCGGTTCCCTTGATAAAAGATAAGCTAAGGGCCAGATTCTGTGAACACAAGCCTTACCGGCCAACCGGGGTCGTGAAATCAACCTGGAGATAGAGCTCCTCAACAAACTCAACGGCGTTGACACGCTTTATGCGCGCCTGAGCCTAGAAACCGAGAATTTTGCGATTTCTAGATAAGACTCGAAGCCGAAATGCACGATACATCTAACGAGAGACCATAAGATTGCCAGTGATAATACGGAGACCTCATTAGGGCAAGAATGAGCCTCCAGGAGAAATTCATCTTCGAATATCACCATCCAAAGTGCCCACTTGATTTATCAAGTCAACATCACGTACACATTCTTAAAGAGGACTCGTCTAAGAAACGAACTCGAGTTCCAAGTAATTCGGACTCGACTTTGTCAGTGTTGTTCATAGACGATTAGAGTTCGATTAGCTCACTTCCTGCTGATGAGTAGAATGGGGTTAAGCTACAGAATGGTCTAGGTCAGCATAAATGGGGATGAAAGCCCAGTAATGTTATCACAAGATACAACTATCCCCTTGGAATTCTAAGTCTAGAACCCACGATAGCACAAAATCGAGTAACAGCCGAGCTATTCGAAGAAGCCAATAAAGATAAAGATGATCAAGTGTTCTTCATGAATAATCCGCAGTATGCCAAGAGTGTTAAGAATCAAGAAGCCAAGCTTCTTCAGATCTCAGGTGATTAAATCTGACCTGAAATCAGTAGAGATTGGAACAAGCAGACAGATTGCGAACAACAAGTCAACGATCTACCATGGATCTTAGAGTGGATTCTTAAGCGAAATGAAGCTCTAGACTCAATCAGATAATCGAGACTGAATTGGTGACGCAATCTGAAGAATCCGAGTCGCAAAGAAGCATTCAGAACAATTAAGAGCCAAGAGAAGATGAACCCCATGTGATAGATTCGACCGATAGCACGCAAGGATGTTGCAATCCGAGCTTGAAATTAGTCAACGTGGATCAACTCTAGAGGGTTCGTCATGAATAAACTGGCATAATAAGGAAATGGAAGCGCCTAGACTGGTGTCTACAGCGCGGAAATTAACTCCAAGTGGCTATTAGTTAGTAAGTTAAGATTAGTGTACAGTAGGGACCAGTTTGTATAAAAGAAGCGTCGATACAGTATAGTAGTTTAGTTTAGTGACCCGCAGCCACGAGCCCACAAAGCTCTACTGTAGTAATCTATCTCTGTACAAAATCGAATTCGATTTGCACGCACCCAAAGAAACTCGAATTCGAGTCAAACCTAAGAACCAAAGAACAAACCTAACGCACTAAGAGCAAGGGTTTAGAACAAAAGTGAACTTAATCGAAGAGCAAAGTTCCTTGAATTCAACGTACTAGAGGCGGTGTTTCTGAGCATAGTATCTCCCTAGAGACACTACAGAGACTTTGCAGTCTGAGCCAGCCTTTCCCTAGAGAGGACCGTTCAGTCGCGAAAAGCGTTAACCAGCATAACCTCTTGCGAGTTCAAGTGCAATTCGAGCACGATTTGGTCTAAAACCCACGCAAAACACTCAAACTCAAAGAATAAGCTCCTACCGAGGTTATAAGAAACATACCAAGTGTGGCAGTAGACTATCGTGTTCTTGATACAACCCCTCCAGCGCGAGGATTGTGAAAGTCGCATAGTTTAAGTTCAGTCAGAGGCTTGTGTATTGTTCCCTGAAAACCAGACGATTTGTCAATCGGTCAAAATCCCTACCACCCCCTTCAAACTCGCACTTTGTGCACACCTACGTTTCTGTTACGCAAGAACCTTGTTTTTCAAGTGTAGTGTTGTAGTAAATCAAGCTCGATTTTCTATTGCAAAACCCAATATTCCAAAACCGCAGAAACTTTACTCTCATTCGGAGTATTAAGAGTTGTGTTGTTTGTTAGGTGTGATTCTACGCCTCTAAAATAACGTGCACATCAACTTTTTGGAGCCCACCGCGAGGGGGGTCCTATATTTTGATCAACCAAATCGGTGGTCTTTATATCCAAAAACGTCTAAGAAAGGCAGACAGTCTGCTAAATACACCCGAAGTCAACTAGACGCAAACCCGGAAACACCACCGGTTGCTAGTGGATCTCGAATTGCTCCTGAAGAATCTGAACTACAAAGTGTCCAAGTAGGAACTAGAAGTTTAAGAAAGAACAGACCACGGGTAGGAGCCCTATTCAACGATCAACCAGAAAAAGTACGGGAAAAAGTTCGCAGGTTAGCTGAACATCCCCCGCCAATTCGAAGAAGATTAGCTCCTAGAAAGAGTTATTCTGATCTTGAACAATCCGAACTCGAATTTCTACTTTTAAGCCGAGCCTTAGAAAACTACCAAGATCTTTTAAACATTCCTACGTTTATACCTCCAAGAATGACTACTGTTCGAGCGCTAGTCATCGATGAATTTCCTTCTCTGAAGTGGAGAGAAGACATAAAAGACAAAAAGATACCCAAGTATGGCACCAGCAATGCGCCAAACTTCAATGGAAAATCGGAAAACATAGCCGATTTTCTAAGGGTGATTGAACAAATCATTGGCGAGTCTGGTATTACGGATGAAGGCACGATGATTGAAATCGCGTGTAACTTTGTGCCAGAAACCATTCGAGACCAATGGTTAAATATGCCTACTTTCATTAGAGGAGAGTGGAAAGAATTCAAGTCGGCTTTGTTGTCTAGCTATAACAGAGGCAAAGATGACACCAAGTATTCTCTAGACGATCTAGAGGATGCTATTGTCAAATTCGAAAAACGGCCTGTTGACCACAAAGACAGGTGGAATGTTTTTCAAAGAGAAGTACTGCACATATTGCGGTACTTAGTTAAGAAGGGTGAAATCACGGACAAGAAAGCCGTGGAAAGAATCCAAGACTGTGTAACAAATGCAGTTTGGGCCAGTACTACTGGTCATTTAAGAACCAACAAACCGGCAGCAACAACAGTGTTGGATTGGTACAACAACATCACCAATGTTGTAGGCGCTATTACCAGCGTGTTGGAAGAAACGGCAGTCTATAGGACCAAAGGGTCCCACAAGACAGAAACCGGTACTTCAAGAGTCAAGACTGAAGATTTGACGGATACCAATAGTGCACTCAATGCACTAAGGGATATCCTGATACAATCAGAAAAAGCTAGAGAAAAAGATCGAGTAGAGATGGCGCGCGAGAAGGAAGAAAATCAAAAGAATCATCAACGATTCCTTGATACAATCAACGCTTCCTTGTTGAATGCGAGAACAATGAATTACCAAGATACCAATTCGATCTCGAATTTTGTTCAATCGGCACCTATCACTGTTCAACCGCCTATGGGTACGAACAGATCCAACCAGATACCCTATACGGGAGGGAACACTGCAAATCCGACTCGAATTTTGCAGAACCCTAACCGTCTGGTACCAGCTGGTCAAACTACGTCGTATTCACAACCCGGGCGCTGCTTTTTCTGTGAAGAACCTGGTCATATGCGTGATCAGTGTAAGAAAAGATTTGACTTGCAAACGGAAGGTTGGCTAGTGATTACGGAAGCCAACTGGGACTTTTTCAACAATGGCCTTCCGATTTTAAGAAAGGAAAGGGCTGGTGGAAAGTCACCTTTGCAACAGGTTCTTAAGTACAAAGAAGATAGTCTTCGAGAAGTTAAAGCGCAAACCACTATTGGGCAAACGGATGACTTCGCACCAGAAGACATGCGTTTGGATACCTCGTATGCAAATACTATGGTACCTCACAATCAAGGGGGTTTCAACTGAGCTTGATGAAGGAAGAAGATACAGTATCTTTACCGGAAAGCTCATACGCTGTTAATACTCGAAGTCAGAATAAGAATCAGAACGGTTTACAATTCGAAACCGAAATGCCTAAGACTACAGTACCGACTAAGACGGTATGGCCAAGACAGAGGGTCACGGTAGAAATACCAAAGCGACCTACTACAACAGTTCAACCTAAGCAAGTTAGCTTTGAAGATAAAGGTGAAGAAGACAGTTCATCTGACGAAGAGTCAGAAGGTGGGGAAGTTGAAAAGCAAGTAAAAGACGCTGCTAATCAACCAGAACCGAAAATCGAACTCGATTTACCTAAATCTTCCACGGTAGATTCAACTCTACCTAAAATAGAAAAGTTCAAGTCGTACAAAAGAAAATCGGAAATCGATTTGCTTCTTGAAGAAAATCCTCAATGGAAAGAAGCTTGGAAGGAACTTTTACCAGAGAAGTTACTTGCAACTAACATTGAGTGGCGAAAGAACCTAGAGAAATTGTTAAAGACAAGGAATGTTAAGACTACCTCTAAGCATGTCTATTCGATTTCACAAATCGAGTCTGAAGAGGTCCCTAAAGGGTCAATAGTCGTACAAGATCCTATAGAACAATTTTTCAACACGACGCAATTTCAAGGACCATACCATGTCTCTAAGTTGTACATGGCACCAGAAAGTGTAGACCTCAGAACCCTATGGTTAAGAATCAACCATGGAAATCGAAAAGAGTGTCTCCTAGACGGGGGATCACAGATTGCCTCGATGTCTCTCAAGACAGCATTTGAGCTCGGTTTAGCGTACGACCCAAGTTTTAAGATCACTATGGAAAGTGCAGATAAAGGAAGAACGGTAACATTAGGCTTAGCGCGAAATGTACCGGTAAACTGTGAAGGAATCGTGTATTACCTTCAGTTTCACATTCTACAAGATCCTGCCTATGACATTCTACTGGGTAGACCGTTTGAGACTGTGTCTCAAGCAAGCCTACAAACGTCGGCGGCCGGTCTAACCACAGTAACTGTTGTAGACCCAGGGAATGGCCAAAGAATGACTTTACCCACTTATGCAAGGGGTCAGATACCAAGTCATCAAACTAAGGCTGAACCCGTGGGTTTTCACCCAAACTCGAGGACTTGAACGAATATCAAGGAGAGTTGGCATTGGTGATTGAGAAGGGTCTGAATGGTGAAATCAAGATTAAGCAAACGTATGTTCCAAATGGTGGGCAGGACACGTTTGACCCAGAAGCAATAACTAGTCTGTACCTTCGAAAATCCTCGGATAGAGTGAATCAACTAGTAAAACCAATTCGAAATCAGTATCGATTTATGAAACAAGGAGTGGAACCGTTCATGGTAACACCACCTAGTAAATCGAATTCGATTTTCCCTACTAAAGAAGTATTTGGTTTTAAGAAGTTGTTCGATATTCGAAAAGAGAAATTCGACTTGGATTTGCCAGAAATCAAAGCCATGTCTACCATGGACATGTTTTATGGCGTACCTAATGGACTAGAAGAAGTGTTCAGTAATTTCAAGGTATCAATGCCTATAGATTATGTTGGACAAGCAAGAAAGGAATTCCTTTCGAATATCAAGGAAGAAAGAAGTAGTCGGGGAGTATTTGCTACGAAGAAATATAAACCCGTACACTTGAAGACCAAGGCTCACTTAGGAACCTTACCAGAAGAATTTCGGATTCAACGACATATTGTAGGAGATCCCTTAAAAGATATGCCTCAGTTATCGGAAAATCCGCCCGAATTTGTACCAACTGGACGCTATACAGCGGAACGTAGGGAACAGATTCAAGATGACCATACTGGAGATTTCCTATGGCCGGAAGAACGGAAACTGTTGGACCATTTTATGTGTCTACAGAATGAAGGATTTGCTTGGGATGAAACAGAAAAGGGGAAATTCAGAGAGGATTTCTTCCCGCCTGTTGATATGCCAGTAATACCTCATACTCCTTGGGTGTTAAAGAACATACCTATACCGCCAGGAATCTATGAAGAAGTATGCAAGATCATAAAACACAAAATCGATTCGGGAGTATACGAGCCTTCGAACTCGTCGTATAGAAGTCGATGGTTTTGTGTTGTCAAGAAAGATGGAAAGAAACTGAGATTAGTCCATAGTCTGGAACCGTTGAACGCGGTTACCATTGCTCACTCAGGTCTACCTCCAGCCACTGAAGAATTAGCAGAGGCTTTTGCGGGTTTGTCTTGCGGAGGGACATTAGATTTGTATGTAGGATACGATGAAAGAATGTTGGCCACTAGCAGTCGCGATATGACTACATTTTCTACACCGTATGGAGCATTAAGACTAAGAACCTTGCCTATGGGATGGACCAATTCGGTTCCGATTTTCCATGACGATGTAACTTACATCTTAAGAGACGAGATACCAGCTTTTACACGACCTTATATTGACGATGTGCCAGTAAAAGGACCAAGTAGCAGGTATCAACAAGCAGATGGTACTTACGAAACCCTCAAATCGAACCCGAAAATCCGCCGGTTCATTTGGGAACACTTTTGTAACATGAATCGTATTGTCCAGCGTATGAAATATGCTGGAGGTACTTTTTCAGGTTTGAAAGCGGTTATCTGTGCTGAAGAAATCACTGTAGTTGGACATGTATGTACATACTATGGAAGAAAACCAGCGGAAGAAAGAGTAAAGGTCATTTCAGACTGGCCCGCTTGTCAATCGCTTACTGAAGTACGATCGTTCTTAGGAACGGCTGGAATCTTTAGGGCGTTTGTTAAGGATTACTCTAAGAAAGCTCGACCGTTGACTTATTTGACTAAGAAGATCATACCCTTTAAGTGGGGAGATGAAGAACAAGCAAGTATGGACGAGTTAAAAAGAGCAATAGAGACTTGCCCCATGTTAAAACCTTTAAGATATGACTGGGATACTCCAATCATTCTATCTGTGGATACTTCATATCAAGCAGTAGGGTTTTATCTGTCGCAATTCGATCCCGAAGAACCTAAGAAGCAGTACTTTGCGAAATTCATGTCGATTACCTTGAATGAGCGAGAAGCTAGATATTCGCAAGCGAAAAGAGAATTGTTTGGCTTGTATCGGGCTTTGATGCACTGCAAATATTACTTGCTAGGATGTCGAAAGCTGAAAATCGAAGTGGATGCCAAATACATTAAAGGAATGTTGTCGAACGTTGACTCATTGGCGAATGCTAATTTACAACGTTGGGCAGAAGAAATTTTGATGTATCACTTTACCTTAGTACATGTGCCAGGTAAAGTACATGGTCCAGACGGTTTAAGCAGAAGACCCAGTTCAGAACTAGATATACAAGTTCCTAGACCAGATATTGATGAAGAAGAAGATGTTCTTCATATGTTTGAGTACGAAGAACCTGAAGACATAGAACTGAAAGATAAACCGGAACCGTTCGATTCATTCAAAGATTTGATTGATAATCGAAAAGGTTTTGCTCAGACAATTGTAAATTCGAGCTCGGTTTTCTGGCCTGGCAAGTATAAAGAACAAAGAGACTTAGCTCTTAGCGGAGCAGTTTCGATTGAAGAACTAGAAGGATGGCTAGCAATGGATGAATTCCCAGCGTTACCTCGCAGTAAACGAGAAACTAACTGGGAGCTTCTTTTGCCTTATATGCAAGATTATATACTTGATCCTGAGAAGGAATTTGTGTCGCTAACGGAATCAGAAGTAACCCAATTACAAGAGTGGAGCAAAGATTTCTTTATCCGACATGAAAAGCTATATAAGAAAGATAAGGATGGAGCACATAAGAGAGTAATACAAAAATCGAGTCGATTTGCTATTGTAAAACGACTGCATGACTCGAATGGACATAAAGGCCAATACTCAGTGCTTCAGCTAGTCAAGAAGAGATTTTGGTGGCCTGGATTGGACACTGATATCAAATGGTATACGAAGACTTGCATACTATGCCAGAAGAGACAAAAGACCCTTATAAGGACCGAACCTGTGATTACTTCAACACCTGGTATATTCGAGCGAGCCTATATTGACACGTTTCGAATGCCAAAATCGGGTTCGAGTTCCTCAAAGGTTGATAAATACAAAGACTATAACGCAGTAACCGTAGCAAGGTGTGGACTCACTGGATGGCCAGAAGCTCGAGCGTTGAAGGTAGAAAACTCAGAAACGCTAGGTGAATGGATATTCGAAGACATACTATGCAGATGGGGTTGTCTTAAGGAAATCGTAACCGATAATGGTCCAGCGATCCTAAAAGCTATACGTTATATTGAAGACAAGTATGGTATAAAGGGTATTGCAATCACGCCGTACAACAAGACGGCTAACGGAAAAGTAGAAAGAGGACATTGGGATATCAGACAGTCACTATTCAAAGTTTGCAAAGGCAATCCTGAACAATGGCCGCAATTCCTCCATGAAATTCTTTGGGCTGAAAGAATCACAGTCAAAAGATCCATAGGAACGTCCCCCTTTTACGCTGTAACAGGTTGCGATCCCATTCTACCATTAGATTTGGAAGAAGTAACTTGGTTAGTGGATACACCAGATAAAATCGTATCGACATCCGATTTACTAGCTTATCGAGCAAAACAGCTCATCAAGCACAAGGAAGATGTAAAAGAAATGAAGAAGCGAGTTACCCTCAACAAGAAGAAAGCAGCTTCGAAATTCATGGATGATTTTGTCAATAGCATTCCTCGTTATCAATTCGATACTGGAGATTTGGTATTGGTAAGAAACACTAGAATTGAGAAGGAAATGAACGCAAAGTTCAAAGAAAGGTTCATGGGACCATATGCTGTAGTGGCAAGAACTACTGCAAATAATTACATCTTGTGCGAACTAGATGGCACTGTATTGAAAGACAAAATCGCTCAATTTAGGGTCATACCGTTCTACTCAAGAAAAGAACCTATTTTCTTGGGGCATAAATTCTTTGAAGCACTTAAGAGAATCAAGGAAGGCGCTAAGAAAATAGTAGATGACTTGTCAAAGATGGGTAGAAAAGATTAAGAAAGCAATTCGAATTCAATATTGCTAAGAAGTCAAGAGTAGTGTAATCGGTCAGTGCTTGAGAAATTCGAGCTCGAATATGAAAATCAATTCGAGATCGAATAACTCTACAAACAGTGGTACCGTATGCTACTAAGATAAAAAGACGACTTTAAGTCGGGGGCCCAATGGTCATATTGGGAATCGAACCCAAGTCCCCCCTAGAATTCTAAGAGAATAGGGGGATGCGACCATTACACCATATGACCTTAAAGTACAAGAAGGATTGGTGAATCCCCTGAGCCAAAATTCCATCGAAAAAGAAAAAGATCAGATGCCGAAGCCGCAAACTAAAGTGGCGTCACTTGGATTTGAACCAAGATCCCTCCTGGCAACACTGAAGCCCGGAATAATCGAGGAGGATGTTACCATTACACCATGATGCCTTAAGAATTTATGAAATGTCCGAGACCACAATGCTCCAGATATTACATGAAATCATAAGGTCCTGAGGATATTCGAACTCGAATAGGTGGTGCTGAATTTCGATTAAAAAGGCGAAGACACAGTCAACTTATAGGGACATAAGTGGATTCGAACCAACTGAAATCTATCACAATAGATAGATGTGTTACCACTACACAATATGGCCGGTGGAAGATCATAAAACCACAGAGTCCCATGGAATTGTGAAGAAAAACAAAAAGTGGTATATGGACGTTTGTGGGTCCCAGATAAGAAAGAAAATCAACATAGATTAAATTCATGTTGAATTCGAGAGGTAATCAGACGACCAAATCGAAGTTGATTTGGTGAAAGTTGATTAAAGAGTAAGACTAGATGGTGCGGACACCATCAAAAGAAAATAGAGGGGATATATATGGTGTATTAAACAGGAAAATTACAATAAATTTTTCGGATCTACTAGATCTGATGCGCCAAAAACCCCAAAATGAATAAATCTGGACCTCAGATCGGCTTAGGAACCGATACTGGTACCAGAGTAAGTAAGAAGCGCGAAGACAAACGTGCGTGGCGGACCTGATTACCAAATTGGGAAAGATTCAGGAACGTTGGCGCAGGGCGCACAGCAAAGATCAGCGTTTTCCAGAGTAAAAGAAAAATCGGAGTCGAAAATCGACTCATAAGAAGTTGTGCTCGTCGGGTGCTCGGATTTATCGTTCAGAGGGGTATATAGGAAAGGACACCGAACTCGATTTGCTTCCTTTCCGTCCCCATATTTACGATTACCCGGGCTAGCTTGCACCACTTCGAACTCGAGTTTCATCAATGCCTCAACCTATTGCATCCACGTCGACCTATGATTCGCAGCGAACTATCCCTACACAGTCAAGTGGGCAAGGTAGAGCTGAAAGAATAAAGGATCTGGGCAAACGAATGGGAAGATTGAGCGTTGAAGAAGTAAGTCAAATCGAGAAGATACGAATAAGACTTGACTCGATTTTAGTCGCAACCAGCTGGTCAGCACAAAGAGTCGAGAAAAGGAAAAGAAAAGGCTCGAGTAAGAAATTCGAGCATGACTTTTCATTAGGCTAATCACTGTGACAATAGACAGTTGACGCAGCGATGGAACCAGAGACAAGGGACAGTTCGCATGAAAACGAGGTAGGTAGAAAATCGAAGTTCGATTTTCTACTTAGTTAACATTTCGAACTAAGACCCCGCTTATGGCTCTAATGCCAATCGAAAAGTTCTGGACCAACCCAAAGAACAATGGAGAGCTTCATGCCTATGCGTTCTCGAGCCAAGTCGACTATCGGTGGAAACTCAACCTAAGTCTACTAGAACGACAGGAATTCATACGAGGCAACATGGACAAGATCAAGGAAATCCTTATTCGAAAAGGTATCGATAACCGCGATCTACATGTGGCTAAGTCTTGGTGTTACCTGGTAACGGCAGTGATAGTCGACCCAGTGTTCCAGAAAGCAGACCCGAATAGCCGTTGGTGGCGCCTAGCCGGTCTAGATTCGTTGATGGCCAAAGCTGTCAATGGTGCCTTGGAGAAAGGGAAGGGTTCCAATCGACCTATCCCCGCCGTCGAAACACCGCCAACAAAGTTCCTGTACTTCGGCAATACAAATCTTCCCAGCAAGTACCGCATTCGACCTTCACATGACGTGTGTGGGGACATTGTGCTTGGAAAGCGGCGGATTTACGAAGTAGCCATGGAGCACTTCAACCAGCAGATCCCCCCGCATAACCACTTCGACGTATTCTTTTGGACATCGCTACAGCAGGCGGTAACATTCGAGAAAATCGAAATCGAAAATTCGTTTTACTACGTGCTGGACAAGGCGATATCCGAAGGTCTGAAGAAGATGTTCAACAGAGAACCGACAACCTCGGGACTTAGAGAGTTCTTCGACTTCGACGCAAGACAGGATCTTAACATAGAACCTTTCACACGTCGACCCGAAGACCAGGATTGGCACCTGGTAATTGAATCAATCTCGTACCGGAGAGAAATGTATAAAGTCCCGAAGATGCGAAAAAGAGAAGAACCTGCGCCCGTGCCCAAAACCTTGCAAAAGGACCAGGCGAAGGCAATGGTAGAAGCTCCAACAAGGGAGATGAAAGAGGTAAGAAAATCGAATTCGAAGTTCTATTCGAGCTAGATTTAATTGGTCGATTTAGAAGACCACAAAGAAAGCCAACGCTAGAAAGAGCGAGTTGGAAAAGACCAAGAAGAGAGTAAGTAGAAATTCGATTTCGAATTTCTATAAACTAACTTACACTCGAAGAAATATAACGAACTGTCGTTCATTACTGAACCCAGAACGTTAGAAGAAGAGGAAGAAGACCGTGGGCCGCCACCACCAAAGAAGGTCAAGCGACAGTACAAGAGCAAATCGAGCTCGAAAACTGTTCCGCCCGCGCGTCCTCCAACCCCTCCACCAGTAGCCTCATCATCCAGAGTCCAACTCCCTGCGAAGCTCGACTTGGGACCAGTATTGGGTATGGAGACTGACGACGACTCTCATCGAACTCAGGATCCACCTAAGCAGAAGAGTCCAAAGAAGTCGAAGGTGAACGAACCCAAGGCCACGAAAATCGACAGTACTGGGGCAGTGTACACTAACAAGGAGGTTCAAGAACGAATTGACACCCTCAATTCGTGCTCGAATTGCTTGAAGGGTCACAGGGAATGTACTTGGGTTGCGGTTAACGAGCAACTTTGGGAACCCCAGGCGGCCAAAGTCAAGATTCGAATTTCTTGCGACACTTGCCATGACCGTCGAGTAATGTGCCAACCACCCGATGTCGATGGTGGTTTCTTCTATCACCAAGCCAAGAAGATACCCGCCTTCGAAAAGATGAAGGATACGTTGGAAAGCAAGGGTACCGAGCTGAGGGATGCTGAAAGACGCATCAAGGATTTGGAAGAAGAGCTGCAGAAGGAGAAAGAGGCCAAGAAGAAGTTAGAAAAGAAGTTGGCTAAGGATAAGAAGAAGAGAGCAAGAGAGTAAATCGAATTCGATTTGACATTACCAGTCGGATTACTTTGACTTACTATTGGGACTTGAACTTTTTCTTACCCCTAGTTGAAATTCATATACGATTTTCTTGAACTAGACAGACTTAGGGTGCAGTAAGCCTCGAATAAGCCAAAAACAAAACGTTCTCGGTTTGCTTAGCACTATAAGAAAGAAGGGTTCGAATAGCTATGAAAAGATAGAAAATCGAAGAAATTTCGAAAAACGAGTACAAACGAAGTCAAAAATCAAGAAATACTGTAACGCTTTATTGTGTGGTCGGTTTGACTTGAGCTTAGTTGGAAAGTTGTTCGAAATCAAAAATAAGCCCCTCAGTTTTTTCGCACGAAGCCTGGGGAGCGCTGTACGCAGAGATATTAAAGAAGTGACCTTAAAAGGCCCATAGAAGGTTTCCGTATCCTCCTATAATGATCTAGGAAGTGAGATGGAGCCAATCGGTCAATTTGGGGCCAAACGGAGTATTTTGCCTTTTCTGGCGCGGAAAATGATCCAATCGACGATCGGACTTCAGATTTGGAATCCTGGCATCGATATCTACCAGAATCACTTTTCAAAGTGAAAAACGGTCTATTCCTTACTGTCGGTCTAATGGGGTAAAGAAAGTTTAAAATCGATGGGGGCCAATTCGAGTTTGATTTGACCTGGGTACATTTGGACAAGTAAGAAACATAAGGGTCATAGAAAAGAAAAGCTTCAGAGCCTAGTAAAGCACTAAGGAATTGGCAAAATACGCTGTAAGATTAGAGAATTGAAGAAAATCATACTCGATTTTCTTAGCTATCACCAGAGAAAGTTACCAAGAAAAAGAAGAGATATTCAAGCTCGAATATCAAGATAATCAGCCTAGAAATAAAGGGGCAAAATCAAGTGCTTAAGAAGGGTCAGGAAGCGCTGGAGATGAGATCTATGACCTAAATAGGCAAGAATCTAGATCGTTCGAAGGCGCTGATCCATAAACGTGTGCAACTGCGCATGTCGGACTTAGAAATTCGAGTCAGAAGAAGTTGTCACCGTCGGGTACTCGGAAAGCGATAATCGGTGTCGTATAAAAGCTGGGTCTTCGAGTCTGAAAAACTCTTTTCCCCCCCCCCCACGACGCTTACCACTCGCACTACGACCCTCGATTTCGATTTCCACCTTTTCGACCTCGAATTTCTTCCCACCACCATGCCCATGAAAGACATCGTAGCCGCTATGGACCAGACTCAAAACAAGGGACAGCTTAGGGTTGGCGGAGTCAACATCACGAAGGGCCATAACTTCTTGTTCTTGGGCCGGAAACATGTGGACCCCCTCATTTATGTCCCCGTCTTCTCCACACAAGCCACTGCAGCTCAGTTGTGGTACTTCCCGGATTCGTTGCGCAAGCTAGCGCCCAAACACCATTTCTACGAATTCGCGGCTCGATATGCTAGCACCATCAATCCGCTCGACTTCCAACTGGAATTCGAGATCGAAAAGGTCGATGCCCTGCTTTTCGAAGCCTACGTGCTATGGTTCGTTTGGACGCTTGCACAAGGAGAACCGGAGCGGGAAGATGAAATCGACATTGAGTGGATGGTTCAAGAATACGAGGTTTTGCTGAGCTCGGTAAAGATTCAAGTATAGACAAGATTCGGACTGAAGCTAATAAAACCTTCTAGCCGCAACTTGTCTTGAAACAGATGCGAGAAATCGCAGAAGAAAAAGAGTGGCCTCTGGAACGGCCTACAGTGTTCAATGAAGAGGTAAGTAAAGAAATTCGAACGCGAATTCCTTACTTAACAAAGATAAGATTTTCTTTGACGATGAAGAAGACGAGTCCGCCTCAGAAACGGACAGTGAAGATCAAGAATCGGAGTTGACAACCAGAAACTCGACCCCGAAATCCTCCACACCCCTTTCCACGCCCAAGCCTAGACCTCGACCCACTCCGTTGAAGTCTGCCGAAGCGAAGGCAAGGATGGAGAAAGAAAAAGGGAAGCCAGCTAGAGCTGAGACACCGGTAAGAAAATCGACTTTGAATATCTTCAATTTGAATGAGATTTTCTTATGCCCTATCCAGCGCACCCCCATAGCTTCTACTTCCAAGCAAGCGTTGGAACCCGAACCAGGAAATTCGCCTTCGAATTCCCTGCCAACGCCCAAGGCCCTTTCTCATTCTCCTCAGCCAGCGCCTGAACGAATTCGAAAGCGAAAACGTGCCGCGACCCCAGTGGAGGAGGAAGAGGAAGCGCCAGAGCCCAAGAAACCGAAGACCAATTCAAAGCCGAAATCCTCCACTAGCCGCCCGTCCAAAGCGGACAAGCACGGCAAAGTGTTGGACAACAAGGCGATGCAGAAGAAGATCAACGTGGATCGCAAGTGTCTCACCTGCGAGCAGCGAGGGCAAGAGTGCACTTGGGAGTATATGCTGAATCAGCGGGACCACCCAGACACTGTCAAGACGAAGACTTGTGTATCTTGCGACCGTTGCCGGGTCAAAAGGTACACTTGTTCACCGCCCAAGCGCCGCTACGATTACTTCAAGCACAAATCCAAGAAGGATGTCGAATTGGACAAGGCGGCTGAAGAGTTGACGAAGGCAAAGGAAGAGATCGACAAGCTGAAGAAGAAGTTGAAGAAGGCGAAGAAAGCGAAGGAGTGATTCGAGCTCGATTTTCTAAAATAGACAATCGGACTAGTTTTACTTACTGGACTTTAACTTTTTCTTTTACAAACACGCATTTCTTGTAGACTTTAAAAATTTTACTTGACGCTTCTAACGCTTTGAAGAACGAAAAAGATTAAGATGCAAATAAGAAATTCAAGATCGAATTGTAGAAACTTGATGTGGATAAAAGACATGTTGAATTTCAACGATTCGGTACGAACAATTCAAAGTTAAAGGGAGACATATAAGAAATGTAACTACTCCCTCCAATGTGGCTCTATACAAAAGTGTCGAAACAAAGGACTGTTACCTCTATTATACAGCCTAGTATAAAAAGTATAAAGTTGTTCAGGCAACAAGGAAGCTACAACGTGTTGTAAGAGGCGAATGTCCGCAGCAGAGGCAGTTGACCAAGTAATTTCCCAAAAACGTTTAGGTATATTGGGAAAATCCTGGTCGATAAGCCTGTTAAGAAAGAAGTCAGAAATTCGAATTCGAGTTTCTAACAAATGCTTACGTGGGATATATAGGGCCTGCAGCATTAAGACCTTGGCGAAGAGTAGAGAAACTGAACTCGCGATCCCGAAATAGTCCTTGACTACCAGGCATAGGGTCAAGAACCCGGTCTTCATAGAACCGTGGAATCCAAGTAATCAGCTCGCGAATGTACACTGGAATGCCTCGCGTGGAGGGAGGGATGCTGCGCATCCATTCGACGTCCTCGGGTGACATTATGGTGTTCAAGTACCGAGGCAATGATTGTTCGGTAGAAAAGAACGCGGTTTCCTATGAAGTGATAAGAAAATCGATCTCGAATTTCTAAGCCAAGAAAAATAACATACTAAAGATCGCATGGTAACCGCTAGGAACTTCTCTCGAAATTCACCAAATGACAAGTGAATAATCGACTCGGGTAAGATATGGGGAAGAGTAACCCCGTCCAATCCTCGAAGCGGTTCCTCGTGAAAGAAGGACATCACAAGATGCCAACAGAGAATGTACATAGACAAAAAGCTATTTTCCACACCACGAGCAGTAACGGGGGCAACATGTCGCCATAAGTTACTGTAGCGTCGCTAGGAGGATAGTCAGAGAAATTCGAACAAGGAATGCTAGCTCGATTTTCTCACCAGCACATACACCATATACCGCAAGGTAGGAACGTCCAAGTTACCGTGGTGTCCACCAAAGAAAAGATGACGATCCGTATGGAAAGCCGTCTCTCGATGATCCACGTCGCCCAAGCTACCGTCGGGCTCTCGTTCCACCATCACAAAGTCGCGGTGTACGCTATAAAGATCCAGAGCGGACGCAACCGCTAATTCAGCCTCGAGAAACACGGCAACATCGTCGGGAATAATGGCGAAGCTGGAGTGAAGATTGCGGAACCTAAGTTCGCAGAGAAAAGGGAAATTCATCTGAGTCATGGTGATGAATGTCCACCACTCGAAAAGATCAAATTTATAAGAATCGAGAAGAAAGGTACCAAACCGATTAAGAAAAGAACCAAGACCTAAGTAAAGAAACCAATAGGAGATAATCGAACCCGAATTTCTCGGGTCCGATTATCGAATCCAAGATCAAGAGTAAGAATGTCTATATGCAGACCGACAGATAATAATACATGCGCGAGTAGACTAAAAAGATAAAGGTCCGTCGCGTAAGCCCCAAGCCTCCGGTACACTAGTCACAGTTCAAGCCAAGATTTCCGACTAGTTACTTTGTAAAGAACAAGTCATCAATTACTTATGCTAAGAAGTATCAATGATGACTTGGCTCCCGATGATCTAAGGGACCAAAGAATCAGTCGCGGCCAGGTACAGGTCCCTCGTGCGCAGGAAGGTTTGAACCTCCCCGTGAGCCCTGTTCATGGTCAAGGACAACTCGTGGCGATAGCCGTGTTCCGCGGCTACCATCGACGCGGAAAGAGCCAAGTCCGCGGGAAGCGCAGCCAAGATCTGCATTCTGCGAACAATGGCAGAACTGGCACCTTGGTAAGCGTTGACCAACTGAGCGGCTGTCAAGAAAACAAATTCGAGTTAGATACACCCAAAATCGAAATCGAATTTGTTACTCACTAGAAGACAACTGATCAATGAGGACGGGTTCGATGTTAAACCCAGCGGGTTTAAGAGCCTTGGCCATCCTCTTGGATTCAGGAAGAGCAACAGTGGCCTTGCGCTTGGGAGCCGTCTCCAACTGAGCAGTAGGAATGGATCCCGACGTCGCCACAGCCTTGTGATACAAGGAAGAATTAGTATCCAGGCCGGGTACTTCACAATAGTAAAGATATTTTACCGAGCGAGCAGACTATATAGAAGTCAAAAATCGAGCTCGAAAAGCTAAAGAGCCAATAACTCACGGCTTCAGAGGCTGTAGAAGCGGGAGGTGTAGCAACCTCGACCACTTCTTCATCGCTATCCTCTTCGTCGGAAGACTCCACAGAGAGCTGTTTAAGAAAAGCAGCCAGATCAGCCTCGTAATCTAGACCGAAAAGGCATCAGAAGCTTACTTCGGAGTCGGAAGAGTTTACTTCACCCATTTCTGAATGATCATCAGCCCATTGGAAGCCATTAGTAAAAGAAGATTTACTAATGTCGCCAGAGGCAAATCGAATAGGATCGTCCAGAACGGTGGAAGAAGAAGAAGCCTTCTATAACATAAGACATAAGAAATTCGAACTCGAAACACAGAAAATCGAAATACGAACCAGAACCTTGAGCTTGTTCTTACCCTTGGGTTCGGGAGATTTAGCCTTCTCCTTACCCTTGGAAGAGGAAGCCTCGATGAGTTTCTTCCATTTGGGATGGAGGGGATGGATCGAAGGAAGGCTGGCAGCTTCCGCCGCGATAGTACCCTTCTTGGTGCAAGTCATGACGAACGCGTTAAGCACGTTGGCCAGGTTAACGGTATGCAAGTGAGGGCTGACACCCAACTCGGAAACCGCCAAACCTAAGAACGAGCGAAGATTGCAGGAAAACGTGGCGAGCTTCTCGGGATAGATGCAACCGGAGACGTTGTCCTTGGGAAGGTTCGCTCCCTTATAAAGATTTTAGAAAATCGAGCACGAATTCATAAGAAGAGAAAATCGACTCACAAGAACCTTGATGATGACCATGTCCAAAGACGCGGCCTTATCCTTGGCGGAAGCCTTGGAGCGGTCCATGTACTCGACCGATTTAAGGACCAAGGGACAGAGGCTGTTGTAAAGCGTCAAGACGGCGGGAACCAAACCCGTAGCAGGCGGATCCCAATATTTAATATGGATGAAGAGCGCTTTGCCATCAGCGAGGCGACGTTCAACTAGCTCGGGAACGGTGTCGGGAGCCTCATCAGGGATAAGGTTGACGATTCCGGTCCACGATTTCTTGGAAACAAGAGAAGGCATTGTGAGAAGTGTAGAAGAATTTCGAGGGTGAAATGGTTAGCAGGTGCTGGGGCAAATCGACCAGAAACCGCCGACTATTTAACCAAGTTGCAAAGATAACACGAAGACCCAGCGAGCGCTTTGTTCGCGCCAACTGGAGTTGGGATTGCATCCGTGCAGACAAAACCCGAAGAGAGAACCAGAAAAATAAGCGAAATGAATTATGGTTCAGGGTGAAGATCTTGATGTTGCGGACAACATATCGAAAGTTAAAGGGAGATGACACGCTTTATGCGCGCCTGAGCCTAGAAACCGAGAATTTTGCGATTTCTAGATAAGACTCGAAGCCGAAATGCACGATACATCTAACGAGAGACCATAAGATTGCCAGTGATAATACGGAGACCTCATTAGGGCAAGAATGAGCCTCCAGGAGAAATTCATCTTCGAATATCACCATCCAAAGTGCCCACTTGATTTATCAAGTCAACATCACGTACACATTCTTAAAGAGGACTCGTCTAAGAAACGAACTCGAGTTCCAAGTAATTCGGACTCGACTTTGTCAGTGTTGTTCATAGACGATTAGAGTTCGATTAGCTCACTTCCTGCTGATGAGTAGAATGGGGTTAAGCTACAGAATGGTCTAGGTCAGCATAAATGGGGATGAAAGCCCAGTAATGTTATCACAAGATAACTATCCCCTTGGAATTCTAAGTCTAGAACCCACGATAGCACAAAATCGAGTAACAGCCGAGCTATTCGAAGAAGCCAATAAAGATAAAGATGATCAAGTGTTCTTCATGAATAATCCGCAGTATGCCAAGAGTGTTAAGAATCAAGAAGCCAAGCTTCTTCAGATCTCAGGTGATTAAATCTGACCTGAAATCAGTAGAGATTGGAACAAGCAGACAGATTGCGAACAACAAGTCAACGATCTACCATGGATCTTAGAGTGGATTCTTAAGCGAAATGAAGCTCTAGACTCAATCAGATAATCGAGACTGAATTGGTGACGCAATCTGAAGAATCCGAGTCGCAAAGAAGCATTCAGAACAATTAAGAGCCAAGAGAAGATGAACCCCATGTGATAGATTCGACCGATAGCACGCAAGGATGTTGCAATCCGAGCTTGAAATTAGTCAACGTGGATCAACTCTAGAGGGTTCGTCATGAATAAACTGGCATAATAAGGAAATGGAAGCGCCTAGACTGGTGTCTACAGCGCGGAAATTAACTCCAAGTGGCTATTAGTTAGTAAGTTAAGATTAGTGTACAGTAGGGACCAGTTTGTATAAAAGAAGCGTCGATACAGTATAGTAGTTTAGTTTAGTGACCCGCAGCCACGAGCCCACAAAGCTCTACTGTAGTAATCTATCTCTGTACAAAATCGAATTCGATTTGCACGCACCCAAAGAAACTCGAATTCGAGTCAAACCTAAGAACCAAAGAACAAACCTAACGCACTAAGAGCAAGGGTTTAGAACAAAAGTGAACTTAATCGAAGAGCAAAGTTCCTTGAATTCAACGTACTAGAGGCGGTGTTTCTGAGCATAGTATCTCCCTAGAGACACTACAGAGACTTTGCAGTCTGAGCCAGCCTTTCCCTAGAGAGGACCGTTCAGTCGCGAAAAGCGTTAACCAGCATAACCTCTTGCGAGTTCAAGTGCAATTCGAGCACGATTTGGTCTAAAACCCACGCAAAACACTCAAACTCAAAGAATAAGCTCCTACCGAGGTTATAAGAAACATACCAAGTGTGGCAGTAGACTATCGTGTTCTTGATACAACCCCTCCAGCGCGAGGATTGTGAAAGTCGCATAGTTTAAGTTCAGTCAGAGGCTTGTGTATTGTTCCCTGGAAACCAGACGATTTGTCAATCGGTCAAAATCCCTACCACCCCCTTCAAACTCGCACTTTGTGCACACCTACGTTTCTGTTACGCAAGAACCTTGTTTTTCAAGTGTAGTGTTGTAGTAAATCAAGCTCGATTTTCTATTGCAAAACCCAATATTCCAAAACCGCAGAAACTTTACTCTCATTCGGAGTATTAAGAGTTGTGTTGTTTGTTAGGTGTGATTCTACGCCTCTAAAATAACGTGCACATCAGCGTGTTCCCGGTACTATCGCAGACACAACCGCCGAAACGCTCTGGGCCAATGCGAATCAAGCCCTGTGTTGGATTAGTAAGCAACTCAACGCTTGGCCACTTCCCACTTACTCGGTCGACAAAATCTGCTATCCATTCAGCAGTGTGCGAGTCTCCCGTTGCTTCACGGCCCTCCAGAAGATAGACATTTCTGTCGGCATCGGAGACATGGCAGAGCCAGAATGATTCATGCCCCCGGCTCGTACCCCCATCATGCGACTCGGTGAGGTTCCACTGCTTTGCCAACCACGCATCCTGTCTGATAGTGACGAGAGCTAGCTCAGCTGGAATCAGTTTCTCCTCCGCCTTGTCCCTCGTTGGCATTATCCATTTTGGATCCGCCTCCTCAAGAAATTCCCGGAACGCCCACTTTCCAACAAATCGCCCAGGCATCCCACCCGCCGTCCGCAAGATGACGAGTCTGCGGTCGAGATTTGCATTCTTCAGCTCGCGCTTTTTCCTCGACGATAGTTCGACATATCGATCAATTGACGTCTGGGGTACAATCTTCTGGCGTTTGGCTTCCGGGGGTACTGATTCGGTTTCCAGCGGCGCTTTGGACTGGTCAACGTCAGGCGGGCCTGGAGTTACACCGAGGAGACTTTGATCAGCAAGCAGCTTCTCAGCTTTTGCCGTCGGAGCCTCTCCTGCGAGTAGCTTGATCGCGTCCCCCTTCATCCCGGCATCAATTTTGGTGCAGACCTCCGCTGCATGCTTTAGGACCCGATCCCTTGTCCTCGATTTGTGCCAGTCCCGACAACCAACAGCTCTGCACCGCCATCCTTCATCATCTGGACTGCCGCGCTTATGGGACCAGACCGTGAACTTGTCGAGAACAGGATCTAGTGTTCGACCGCCTCTGATCCGTGGGCGGTCTACGTCGATGAAGTCGTACGGGTCTTCTTCTAATTTGTCGGCATCGGCTTCTCGTTTCCGCTTAGCTTTGACACTTCTCTGAGTCTTAGGCTTGCGGCCTCCCGGACCCTTTTCTGCAGGTGTAACCCTTTCGAATAGACGTTGCATGGCGTCCTTCTTCGGCTCCAGCTTCAGATTGCTTCTTCTCTTCGCTTTGCCTGGTGCCTGGGACGAACGCGATTGCTTGGTGAGAGATTTTGTGGGTGACTTTGCCGAAGACTGATTTTTCGCAGTAGAATTCGGGACAACGACGACATCACTATCATTATCGAAATTGAGCGGATGGGGTTCGACATTGTCTGTAGTTGCCAGTCGCTAAGGGTCCTTTTAGAATTGACACTCTCCTTGTCAGGAACCACGTACCATTTTTGCTGCCATATCTGCAAGCCGCCAAACTATGCGCTGGAGCCATTCTGCCCGGTAACACCCTGCGTCGTCTGCAAGGAGTAGTGGGATGCTCGAGTCCACGCTACAGTGTGCCGTATTGACAGCATGGAGTCCGCATGACGTAGAATCCGTCTGGATACTTCCAACGATCTTCTCGAGGACCACCCAATTCAACACAAAGGCCTGCAGCCACCACCGCAGGATGTCAATAACATCATTCGGCATCGGAAATCCTAGTGGGTCCCAATGCCCAATTGACGTCTCGGGATTGCTACAATCGATGACGAAGGTGATCCAGTGGTTGCCGGGCGTGTTTTTCTCTGGTAAGCATACCTCGCCCTCTCCTACTCTGACATTGATCACCATGATCAGTTTTGTCAAATCACCCACAGCGAGAGCATCGCCCAAGTCTTTTCCATACGGGCGCGTCAATCCTTTCTCCGCGTTTGCGACACGTCTCTCAAAGCTCTTTTCCAGGCCCTCAAAGAAATCCGTCCAGACCACCTTGACGTCGGTAATCTCTTGGGCACGAATATCATCGCTAATGATGGTGATCATCTGGTTGATATTGGCAGTGCCTAGCCACTTGTCGGTATGACAGAATCGTGCGAGTCCTTCGATGGTATCGCCCCGAGCATTGGCAAGATCGTTGGGAAGGAGTAAGTTCCAGGGAAGTGCGACGAGGGACGGGAGGACGTTGACCGCAATAACGGGATAGGTTGCATTCAGTGTAGTGAGTGCCTGGGTCCATACACGCTGTGAGCGCATGAGCTGACGCTTTCGTGCCCAGACTGCAAGCATCCAACTTGGTAGGACTAGCATCACTTGCTCTCCGCCGGGATGATCATATCTGTACGTGAACATGACTGTTTTATGACCGAGCTCATGCATATTCAGGGTCTGATGCAGATAGTCGTTGAGCTTTGGGATGGATGGGTGGGCTGTCGAGGGTAGCATAGATATGATGGCTTCGGGAAGGGGATATTCGTCGGCAGGGGTGAAGGAAACAACAATATCGTCATTTTCTGAGAGGGGTCCTAGGTCGAAAGCTAGGATGTCCCGAATACATTCGCCTAGAGGTAATAGAATTCCGTTGACATATGGTGGGATTGGACAGTATTTTCGAAGAGTAGCCAGTGCATTCAGGTCGATCTCCAACATCTGATCAGTAAATAAGTGAATTGTAAGACATTTGTTTCCTGCAGAAGGAAGGGACCCACATCTGACGGGGTGTTGGTGCGGACTTTCTCGATGGAGAACGGATCTGCGAGGATGATGGGCGCAAGGGCTGAGAAGGGCCGAGGGCTAGTCGCTGTCCGGACTCCGACCTGGCAGGATTTTTTTTTACGACTGGCACTGCCACGTGATAGCTCCCATATGTAATTTACACTGAGAGTTACCCGACCTGGATCGGTAATTTACACGGTAATTTACATCACGTGATGCTGTAATTTACGGTAAAAAAGAGTTTCAGTAAAGAACGAGGCCTTTCTTCCGCCACCCTAGGCGGGAGGCGCGCGGCGGGATCACGTGAAAAAAGCACGTGAGAGTTTGGAACCGGTATCAAACCTGGCGGGGCGGCGGGGTCGGTACCGAACCGGTTTGGTACCGCCTCTGGAGGTTTACCCCACGGCCCTAGTCATCAGCACACCATGGCCCGGGTTTAAGTCATTGAATCCTTCCGGATCCGTCTGGACTCTAGATATACATGAGTAGTCAA